>JBBPBR010000825.1:174859-269300 GCA_037974775.1 Cicer pinnatifidum | reverse complement strand
AAAACCCTAATTGGACAAGAATATGCCTAGGGTGGACGAAAATGACCTAAATGTTAATCCAATGACACAACTCAACTTATTGGATGCACAAGATTGGTTAAAAACCCTAATTGGACAAGAATAAGCCTAGGGAGGACGAAAATGACCTAATTGATCATCCAATGACACAAACACACCTATTGGATGCACAAGATTGGTTAAAAACCCTAATTGGACAAGAATAAGCCTAGGGAGGACGAAAATGACCTAAATGTTAATTTAATGACACAAACGAACTTATTGGATGCACAACATTGGTTAAAAACTCTAATTGGACAAGAATAACCCTAGGGAGGACGAAAATGACCTAATTGATCATATAATGACACAAACACACCTATTGGACGCACAAGATTGGTTAAAAACCCTAATTGGACAAGAATAAGCCTAGGGAGGAAGAAAATGACCTAATTGATCATCCAATGCCACAAACACACCTATTGGATGCACAAGATTGGTAAAAAAACCCTAATTGGACAAGAATATGCCTAGGGAGGATGAAAATGACCAAATCAATCATCCAATGACACAAACACACCTATTGGATGCACAAGATTGGTTAAAAACCCTAATTGGACAAGAATATGCCTAGGGAGGACGAAATTGACCTAATTGATCATCCAATGACACAAAGAAACCTATTGGAGGCACAAGATTGGTTAAAAACCCTAATTGGACAAGAATATGCCTAGGGAGGACGAAAATGACCTAAATGTTAATTCAATGACACAAACGAACTTATTGGATGCACAACATTGGTTAAAAACCCTAATTGGACAAGAATAAGCCTAGGGTGGACGAAAATGACCTAATTGATCATCCAATGACACAAACACACCTATTGGATGCACAAGATTGGTTAAAAACCCTAATTGGACAAGAATATGCCTAGGGTGGACGAAAATGACCTAAATGTTAATCCAATGACACAACTCAACTTATTGGATGCACAAGATTGGTTAAAACCCCTAATTGGACATGAATAAGCCTAGGGAGGACGAAAATGACCTAATTGATCATCCAATGACACAAACACACCTATTGGATGCACAAGATTGGTTAAAAACCCTAATTGGACAAGAATAAGCCTAGGGAGGACGAAAATGACCTAATTGATCATCCAATGACACAAATGAACTTATTGGATGCACAAGATTAGTTAAAAACTCTAATTGGACAAGAATAAGCCTAGGGAGGACAAAAATAACCTAATTGATCATCCAATGACACAAACACACCTATTGGATGCACAAGATTGGTCTAAAACTCTAATTGGACAAGAATATGCCTAGGGAGGACGAAAATGACCTAAATGTTAATCCAATGACACAACTCAACTTATTGGATGTACAAGATTGGTTAAAAACCCTAATTGGACAAGAATAAGCCTAGGGAGGACGAAAATGACCTAATTGATCATCCAATGACACAAACACACCTATTGGATGCACAAGATTCGTTAAAAACCCTAATTGGACAAGAATATGCCTAGGGAGGACGAAAATAACCTAATTGATCATCCAATGACACAAACACACCTATTGGATGCCCAAGATTCGTTAAAAACCCTAATTGGACAAGAATATGCCTAGTGAGGACGAAAATGACCTAATTGATCATCTAATGACACAAACACACCTATTGGATGCACAAGATTGATTAAATACCCTAATTGGACTAGAATAAGCCTAGGGAGGACGAAAATGACCTAATTGATCATCCAATGACACAAACACACCTATTGGATGCACAAGATTGGTTAAAACCCCTAATTGGACAAGAATAAGCCTACGGAGGACAAAAATGACCTAAATGTTAATCCAATGACACAACTCAACTTATTGGATGCACAAGATTGGTTAAAAACCCTAATTGGACAAGAATAAGCCTAGGGAGGACGAAAATGACCTAATTGATCATCCAATGACACAAACACACCTATTGGATGCACAAGATTGGTTAAAAACCCTAATTGGACAAGAATATGCCTAGGGAGGACGAAAATGACCTAAATGTTAATCCAATGACACAAATGAACTTATTGGATGCACAAGATTGGTTAAAAACCCTAATTGGACAAGAATAAGCCTAGGAAGGACGAAAATGACCTAATTGATCATCCAATGACACAAACATACCTGTTGGAAGCACAAGATTGGTTAAAAACCCTAGTTGGACAAGAATATGCCTAGGGAGGACGAAAATGACATAATTGATCATCCAATGACACAAATGAACTTATTGGATGCACAAGATTGGTTAAAAACCCTAATTGGACAAGAATAAGCCTAGGGAGGACGAAAATGACCTAATTGATCATCCAATGACACAAACACACCTATTGGATGCACAAGATTGGTCAAAAACCCTAATTGGACAAGAATATGCCTAGGGAGGACGAAAATGACCTAAATATTAATTCATTGACACAAACAAAGTTATTGGATGCACAAGATTGGCTAAAATCCCTAATTGGACAAGAATAAGCCTAGGGAGGACGAAAATGACCTAATTGATCATCCAATGACACAAACACACCTATTGGAAGCACAAGATTGGTTAAAAAAACCTAATTGGACAAGAATATGCCTAGGGAGGACGAAAATGACCTAAATGTTAATTCAAGGACACAAATGAACTTATTGGATGCACAAGATTGGTTAAAAACCCTAATTGGACAAGAATATGCCTAGGGAGGACGAAAATGACCTAAATGTTAATCCAATGACACAAATGAACTTATTGGATGCACAAGATTGGTTAAAAACCCTAATTGGACAAGAATAAGCCTAGAGAGGACGAAAATGACCTAAATGCTAATCCAATGACACAACTCAACTTATTGGATGCACAAGATTGGTTAAAAACCCTAATTGGGCAAGAATAAGCCTAGGGAGGACGAAAATGACCTAATTGATCATCCAATGACACAAACACACCTATTGGATGCACAAGATTGGTTAAAAACCCTAATTGGACAAGAATATGCCTAGGGAGGACGAAAATGACCTAAATATTAATTCAATGACACAAACAAACTTGTTGGATGCACAAGATTGGTTAAAAACCCTAATTGGACAAGAATAAGCATATGGAGGACGAAAATGACCTAATTGATCCTCCAATGACAAAAACACACCTATTGGATGCACAAGATTGGTTAAAAACCCTAATTGGACAAGAATAAGCCTAGGGAGGACGAAAATGACCAAATTGATCATCCATTGCCACAAACACACCTATTGGATGCACAAGATTGGTTAAAAACCCTAATTGGACAAGAATATGCCTAGGGAGGAAGAAAATGACCTAATTGATCATCCAATGACACAAACACACCTATTGGATGCACAAGATTGGTTAAAAACCCTAATTGGACCAGAATATGCCTAGGGAGGACGAAAATGACCTAAATATTAATTCAATGACATAAACAAACTTATTGGTGCACAAGATTGGTTAAAAACCCTAATTGGACAAGAATAAGCCTAGGGAGGACGAAAATGACCTAATTGATTATCCAATGACACAAACACACCTATTGGATGCACAAGATTGGTTAAAAACCCTAATTGGACAAGAATAAGCCTAGGGAGGACGAAAATGACCTAATTGATCATCCAATGACACAAACACACCTATTGGATGCACAAGATTGGTTAAAAACCCTAATTGGACAAGAATAAGCCTAGGGAGGACGAAAATGACCTAATCGATAATCCAAAGACACAAACACATCTATTGGATGCACAAGATTGGTTAAAAACCCTAGTTGGACAAGAATATACCTAGGGAGGACGAAAATGACCTAATTGATCATCCAATGACACAAATGAACTTATTGGATGCACAAGATTGGTTAAAAACCCTAATTGGACAAGAATAAGCCTAGGGAGGACGAAAATGACCTAATTGATCATCCAATGACACAAACACACCTATTGGAAGCACAAGATTGGTTAAAAACCCTAATTGGACAAGAATATGCCTAGGGAGGACGAAAATGACCTAAATGTTAATCCAATGACACAAATCAACTTATTGGATGCACAAGATTGATTAAAAACCCTAATTGGACAAGAATAAGCCTAGGGAGGACGAAAATGACCTAAATGTTAATCCAATGACACAAATGAACTTATTGGATGCACAAGATTG
This sequence comes from Cicer pinnatifidum, assembly GCA_037974775.1. Taxonomy (NCBI): domain Eukaryota; kingdom Viridiplantae; phylum Streptophyta; class Magnoliopsida; order Fabales; family Fabaceae; genus Cicer; species Cicer pinnatifidum. The sequence goes on along the minus strand of JBBPBR010000825.1, from coordinate 265,103 downwards.
ATTAAAAACCCTAATTGGACAAGAATAAGCCTAGGGAGGACGAAAATGACCTAATTGATCATCCAATGACACAAACACACCTATTGGATGCACAAGATTGGTTAAAAACCCTAATTGGACAAGAATATGCCTAGGGAGGACGAAAATGACCTAATTGATCATCCAATGACACAAATACACCTATTGGATGCACAAGATTGGTTAAAAACCCTAATTGGACAAGAATATTCCTAGGGAGAACGAAAATGACCTAATTGATCATCCAATGACACAAACACACCTATTGGATGCACAAGATTGGTTAAAAACCCTAATTGGACCAGAATATGCCTATGGGAGGACGAAAATGACCTAAATATTAATTCAATGACATAAACAAACTTATTGGATGCACAAGATTGGTTAAAAACCCTAATTGGACAAGAATAAGCCTAGGGAGGACGAAAATGACCTAATTGATCATCCAATGACACAAACACACCTATTGGATGCACAAGATTGGTTAAAAACCCTAATTGGACAAGAATAAGCCTAGGGAGGACGAAAATGACCTAATTGATCATCCAATGACACAAATGAACTCATTGGATGCACAAGATTAGTTAAAAACACTAATTGGACAAGAATAAGCCTAGGGAGGACGAAAATGACCTAATTCATCTTCCCATGACACAAACACACCTATTGGATGCACAAGATTGGTTAAAAACCCTAATTGGACAAGAATATGCCTAGGGAGGACTAAAATGACCTAAATATTAATTCAATGACATAAACAAACTTATTGGATGCACAAAATTGGTTAAAAACCCTAATTGGACAAGAATATGCCTAGGGAGGACGAAAATGACTTAATTGATCATCCAATGACACAAACACACCTATTGGATGCATTAGATTGGTTAAAAACCCTAATTGGACAAGAATATGCCTACGGAGGACGAAAATGACCTAAATATTAATTCAATGACATAAACAAACTTATTGGATGCACAAGATTGGTTAAAAACCCTAATTGGACAAGAATAAGCCTAGGGAGGACGAAAATGACCTAATTGATCATCCAATGACACAAACACACCTATTGGATGCACAAGATTGGTTAAAAACCCTAATTGGACAAGAATAAGCCTAGGGAGGACGAAAATGACCTAATTGATCATCCAATGACACAAATGAACTCATTGGATGCACAAGATTGGTTAAAAACCCTAATTAGACATGAATAAGCCTAGGGAGGACGAAAATGACCTAATTGATCTTCCAATGACACAAACACACCTATTGGATGCACAAGATTGGTTAAAAACCCTAATTGGACAAGAATATGCCTAGGGAGGACGAAAATGACCTAATTGATCATCTAATGACACAAACACACCTATTGGATGCACAAGATTGGTTAAAAACCCTAATTGGACAAGAATATGCCTAGGGAGGACGAAAATGACCTAAATATTAATTCAATGACACAAACAAACTTATCGGATCCACAGGATTGGTTAAAAACCCTAATTGGACAAGAATAAGCCTAGGGAGGACGAAAATGACCTAATTGATCATCCAATGACACAAACACACCTATTGGATGCACAAGATTGGTTAAAAACCCTAATTGGACAAGAATATGCCTAGGGAGGACGAAAATGACCTAATTGATCATCCAATGACACAACCAAACTTATTGGATGCACAAGATTGGTTAAAAACCCTAATTGGACAAGAATAAGCCTAGGGAGGACGAAAATGACCTAATTGATCATCCAATGACACAAACACACCTATTGGATGCACAAGATTGGTTAAAAACCCTAATTGGACAAGAATATGCCTAGGGAGGACGAAAATGACCTAAATGTTAATCCAATGACACAAATGAACTTATTGGATGCAGAAGATTGGTTAAAAACCCTAATTGGACAAGAATAAGCCTTCGGAGGATGAAAATGACCTAATTAATCATCCAATGACACAAACACACCTATTGGATGCAAAAGACTAGTTAAAAACCCTAATTGGACAAGAATATGCCTAGGAAGGACGAAAATGACCTAATTGATCATCCAATGACACAAACACACCTATTGGATGCACAAGATTGGTTAAAAACCCTAATTGGACAAGAATAAGCCTAGGGAGGACGAAAATGACCTAATTGATCATCCAATGACACAAACACACCTATTGGATGCACAAGATTGGTTAAAAACGCTAATTGGACAAGAATATGCCTAGGGAGGACGAAATTGACCTAAATTGATCATCCAATGACACAAACACACCTATTGGATGCACAAGATTGGTTAAAAACCCTAATTGGACAAGAATATGCCTAGGGAGGACGAAAATGACCTAAATGTTAATCCAATGACACAAATGAACTTATTGGATGCACAAGATTGGTTAAAAACACTTATTGGACAAGAATAAGCCTAGGGAGGATCAAAGTGACCTAATTGATCATCCAATGACACAAACACACCTATTGGATGCACAAGATTGGTTAAAAACCCTAATTGGACAAGAATAAACCTAGGGAGGACGAAAATGACCTAATTGATCATCCAATGACACAAACACACCTATTGGATGCACAAGATTGGTTAAAAACCCTAATTGGATAAGAATATGCCTAGGGAGGACGAAAATGACCTAATTGATCATCCAATGACACAAACACACCTATTGGATGCACAAGATTGGTTAAAAACGCTAATTGGACAAGAATATGCCTAGGGAGGACGAAAATGACCTAAATTCATCATCCAATGACACAAACACACATATTGGATGCACAAGATTGGTTAAAAACCCTAATTGGACAAGAATATGCCTAGGGAGGACGAAAATGACCTAAATGTTAATCCAATGACACAAATGAACTTATTGGATGCACAAGATTGGTTAAAAACCCTAATTGGACAAGAATAAGCCTAGGGAGGACGAAAATGACCTAATTGATCATCCAATGACACAAACACACCTATTGGATGCACAAGATTGGTTAAAAACCCTAATTGGACAAGAATATGCCTAGGGAGGACGAAAATCATCTAAATATTAATTCAATGACACAAACAAAGTTATTGGATGCACAAGATTGGTTAAAAACCCTATTTGGACAAGAATAAGCCTAGGGAGAACGAAAATGACCTAAATGTTAATCCAATGACACAACTCAACTTATTTGATGCACAAGATTGGTTAAAAACCCTAATTGGACAAGAATAAGTATAGAAAGGACGAAAATGACCTAATTGATCATCCAATGACACAAACACACCTATTGGATGCACAAGATTGGTTAAAAACCCTAATTGGACAAGAATATGCCTAGGGAGGACGAAAATGACCTAAATGTTAATCCAATGACACAAATGAACTTATTGGATGCACAAGATTGGTTAAAAACCCTAAGTGGACAAGAATAAGCCTAGGAAGGACGAAAATAACCTAATTGATCATCCAATGACACAAAAACACCTATTGGATTCACAAGATTGGTTAAAAACCCTAATTGGACAAGAATATGCCTAGGGAGGACGAAAATGACCAAAATATTAATTCAATAACACAAACAAAGTTATTGGATGCACAAGATTGGTTAAAAACCCTAATTGGACAAGAATAAGCCTAGGGAGGACGAAAATGACCTAATTGATCATCCAATGACACAAACACACCTATTGGATGCACAAGATTGGTTAAAAACCCTAATTGGACAAGAATATGCCTAGGGAGGACGAAAATGACCTAAATATTATTTCAATGACACAAACAAAGTTATTGGATGCACAAGATTGGTTAAAAACCCTAATTGGACAAGTATAAGCCTAGGGAGGACGAAAATGACCTAATTGATCATCCAATGACACAAACACATTTATTGGATGCACAAGATTGGTTAAAAACCCTAATTGGATAAGAATATGCCTAGGGAGGACGAAAATGATCTAAATATTAATTCAATGACACAAACAAAGTTATTGGATGCACAAGATTGGTTAAAAACCCTAATTGGACAAGAATAAGCCTAGGGAGGACGAAAATGACCTAATTGATCATCCAATGACACAAACACACCAATTGGATGCACAAGATTGGTTTAAAACCCTAGTTGGACAAGAATATGCCTTGGGAGGACAAAAATGACCTAATTGATCATCCAATGACACAAACACACCTATTGGATGCACAAGATTGGTTAAAAACCCCAATTGGACAAGAATAAGCCTAATGAGGACGAAAATGACCTAATTGATCATCCAATGACACAAACACACCTATTGGAAGCACAAGATTGGTTAAAAACCCTAGCTGGACAAGAATATGCCTAGGGAGGACGAAAATGACCTAATTGATCATCCAATGACACAAATGAACTTATTTGTTGCACAAGATTGGTTAAAAACCCTAATTGGACAAGAATAAGCATAGAAAGGACGAAAATGACCTAATTGATCATCCAATGACACAAACACACCTATTGGATGCACAAGATTGGTTAAAAACCCTAATTGGACAAGAATATGCCTAGGGAGGACGAAAATGACCTAAATGTTAATCCAATGACACAAATGAACTTATTGGATGCACAAGATTGGTTAAAAACCCTAATTGGACAAGAATAAGCCTAGGAAGGACGAAAATAACCTAATTGATCATCCAATGACACAAACACACCTATTGGATGCACAAGATTGGTTAAAAACCCTAATTGGACAAGAATATGCCTAGGGAGGACGAAAATCACCTAAATATTAATTCAATGACACAAACAAAGTTATTGGATGCACAAGATTGGTTAAAAACCCTATTTGGACAAGAATAAGCCTAGGGAGAACGAAAATGACCTAAATGTTAATCCAATGACACAACTCAACTTATTTGATGCACAAGATTGGTTAAAAACCTCAATTGGACAAGAATAAGCCTAGGGAGGACGAAAATGACCTAACTGATCATCCAATGACACAAACACACCTATTGGATGCACAAGATTGGTTAAAAACCCTAATTGGACAAGAATATGCCTAGGGAGGACAATAATGACCTAATTGATCATCCAATGACACAAACACACCTATTGGATGCACAAGATTGGTTTAAAACCCTAGTTGGACAAGAATATGCCTAGGGAGGACAAAAATGACCTAATTGATCATCCAATGACACAAACACACCTATTGGATGCACAAGATTGGGTAAAAACCCTAATTGGACAAGAATATGCCTAGGGAGGACGAAAATCACCTAAATATTAATTCAATGACACAAACAAAGTTATTGGATGCACAAGATTGGTTAAAAACCCTATTTGGACAAGCATAAGCCTAGGGAGAACGAAAATGACCTAAATGTTAATCCAATGACACAACTCAACTTATTTGATGCACAAGATTGGTTAAAAACCCTAACTGGACAAGAATAAGTATAGAAAGGACGAAAATGACCTAATTGATCATCCAATGACACAAACACACCTATTGGATGCACAAGATTGGTTAAAAACCCTAATTGGACAAGAATATGCCTAGGGAGGACGAAAATGACCTAAATGTTAATCCAATGACACAAATGAACTTATTGGATGCACAAGATTGGTTAAAAACCCTAATTGGACAAGAATAAGCTTAAGGAGGACGAAAATGACCTAATTGATCATCCAATGATACAAACACACCTATTGGATGCACAAGGTTGGTTAAAAACCCTAGTTGGACAAGAATATGCCTAGGGAGGACGAAAATGACCTAATTGATCATCCAATGACACAAATGAACTTATTGGATGCACAAGATTGGCTAAAAACCCTAATTGGACAAGAATAAGCATAGGGAGGACGAAAATGACCTAATTGATCATCCAATGACACAAACACACCTATTGGATGCACAAGATTGGTTAAAAACCCTAATTGGACAAGAATATGCCTAGGGAGGACGAAAATGACCTAAATGTTAATCCAATGACACAAATGAACTTATTGGATGCACAAGATTGGTTAAAAACCCTAATTGGACAAGAATAAGCCTAGGAAGGACGAAAATGACCTAATTGATCATCCAATGACACAAACACCTATTGGATGCACAAGAATGGTTAAAAACCCTAATTGGACTAGAATATGCCTAGGGAGGACGAAAATGACCTAATTGATCATCCAATGACACAAACACACCTATTGGATGCACAAGATTGGTTAAAAACCCAAATTGGACAAGAATAAGCCTAGGGCGGACGAAAATGACCTAATTGATCATCCAATGACACAAACACACCTATTGGATGCACAAGATTGGTTAAAAACCCAAATTGGACAAGAATAAACCTAGGGAGGACGAAAATGACCTAATTGATCATCCAATGACACAAACACACCTATTGGATGCACAAGATTGGTTAAAAACCCTAATTGGACAAGAATATGCCTAGGGAGGACGAAAATGACCTAAATATTAATTCCTTGACACAAACAAACTTATCGGATGCACAAGATTGGTTAAAAACCCTAATTGGACAAGAATAAGCCTAGGGAGGACGAAAATGACCTAATTGATCATCCAATGACACAAACACACCTATTGGATGCACAAGATTGGTTAAAAACCCTAATTGGACAAGAATAAGCCTATGGAGGACGAAAATGACCTAATTGATCATCCAATGACACAAACACACCTATTGGATGCACAAGATTGGTTAAAAATCCTAGTTGGACAAGAATATGCCTAGGGAGGACGAAAATGGCCTAATTGATCATCCAATGAAACAAATGAACTTATTGGATGCACAAGATTAGTTAAAAACCCTAATTGGACAAGAATAAGCCTAGGGAGGACGAAAATGACCTAATTGATCATCCAATGACACAAACACACCTATTGGATGCACAAGATTGGTTAAAATCCCTAATTGGACAAGAATAAGCGTAGGGAGGAAGAAAATGACCTAATTGATCATCCAGTGACACAAACACACCTATTGGATGCACAAGATTGGTAAAAAACCCTAATTGGCAAGAATAAGCCTAGGGAGGACGAAAATGACCTAATTGATCATCCATTGACACAAACACACCTATTGGATGCACAAGATTGGTTAAAAACCCTAATTGGACAAGAATATGCCTAGGGAGGACGAAAATGACCTAAATGTTAATCCAATGACACAAATGAACTTATTGGATGTACAAAATTGGTTAAAAACCCTAATTGGACAAGAATAAGCCTAAGGAGGATGAAAATGACCTAATTGATCATCCAATGACACAAACACACCTATTGGATGCACAAGATTGGTTAAAAACCCTAATTGGACAAGAATATGCCTAGGGAGGACGAAAATGACCTAAATGTTAATCCAATGACACAAATGAACTTATTGGATGCACAAGATTGGTTAAAAACCCTAATTGGACAAGAATAAGCCTAGGGAGGACGAAAATGACCTAAATGTTAATCCAATGACACAACTCAACTTATTGGATGCACAAGATTGGTTAAAAACCGTAATTGGACAAGAATAGGCCTAGGGAGGACGAAAATGACCTAATTGATCATCCAATGACACAAACACACCTATTGGATGCACAAGATTGGTTAAAAACCCTAATTGGACAAGAATATGCCTAGGGAGGATGAAAATGACCTAATTGATCATCCAATGACACAAACACACCTATTAGATGCACAAGATTGGTTAAAAACCCTAATTTGACAAGAATATGCCTAGGGAGGACGAAAATGACCTAATTGATCATCCAATGACACAAAGACACCTATTGGAGGCACAACATTGGTTAAAAACCCTAATTGGACAAGAATATGCCTAGGGAGGACGAAAATGACCTAAATGTTAATTCAATGACACAAACGAACTTATTGGATGCACAACATTGGTTAAAAACCCTAATTGGACAAGAATAAGCCTAAGGAGGACGAAAACGACCTAATTGATCATCCAATGACACAAACACACATATTGGATGCACAAGATTGGTTAAAAACCTAATTGGACAAGAATAAGCCTAGGGAAGACGAAAATGACCTAATTGATCATCCAATGACACAAATGATCTTATTGGATGCACAAGATTGGTTAAAGACCCTTATTGGACAAGAATAGGCCTAGGGAGGACGAAAATGACCTAATTGATCATCCAATGACACAAACACACCTATCGGATACACAAGATTGGTTAAAAACCCTAATTGGACAAGAATAAGCCAAGGGAGGACGAAAATGACGTAATTGATCATCCAATGACACAAACACACCTATTGGATGCACAAGATTGGTTAAAAACACTAATTGGACAAGAATACGCCTAGGGAGGATGAAAATGACCTAATTGATCATCCAATGACACAAACACACCTATTAGATGCACAAGATTGGTTAAAAACCCTAATTGGACAAGAATATGCCTAGGGAGGACGAAAATGACCTAATTGATCATCCAATGACACAAACACACCTATTGGAGGCACAAGATTGGTTAAATACCCTAATTGGACAAGAATATGCCTAGGGAGGACGAAAATGACCTAAATGTTAATTCAATGACACAAACGAACTTATTGGATGCACAACATTGGTTAAAAACCCAAATTGGACAAGAATAAGCCTAGGGAGGACAAAAATGACCTAATTGATCATCCAATGACACAAACACACCTATTGGATGCACAAGATTGGTTAAAAACCCTAATTGGACAAGAATATGCCTAGGGAGGACGAAAATGACCTTAATGTTAATCCAATGACACAAACGAACTTATTGGATGCACAACATTGGTTAAAAACCCTAATGGGACAAGAATAAGCCTAGGGAGGACGAAAATGACCTAATTGATCATCCAATGACACAAACACACCTACTGGATGCACAAGATTGGTTAAAAACCCTAATTGGAAAAGAATAAGCCTAGGGAGGACGAAAATGTCCTAAATGTTAATTTAATGACACAAACGAACTTATTGGATGCACAACATTGGTTAAAAACCCTAATTGGACAAGAATAAGCCTAGGGAGGACGAAAATGACTTAATTGATCATCCAATGACACAAACACACCTATTGGAGGCACAAGATTGGTTAAAAACCCTAATTGGACAAGAATATGCCTAGGGAGGACGAAAATGACCTAAATGTTAATTCAATGACACAAACGAACTTATTGGATGCACAACATTGGTTAAAAACCCTAATTGGACAAGAATAAGCCTAGGGAGGACGAAAATGACTTAATTGATCATCCAATGACACAAACACACCTATTGGATGCACAAGATTGGTTAAAAACCCTAATTGGACAAGAATATGCCTAGGGTGGACGAAAATGACCTAAATGTTAATCCAATGACACAACTCAACTTATTGGATGCACAAGATTGGTTAAAAACCCTAATTGGACAAGAATAAGCCTACGGAGGACGAAAATGACCTAATTGATCATCCAATGACACAAACACACCTATTGGATGCACAAGATTGGTTAAAATCCCTAATTGGACAAGAATAAGCGTAGGGAGGAAGAAAATGACCTAATTGATCATCCAGTGACACAAACACACCTATTGGATGCACAAGATTGGTAAAAAACCCTAATTGGCAAGAATAAGCCTAGGGAGGACGAAAATGACCTAATTGATCATCCATTGACACAAACACACCTATTGGATTCACAAGATTGGTTAAAAACCCTAATTGGACAAGAATATGCCTAGGGAGGACGAAAATGACCTAAATGTTAATCCAATGACACAAATGAACTTATTGGATGCACAAAATTGGTTAAAAACCCAAATTGGACAAGAATAAGCCTAAGGAGGATGAAAATGACCTAATTGATCATCCAATGACACAAACACACCTATTGGATGCACAAGATTGGTTAAAAACCCTAATTGGACAAGAATATGCCTAGGGAGGACGAAAATGACCTAAATGTTAATCCAAAGACACAAATGAACTTATTAGATGCACAAGATTGGTTAAAAACCCTAATTGGACAAGAATAAGCCTAGGGAGGACGAAAATGACCTAAATGTTAATCCAATGACACAACTCAACTTATTGGATGCACAAGATTGGTTAAAAACCGTAATTGGACAAGAATAGGCCTAGGGAGGACGAAAATGACCTAATTGATCATCCAATGACACAAACACACCTATTGGATGCACAAGATTGGTTAAAAACCCTAATTGGACAAGAATATGCCTAGGGAGGATGAAAATGACCTAATTGATCATCCAATGACACAAACACACCTATTAGATGCACAAGATTGGTTAAAAACCCTAATTTGACAAGAATATGCCTAGGGAGGACGAAAATGACCTAATTGATCATCCAATGACACAAAGACACCTATTGGAGGCACAACATTGGTTAAAAACCCTAATTGGACAAGAATATGCCTAGGGAGGACGAAAATGACCTAAATGTTAATTCAATGACAAAAACGAACTTATTGGATGCACAACATTGGTTAAAAACCCTAATTGTACAAGAATAAGCCTAAGGAGGACGAAAACGACCTAATTGATCATCCAATGACACAAACACACATATTGGATGCACAAGATTGGTTAAAAACCTAATTGGACAAGAATAAGCCTAGGGAAGACGAAAATGACCTAATTGATCATCCAATGACACAAATGATCTTATTGGATGCACAAGATTGGTTAAAGACCCTTATTGGACAAGAATAGGCCTAGGGAGGACGAAAATGACCTAATTGATCATCCAATGACACAAACACACCTATCGGATACACAAGATTGGTTAAAAACCCTAATTGGACAAGAATAAGCCAAGGGAGGACGAAAATGACGTAATTGATCATCCAATGACACAAACACACCTATTGGATGCACAAGATTGGTTAAAAACACTAATTGGACAAGAATACGCCTAGGGAGGATGAAAATGACCTAATTGATCATCCAATGACACAAACACACCTATTAGATGCACCAGATTGGTTAAAAACCCTAATTGGACAAGAATATGCCTAGGGAGGACGAAAATGACCTAATTGATCATCCAATGACACAAACACACCTATTGGAGGCACAAGATTGGTTAAATACCCTAATTGGACAAGAATATGCCTAGGGAGGACGAAAATGACCTAAATGTTAATTCAATGACACAAACGAACTTATTGGATGCACAACATTGGTTAAAAACCCAAATTGGACAAGAATAAGCCTAGGGAGGACAAAAATGACCTAATTGATCATCCAATGACACAAACACACCTATTGGATGCACAAGATTGGTTAAAAACCCTAATTGGACAAGAATATGCCTAGGGAGGACGAAAATGACCTAAATGTTAATCCAATGACACAAACGAACTTATTGGATGCACAAAATTGGTTAAAAACCCTAATGGGACAAGAATAAGCCTAGGGAGGACAAAAATGACCTAATTGATCATCCAATGACACAAACACACCTATTGGATGCACAAGATTGGTTAAAAACCCTAATTGGACAAGAATATGCCTAGGGAGGACGAAAATGACCTAAATGTTAATTCAATGACAAAAACGAACTTATTGGATGCACAACATTGGTTAAAAACCCTAATTGGACAAGAATAAGCCTAGGGAGGACGAAAGTGACCTAATTGATCATCCATTGACACAAACACACCTATTGGAAGCACAAGATTGGTTAAAAACCCTAATTGGACAAGAATAAGCCTAGGGAGGACGAAAATGACCTAATTGATCATCCAATGACACAAACACACCTATTGGATGCACAAGATTGGTTAAAAACCCTAATTGGACAAGAATATGCCTAGGGAGGACGAAAGTGACCTAACTGATCATCCAATGACACAAACACACCTATTGGATGCACAAGAATGGTTAAAACCCCTAATTGGACAAGAATATGCCTAGGGAGGACGAAAGTGACCTAATTTATCATCCAATGACACAAACACACCTATTGGATGCACAAGATTGGTTAAAATCCCTAATTGGACAAGAATATGCCTAGGGAGGACGACAATGACCTAAATATTAATTCAATGACACAAACAAACTTATTGGATGCACAAGATTGGTTAAAAACCCTAATTGGACAAGAATAAGCCTAGGGAGGACGAAAATGACCTAATTGATCATCCAATGACACAAACACACCTATTGGATGCACAAGATTGGTTAAAAACCCTAATTGGACAAGAATAAGCCTAGGGAGGACGAAAATGACCTAATTGATCATCCAATGACACAAACACACCTATTGGAGGCACAAGATTGGTTAAAAACCCAAGTTGGACAAGAATATGCCTAGGGAGGACAAAAATGACCTAATTGATCATCCAATGACACAAACACACCTATTGGATGCACAAGATTGGTTAAAAACCCTAATTGGACAAGAATAAGCCTAGGGAGGACGAAAATGACCTAATTGATCATCCGATGACACAAACACACCTATTGGATGCACAAGATTCGTTAAAAACCCTAATTGGACAAGAATAAGCCTAGGGAGGACGAAAATGACCTAATTGATCATCCAATGACACAAACACACCTATTGGATGCACAAGATTGGTTAAAAACCCTAATTGGACAAGAATATGCCTAGGGAGGACGAAAATGACCTAAATATTATTTCAATGACACAAACAAAGTTATTGGATGCACAAGAATAAGCCTAGGGAGGACGTAAATGACCTAATTGATCATCCAATGACACAAACAGATCTATTGGATGCACAAGATTGGTTAAAAACCCTTATTGGACAAGAATATGCCTAGGGAGGACGAAAATGACCTAAATATTAATTCAATGACACAAACAAACTTATCGGATGCACAAGATTAGTTAAAAACCCTAATTGGACAAGAATAAGCCTAGTGAGGACGAAAATGACCTAATTGATCATCCAATGACACAAACACACCTATTGGAAGCACAAGATTGGCTAAAAACCCTAATTGGACAAGAATAAGCCTAGGGAGGACGAAAATGACCAAATTGATCATCCAATGACACAAGCACACCTATTGGATGCACAAGATTGGTTAAAAACCCTAATTGGACAAGAATATGCCTAGGGAGGACGAAAATGACCTAAATATTAATTCAATGACACAAACAAACTTATCGGATGCACAAGATTAGTTAAAAACCCTAATTGGACAAGAATAAGCCTAGGGAGGACGAAAATGACCTAATTGATCGTCTAATGACACAAACACACCTATTGGATTCACAAGATTGGTCTAAAACCCTAATTGGACAAGAATAAGCCTAGGGAGGACGAAAATGACCTAATTGATCATCCAATGACACAAACACACCTATTGGATGCACAAGATTGGTTAAAAACCCTAATTGGACAAGAATAAGCCTAGGGAGGACGAAAATGACCTAATTGATCATCCAATGACACAAACACACCAATTGGATGCACAAGATTGGTTAAAAACCCTAGTTGGACAAGAACATGCCTAGGGAGGACGAAAATGACCAAAATATTAATTCAATGACACAAACAAAGTTATTGGATGCACAAGATTGGTTAAAAACCCTAATTGGACAAGAATAAGCCTAGGGAGGACGAAAATGACCTAATTGATCATCCAATGACACAAACACACCTATTGGATGCACAAGATTGGTTAAAAACCCTAATTGGACAAGAATAAGCCTAGGGAGGACGAAAATGACCTAATTGATCATCCAATGACACAAACACACCTATTGGATGCACAAGATTGGTTAAAAACCCTAATTGGACAAGAATAAGCCTAGGGAGAACGAAAATGACCTAAATGTAAATCCAATGACACAACTCAACTTATTGGATGCACAAGATTGGTTAAAAACCCTAATTGGACAAGAATAAGCCTAGGGAGGACGAAAATGACCTAATTGATCATCCAATGACACAAACACACCTATTGGATGCACAAGATTGGTTAAAAACCCTAATTGGACAAGAATATGCCTAGGGAGGACGAAAATGACCTAAATATTAATTCAATGACACAAACAAAGTTATTGGATACACAAGATTGGTTAAAAACTCTAATTGGACAAGAATAAGCCTGGGGAGGACGAAAATGACCTAATTGATCATTCAATGACACAAACACACCTATTGGAAGCACAAGATTGGTTAAAAACCCTAATTGGACAAGAATATGCCTAGGGAGGACGAAAATGACCTAACTGTTAATCCAATGACACAAATAAACTTATTGGATGTACAAGATTGGTTAAAAACCCTAATTGGACAAGAATAAGCCTAGGGAGGACGAAAATGACCTAATTGATCATCCAATGACACAAACACACCTATTGGATGCACAAGATTGGTTAAAAACCCTAATTGGACAAGAATATGCCTAGGGAGGACGAAAATGACCTAAATGTTAATCCAATGACACAAATGAACTTATTGGATGCACAAGATTTGTTAAAAATCCTAATTGGACAAGAATAAGCCTAGGGAGGACGAAAATGACCTAATTTATCATCCAATGACACAAACACACCTATTGGATGCACAAGATTGGTTAAAAACCCTAATTGGACAAGAATATGCCTAGGGAGGACGAAAATGACCTAAATGTTAATCCAATGACACAAATGAACTTATTGGATGCACAAGATTGGTTAAAAACCCTAATTGGACAAGAATAAGCCTTTGGAGGACGAAAATGACCTAAATTGATTATCCAATGACACAAACACACCTATTGGATGCACAAGATTGGTTAAAAACCCTAATTGGACAAGAATATGCCTAGGGAGGACGAAAATGACCTAAATGTTAATCCAATGACACAAATGAACTTATTGGATGCACAAGATTGGTTAAAAACCCTAATTGGACAAGAATATGCCTAGGGAGGACTAAAATAACCTAATTGATCATCCAATGACACAAACACACCTATTGGATGCACAAGATTGGTTAAAAACCCTAATTGGACAAGAATATGCCTAGGTAGGACGAAAATGACCTAATTGATCATCCAATGACACAAACACACCTATTGGATGCACAAGATTGGTTAAAAACCCTAATTGGAAAAGAATAAGCCTAGGGAGGACGAAAATGACCTAAATGTTAATTTAATGACACAAACGAACTTATTGGATGCACAACATTGGTTAAAAACCCTAATTGGACAAGAATATGCCTAGGGAGGACGAAAATGACATAATTGATCATCCAATGACACAAACACACCTATTGGAGGCACAAGATTGGTTAAAAACCCTAATTGGACAAGAATATGCCTAGGGAGGACGAAAATGACCTAAATGTTAATTTAATGACACAAACGAACTTATTGGATGCACAAGATTGGTTAAAAACCTTTATTGAACAAGAATAAGTCTAGGGAGGACGCATATGACCTAATTGATCATCCAATGACACAAACACACATATTGGATGCACAAGATTGGTTAAACACCCTAATTGGACAATAATATGCCTAGGGAGGACGAAAATGACCTAAATGTTAATCTAATGACACAAACGAACTTATTGGATGCACAAGATTGGTTAAAAACCCTAATTGAACAAGAATAAGCCTAGGGAGGACGAAAATGACCTAATTGATCATCCAATGACACAAACACACCTATTGGAGGCACAAGATTGGTTAAAAACCCTAATTGGACAAGAATATGCCTAGGGAGGACGAAAATGACCTAAATGTTAATTCAATGACACAAACAAACTTATTGGATGCACAACATTGGTTAAAAACCCTAATTGGACAAGAATAAGCCTAGGGAGGACAAAAATGACCTAATTGATCATCCAATGACACAAACACACCTATTGGATGCACAAGATTGGTTAAAAACCCTAATTGGACAAGAATATGCCTAGGGAGGACGAAAATGACCTTAATGTTAATCCAATGACACAAACGAACTTATTGGATGCACAACATTGGTTAAAAACCCTAATGGGACAAGAATAAGCCTAGGGAGGACGAAAATGACCTAATTGATCATCCAATGACACAAACACACCTACTGGATGCACAAGATTGGTTAAAAACCCTAATTGGAAAAGAATAAGCCTAGGGAGGACGAAAATGTCCTAAATGTTAATTTAATGACACAAACGAACTTATTGGATGCACAACATTGGTTAAAAACCCTAATTGGACAAGAATAAGCCTAGGGAGGACGAAAATGACCTAATTGATCATCCAATGACACAAACACACCTATTGGATGCACAAGATTGGTTAAAAACCCTAATTGGACAAGAATAAGCCAAGGGAGGAAGAAAATGAACTAATTGATCATCCAATGACACAAACACATCTATTGGATGCACAAGATTGGTTAAAAACCCTAATTGGACAAGAATTGCCTAGGGAGGACGAAAATGACCTAAATGTTAATCCAATGACACAACTCAACTTATTGGATGCACAAGATTGGTTAAAAACCCTAATTGGACAAGAATAAGCCTAGGGAGGACGAAAATGACCTAATTGATCATCCAATGACACAAACACACCTATTGGATGCACAAGATTGGTTAAAAACCCTAATTGGACAAGAATATGCCTAGGGAGGACGAAAATGATCTAATTGATCATCCAATGACACAAATGAACTTATTGGATGCACAAGATTGGTTAAAGACCCTAGTTGGACAAGAATAGGCCTAGGGAGGACGAAAATGACTTAATTGATCATCCAATGACACAAACACACCTATTGGATGCACAAGATTGAGTAAAAACCCTAATTGGACAAGAATATGCCTAGGGAGGACGAAAATGATCTAATTGATCATCCAATGACACAAATGAACTTATTGGATGCACAAGATTGGTTAAAGACCCTAGTTGGACAAGAATAGGCCTAGGGAGGACGAAAATTACCTAATTGATCATCCAATGACACAAACACACCTATTGGATGCACAAGATTGAGTAAAAACCCTAATTGGACAAGAATATGCCTAGGGAGGACGAAAATGACCTAAATGTTAATCCAATGACACAAATGAACTTATTGGATGCACAAGATTGGTTAAAAACCCTAATTGGAGAAGAATATGCCTAGGGAGGACGAAAATGGCCTAATTGATCATCAAATGACACAAATGAATTTATTGGATGCACAAGATTGGTTAAAAACCCTAATTGGACAAGAATAGGCCTAGGGAGGACGAAAATGACCTAATTGATCATCCAAAGACACAAACACACCTATTGGATGCACAAGATTGGTTAGAAACCCTAATTGGAAAAGAATAAGCCTAGGGAGGACGAAAATGACCTAATTAATCATCCAATGACACAAACACACCTATTGGATGCACAAGATAGGTTAAAAACCCTAATTGGACAAGAATAAGCCTAGTGAGGAAGAAAATGACCTAATTGATCATCCAATGACACACACACACCTATTGGATGCACAAGATTGGTTAAAAACCCTAATTGGCCAAGAATAAGCCTAGGGAGGACGAAAATGATCTAATTGATCATCCAATGACACAAACACAACTATTGGATGCACATGATTGGTTAAAAACCCTAATTGGACAAGAATATGCCTAGGGAGGACGAAAATGACCTAAATGTTAATCCAATGACACAAACGAACTTATTGGATGCACAACATTGGTTAAAAACCCTAATTGGACAAGAATAAGCCTAGGGAGGACGAAAATGACCTAATTGATCATCCAATGACACAAACACGCCTATTGGAGGCACAAGATTGGTTAAAAACCCTAATTGGACAAGAATATGCCTAGGGAGGACGAAAATGACCTAAATGTTAATTCAATGACCCAAACGAACTTATTGGATGTACAACATTGGTTAAAAACCCTAATTGGACAAGAATAAGCCTAGGGAGGACAAAAATGACCTAATTGATCATCCAATGACACAAACACACCTATTGGATGCACAAGATTGGTTAAAAACCCTAATTGGACAAGAATATGCCTAGGGAGGACGAAAATGACCTAATTGATCTTTCAATGACACAAACACACCTATTCGCTGCACAAGATTGGTTAAAAACCCTAATTGGACAACAATAAGCCTAGGGAGGACGAAAATGACCTAATTGATCATCCAATGACACAAACACACCTATTGGATGCACAAGATTGGTTAAAAACCCTAATTGGACAAAAATAAGCCTAGGGAGGACGAAAATGACCTAATTGATCATCCAATGACACAAACACACCTATTGGCTGCACAAGATTGGTTAAAAACCCTAATTGGACAAGAATAAGCCTAGGGAGGACGAAAATGACCTAATTGATCATCCAATGACACAAACACACCTATTGGATGCACAAGATTGGTTAAAAACCCTAATTGGACAAGAATATGCCTAGGGAGGACGAAAATGACCTAAATGTTAATCCAATGACACAAATGAACTTATTGGATGCACAAGATTGGTTAAAAACCCTAATTGGACAAGAATAAGCCTTGGGAGGACGAAAATGACCTAATTGATCATCCAATGACACAAACACATATATTGGATGCACAAGATTGGTTAAAAACCCTAATTGGACAAGAATATGCCTAGGGAGGACGAAAATGACCTAAATGTTAATCCAATGACACAAATGAACTTATTGGATGCACAAGATTGGTTAAAAACCCTAATTGGACAAGAATAAGCCTTGGGAGGATGAGAATGACCTAATTGATCATCCAATGACACAAACACACCTATTGGATGCACAAGACTGGTTAAAAACCCTAGTTGGACAAAAATATGCCTAGGAAGGACGAAAATGACCTAATTGATCATCCAATGACACAAATGAACTTATCGGATGCACAAGATTTGTTAAAAACCCTAATTGGACAAGAATAAGCCTAGGGAGGACGAAAATGACCTAATTGATCATCCAATGACACAAACACACATATTGGATGCACAAGATTGGTTAAAAACCCTAATTGGACAAGAATATGCCTAGGGAGGACGAAAATGACCTAAATGTTAATCCAATGACACAAATGAACTTATTGGATGCACAAGATTGGTTAAAAACCCTAATTGGACAAGAATATGCCTAGGGAGGACAAAAATGACCTAAATATTAATTCAATGACACAAACAAACTTATCGGATGCACAAGATTGGTTAAAAACCCTAATTGGACAAGAATAAGCCTAGGGAGGACGAAAATGACCTAATTGATCATCCAATGACACAAACACACCTATTGGATGCACAAGATTGGTTAAAAACCCTAATTGGACAAGAATAAGCCTAGGGAGGACGAAAATGACCTAATTGATCATCCAATGACACAAACACACCTATTGGATGCACAAGATTGGTTAAAAACCCTAATTGGACAAGATGTGCCTAGGGAGGACGAAAATGACCTAATTGATCATCCAATGACACAAACACACCTATTGGATGCACAAGATTGGTTAAAAACCCTAATTGGACAAGAATAAGCCTAGGGACGACGAAAATGACCTAAATGTTAATCCAATGACACAACTCAACTTATTGGATGCACAAGATTGGTTAAAAACCCTAATTGGGCAAGAATAAGCCTAGGGAGGACGAAAATGACCTAATTGATCATCCAATGATACAAACACACCTATTGGATGCACAAGATTGGTTAAAAACCCTAACTGGACAAGAATATGCCTAGGGAGGACGAAAATGAACTAATTGATCATCCAATGACAGAAACACACCTATTGGATGCACAAGATTGGTTAAAAACCCTAATTGGACAAGAATATGCCTAGGGAGGACGAAAATGACCTAATTGATCATCCAATGACACAAACACACCTATTGGATGCACAAGATTGGTTAAAAACCCTAATTGGACAAGAATATGCCTAGGGAGGACGAATATGACCTAAATGTTAATCCAATAACACAAATGAACTTATTGGATGCACAAGTTGGTTAAAAACCCTAATTGGACAAGAATAAGCCTAGGGAGAACGAAAATGACCTAAATGTTAATCCAATAACACAACTCAACTTATTGAATGCACAAGATTGGTTAAAAACCCCAATTGGACAAGAATAAGCCTAGGGATGACGAAAATGACGTAATTGATCATCCAATGACACAAACACACCTATTGGATGCACAAGATTGGTTAAAAACCCTAATTGGACAAGAATATGCCTAGGGAGGACGAAAATGACCTAAATGTTAATCCAATGACACAAATGAACTTATTGGATGCACAAGATTGGTTAAAAACCATAATTGGACAAGAATATGCCTAGGGAGGACGAAAATGACCTAAATGTTAATCCAATGACACAAATGAACTTATTGGATGCACAAGATTGGTTAAAAACCCTAATTGGACAAGAATATGCCTAGGGAGGACGAAAATGACCTAATAGATCATCCAATGACACAAACACACCTATTGGATGCACAAGATTGGTTAAAAACCCTAATTGGACAAGAATATGCCTAGGGAGGACGAAAATGACCTAAATGTTAATCCAATGACACAAATGAACTTATTGGATGCACAAGATTGGTTAAAAACCCTAATTGGACAAGAATAAGCCTAGGAAGGACGAAAATGACCTAATTGATTATCCAATGACACAAACACGACTATTGGATGCACAAGATTGGTTAAAAACCCTAATTGCACAAGTATATGCCTAGGGAGGACGAAAATGACCTAAATATTAATTCAATGACACAAACAAACTTATTGGATGCACAAGATTGGTTAAAAACCCTAATTGGAGAAGAATAAGCCTAGGGAGGACGAAAATGACCTAATTGATCATCCAATGACACAAACACACCTATTGGATGCACAAGATTGGTTAAAAACCCTAATTGGACAAGAATAAGCCTAGGGAGGAAGAAAATGACCTAAATTATCATCCAATGACACAAACACACCTATTGGATGCACAAGATTGGTTTAAAAACCTAATTGGACAAGAATAAGCATAGGGAGGATCAAAATTGCCTAATTGATCATCCAATGACACAAACACACCTATTGGATGCACAAGATTGGTTAAAAACCCTAATTGGACAAGAATATGCCTAGGGAGGACGAAAATGACCTAAATGTTAATCCAATGACACAAATGAACTTATTGGATGCACAAGTTTGGTTAAAAACCCTAATTGGACAAGAATAAGCCTAGGGAGGATCAAAATGACATAATTGATCATCCAATGACACAAACACACCTATTGGATGCACAAGATTGGTTAAAAACCCTAATTGGACAAGAATATGCCTAGGGAGGACGAAAATGACCTAAATGTTAATCCAATGACACAAATGAACTTATTGGATGCACAAGATTGGTTAAAAACCCTAATTGGACAAGAATAAGCCTTGGGAGGACGAAAATGACCTAATTGATCATCCAATGACACAAGCACACCTATTGGATGCACAAGATTGGTTAAAAACCCTAATTGGACAAGAATATGCCTATGGAGGACGAAAATGACCTAAATATTAATTCAAAGACACAAACAAAGTTATTGGATGCACAAGATTGGTTAAAAACCCTAATTGGACAAGAATAAGCCTAGGGAGGACGAAAATGACCTAATTGATCATCCAATGACACAAACACACCTATTGGATGCACAAGATTGGTTAAAAACCCTAATTGGACAAGAATATGCCTAGGGAGGACGAAAATGACCTAAATGTTAATCCAATGACACAAATGAACTTATTGGATGCACAAGATTGGTTAAAAACCCTAATTGGACAAGAATAAGCTTAAGGAGGACGAAAATGACCTAATTGATCATCCAATGATACAAACACACCTATTGGATGCACAAGGTTGGTTAAAAACCCTAGTTGGACAAGAATATGCCTAGGGAGGACGAAAATGACCTAATTGATCATCCAATGACACAAATGAACTTATTGGATGCACAAGATTGGCTAAAAACCCTAATTGGACAAGAATAAGCATAGGGAGGACGAAAATGACCTAATTGATCATCCAATGACACAAACACACCTATTGGATGCACAAGATTGGTTAAAAACCCTAATTGGACAAGAATATGCCTAGGGAGGACGAAAATGACCTAAATGTTAATCCAATGACACAAATGAACTTATTGGATGCACAAGATTGGTTAAAAACCCTAATTGGACAAGAATAAGCCTAGGGAGGACGAAAATGACATAATTGATCATCCAATGGCACAAACACACATATTGGATGCACAAGATTGGTTAAAAACCCTAATTGGACAAGAATATGCCTAGGGAGGACGAAAATGACCTAAATGTTAATCCAATGACACAAATGAACTTATTGGATGCACAAGATTGGTTAAAAACCCTAATAGGACAAGAATAAGCCTAGGGAGGACGAAAATGACCTAATTGATCATCCAATGACACAAACACACCTATTGGATGCACAAGATTGGTTAAAAACCTTAATTGAACAAGAATATGCCTAGGGAGGACGAAAATGACCTAAATGTTAATCCGATGACACAAATGAACTTTATTGGATGCACAAGATTGGTTAAAAACCCTAATTGGACAAGAATAAGCCTAGGGAGAACGAAAATGACCTAATTAATCATCCAATGGCACAAACACACATATTGGATGCACAAGATTGGTTAAAAACCCTAATTGGACAAGAATATGCCTAGGGAGGACGAAAATGACCTAAATGTTAATCCAATGACACAAATGAACTTATTGGATGCACAAGATTGGTTAAAAACCCTAATAGGACAAGAATAAGCCTAGGGAGGACTAAAATGACCTAATTGATCATCCAATGACGCAAACACACCTATTGGATGCACAAGATTGGTTAAAAACCCTAATTGGACAAGAATAAGCCTAGGGAGGACGAAAATGACCTAATTGATCATCCAATGACACAAACACACCTATTGGATGCACAAGATTGGTTAAAAACCCTAATTGGACAAGAATATGCCTAGGGAGGACGAAAATGACCTAAATGTTAATCCAATGACACAAACGAACTTATTGGATGCACAACATTGGTTAAAAGCCCTAATGGGACAAGAATAAGCCTAGGGAGGACGAAAATGACCTAATTGATCATCCAATGACACAAACACACCTATTGGAGGCACAAGATTGGTTAAAAACCCTAATTGGACAAGAATATGCCTAGGGAGGACGAAAATGACCTAAATGTTAATTCAATGACACAAACGAACTTATTGGATGTACAACATTGGTTAAAAACCCTAATTGGACAAGAATATGCCTAGGGAGGACAAAAATGACCTAATTGATCATCCAATGACACAAACACACCTATTGGATGCACAAGATTGGTTAAAAACCCTAATTGGACAAGAATATGCCTAGGGAGGACGAAAATGACCTAAATGTTAATCCAATGACACAAACGAACTTATTGGATGCACAACATTGGTTAAAAACCCTAATGGGACAAGAATAAGCCTAGGGAGGACGAAAATGACCTAATTGATCACCCAATGACACAAACACACCTATTGGATGCACAAGATTGGTTAAAAACCCTAATTGGACAAGAATATGCCTAGGGAGGACGAAAATGACCTAAATGTTAATCCAATGACACAAATGAACTTATTGGATGCACAAGATTGGTTAAAAACCCTAATTGGACAAGAATATGCCTAGGGAGGACGAAAATGATCTAATTGATCATCCAATGACACAAATGAACTTATTGGATGCACAAGATTGGTTAAAGACCCTAGTTGGACAAGAATAGGCCTAGGGAGGACGAAAATGACTTAATTGATCATCCAATGACACAAACACACCTATTGGATGCACAAGATTGAGTAAAAACCCTAATTGGACAAGAATATGCCTATGGAGGACGAAAATGACCTAAATGTTAATCCAATGACACAAATGAACTTATTGGATGCACAAGATTGGTTAAAAACCCTAATTGTAGAAGAATATGCCTAGGGAGGACGAAAATGGCCTAATTGATCATCAAATGACACAAATGAATTTATTGGATGCACAAGATTGGTTAAAAACCCTAATTGGACAAGAATAGGCCAAGGGAGGACGAAAATGACCTAATTGATCATCCAATGACACAAACACACCTATTGGATGCACAAGATTGGTTAGAAACCCTAATTGGAAAAGAATAAGCCTAGGGAGGACGAAAATGACCTAATTAATCATCCAATGACAAAAACACACCTATTGGATGCACAACATTGGTTAAAAAACCTAATTGGACAAGAATAAGCCTAGTGAGGAAGAAAATGACCTAATTGATCATCCAATGACACACACACACCTATTGGATGCACAAGATTGGTTAAAAACCCTAATTGGCCAAGAATAAGCCTAGGGAGGACGAAAATGATCTAATTGATCATCCAATGACACAAACACAACTATTGGATGCACATGATTGGTTAAAAACCCTAATTGGACAAGAATATGCCTAGGGAGGACGAAAATGACCTAAATGTTAATCCAATGACACAAACGAACTTATTGGATGCACAACATTGGTTAAAAACCCTAATTGGACAAGAATAAGCCTAGGGAGGACGAAAATGACCTAATTGATCATCCAATGACACAAACACGCCTATTGGAGGCACAAGATTGGTTAAAAACCCTAATTGGACAAGAATATGCCTAGGGAGGACGAAAATGACCTAAATGTTAATTCAATGACCCAAACGAACTTATTGGATGTACAACATTGGTTAAAAACCCTAATTGGACAAGAATAAGCCTAGGGAGGACAAAAATGACCTAATTGATCATCCAATGACACAAACACACCTATTGGATGCACAAGATTGGTTAAAAACCCTAATTGGACAAGAATATGCCTAGGGAGGACGAAAATGACCTAAATGTTAATCCAATGACACAAACGAACTTATTGGATGCACAAAATTGGTTAAAAACCCTAATGGGACAAGAATAAGCCTAGGGAGGACAAAAATGACCTAATTGATCATCCAATGACACAAACACACCTATTGGATGCACAAGATTGGTTAAAAACCCTAATTGGACAAGAATATGCCTAGGGAGGACGAAAATGACCTAAATGTTAATTCAATGACACAAATGCACTTATTGGATGCACAAGATTGGTTAAAAACCCTAATTGGACAAGAATAAGCCTAGGGTGGATCAAAATGATCTAATTGATCATCCAATGACACAAACACACCTATTGGATGCACAAGATTGGTTAAAAACCCTAATTGGACAAGAATAAGCCTAGGGAGGACGAAAGTGACCTAATTGATCATCCAATGACACAAACAAACCTATTGGATGCACAAGATTGGTTAAAAACCCTAATTGAACAAGAATAAGCCTAGGGAGGACGAAAATGACCTAATTGATCATCCAATGACACAAACACACCTATTGGATGCACAAGATTGGCTAAAAACCCTAATTGGACAACAATATGTCTAAGGAGGACAAAAATGACCTAAATGTTAATCCAATGACACAAATGAACTTATTGGACGCACAAGATTGGTTAAAAACCCTAATTGGACAAGAATAAGCCTAGGGAGGACGAAAATGACCTAATTGATCATCCAATGACACAAACACACCTATTGGATGCACAAGATTGGTTAAAAACCCTAATTGGACAAGAATAAGCCTAGGGAGAACGAAAATGATCAAAATGTTAATCCAATGACACAACTCAACTTATTGGATGCACAAGATTGGTTAAAAACCCTAATTGGACAAGAATAAGCCTAGGGAGGACGAAAATGACCTAATTGATCATCCAATGACACAAACACACCTATTGGATGCACAAGATTGGTTAAAAACCCTAATTGGACAAGAATATGCCTAGGGAGGACGAAAATGACCTAATTGATCATCGAATGAAACAAATGAACTTATTGGATGCACAAGATTAGTTAAAAACCCTAATTGGACAAGAGTAAGCCTAGGGAGGACGAAAATAACCTAACTGATCATCCAATGACACAAACACACCTATTGGATGCACAAGATTGGTTAAAAACCCTAATTGGACAAGAATAAGCCTAGGGAGGACGAAAATGACCTAATTGATCATCCAATGACACAAACACACCTATTGGATGCACAAGATTGGTTAAAAACCCTTATTGGACAAGAATATGCCTATGGAGGACGAAAATTACCTAAATATTAATTCAATGACACAAACAAAGTTATTGGATGCTCAAGATTGGTTAAAAACCCTAATTGGACAAGAATAAGCATAGGGAGGACGTAAATGACCTAATTTATCATCCAATGACACCAACACACCTATTGGATGCACAAGATTGGTTAAAAACCCTAATTGGACAAGAATATGCCTAGGGAGGACGAAAATGACCTAATTGATCATCCAATGACACAAACACACCTATTGGATGCACAAGATTGGTTAAAAACCCTAATTGGACAAGAATAAGCCTAGGGAGGACGAAAATGACCTAATTGATCATCCAATGACACAAACACACCTATTGGATGCACAAGATTGGTTAAAAACCCTAATTGGACAAGAATATGCCTAGGGAGGACGAAAATGACCTAAATGTTAATCCAATGACACAAATGAACTTATTGGATGCACAAGATTGGTTAAAAACCCTAACTGGACAAGAATAAGCCTTCGGAGGACGAAAATGACCTAATTGATCATCCAATAACACAAACACACCTATTGGATGCAAAAGACTGGTTAAAAACCCTAATTGGACAAGAATATGCCTAGGAAGGACGAAAATGACCTAATTGAACATCCAATGACACAAACACACCTATTGGATGCACAAGATTGGTTAAAAACCCTAATTGGACAAGAATAAGCCTAGGGAGGACGAAAATGACCTAATTGATCATCCAATGACACAAACACACCTATTGGATGCACAAGATTGGTTAAAAACGCTAATTGGACAAGAATATGCCTAGGGACGACGAAAATGACGTAAATTGATCATCCAATGACACAAACACACCTATTGGATGCACAAGATTGGTTAAAAACCCTAATTGGACAAGAATATGCCTAGGGAGGACGAAAATGACCTAAATGTTAATCCAATGACACAAATGAACTTATTGGATGCACAAGATTGGTTAAAAACCCTAATTGGACAAGAATATGCCAAGGGAGGACGAAAATGACCTAATTGATCATCCAATGACACAAATGAACTTATTGGATGCACAAGATTAGTTAAAAACCCTAATTGGACAAGAATAAGCCTAGGGAGGACGAAAATAACCTAATTGATCATCAAATGACACAAACACACCTATTGGATGCACAAGATTGGTCTAAAACTCTAATTGGACAAGAATATGCCTAGGTAGGACGAAAATGACCTAAATGTTAATCCAATGACACAAATGAACGTATTGGGTGCACAAGTTTGGTTAAAAACCCTAATTGGACAAGAATAAGTCTAGGGAGGACGAAAAAAACCTAATTGATCATCCAATGACACAAACACACCTATTGGATGCACAAGATTGGTTAAAAACCCTAATTGGACAAGAATATGCCTAGGGAGGACGAAAATGACCTAAATGTTAATCCAATGACACAAATGAACTTATTGGATGCACAAGATTGGTTAAAAACCCTAATTGGACAAGAATAAGCCTAGGGAGGACGAAAATGACCTAAATGTTAATCCAATGACACAACTCAACTTATTGGATGCACAAGATTGGTTAAAAACCCTAATTGGACAAGAATAAGCCTATGGAGGACGAAAATGACCTAATTGATTATCCAATGACACAAACATACCTATTGGATGCACAAGATTGGTTAAAAACCCTAATTGGACAAGAATAAGCCTAGGGAGGACGAAAATGACCTAAATGTTAATCCAATGACACAACTCAACTTATTGGATGCACAAGATTGGTTAAAAACCCTAATTGGACAAGAATAAGCCTAGGGAGGACGAAAATGACCTAATTGATCATCCCATGACACAAACACACCTATTGGATGCACAAGATTGGTTAAAAACCCTTATTGGAAAAGAATAAGCCTAGGGAGGACGAAAATGACCTAATTGATCATCCAATGACACAAACACACCTATTGGATGCACAAGATTGGTTAAAAACCCTAATTGGACAAGAATATGCCTAGGGAGGACGAAAATGACCTAAATATTAATTCAATGACACAAACAAAGTTATTGGATGCACAAGATTGGTTAAAAAACCCTAATTGGACAATAATAAGCCTAGGGAGGACGTAAATGACCTAATTGATCATCCAATGACACAAACACACCTATTGGATGCACAAGATTGGTTAAAAACCCTAATTGGACAAGAATAAGCCTAGGGAGGACGAAAATGACCTAATTGATCATCCAATGACACAAACACACCTATTGGATGCACAAGATTGGTTAAAAACCCTAATTGGAAAAGAATAAGCCTAGAGAGAACGAAAATGACCTAAATGTTAATCCAACGACACAACTCAACTTATTGGATGCACAAGATTGGTTAAAACCCCTAATTGGACAAGAATAAGCCTAGGGAGGACGAAAATGACCTAATTGAT
The DNA here is from genome assembly GCA_037974775.1 of Cicer pinnatifidum. Taxonomy (NCBI): domain Eukaryota; kingdom Viridiplantae; phylum Streptophyta; class Magnoliopsida; order Fabales; family Fabaceae; genus Cicer; species Cicer pinnatifidum. The sequence goes on along the minus strand of JBBPBR010000825.1, from coordinate 236,473 downwards.
CATCCAATGACACAAACACACCTATTGGATGCACAAGATTGGTTAAAAACCCTAATTGGACAAGAATATGCCTACGGAGGACGAAAATGACATAATTGATCATCCAATGACACAAATGAACTTATTGGATGCACAAGATTAGTTAAAAACCCTAATTGGACAAGAATAAGCCTAGGGAGGACGAAAATAATCAAACTGATCATCCAATGACACAAACACACCTATTGGATGCGCAAGATTGGTTAAAAACCCTAATTGGACAAGAATATGCCTAGGGAGGACAAAAATGACCAAAATGTTAATCCAATGACACAAATGAACTTATTGGATTCACAAGGTTGGTTAAAAACCCTAATTGGACAAGAAAAAGCCTAGGGAGAACGAAAATGATCAAAATGTTAATCCAATGACACAACTCAACTTATTGGATGCACAAGATTGGTTAAAACCCCTAATTGGACAAGAATAAGCCTAGGGAGGACGAAAATGACCTAATTGATCATCCAATGACACAAACACACCTATTGGATGCACAAGATTGGTTAAAAACCATAATTGGACAAGAATATGCCTAGGGAGGACGAAAATGACCTAAATATTAATCAAATGACACAAATGAACTTATTGGATGCACAAGATTGGTTAAAAACCCTAAATTGACAAGAATAAGCCTAGGGAGGACGAAAATGACCTAATTGATCATCCAATGACACAAACACACCTATTGGATGCACAAGATTGGTTAAAAACCCTAATTGGACAAGAATATGCCTAGGGAGGACGAAAATGACCTAAATATTAATTCAATGAAAGAAACAAACTTTTTGGATGCACAAGATTGGTTAAAGACCCTAATTGGACAAGAATAAGCCTAGGGAGGACGAAAATGACCTAATTGATCATCCAATGACACAAACACACCTATTGGATGCACAAGATTGGTTAAAAACCCTAATTGGACAAGAATAAGCCTAGGGAGGACGAAAATGACCTAATTGATCATCCAATGACACAAACACACCTATTGGATGCACAAGATTGGTTAAAAACCCTAATTGGACAAGAATAAGCCTAGGGAGGACAAAAATGACCTAAATTGATCATCCAATGACACAAACACACCTATTGGATGCACAAGATTGGTTAAAAACCCTAATTGGACAAGAATATGCCTAGGGAGGACGAAAATGACCTAAATGTTAATCCAATGACACAAATGAACTTATTGGATGCACAAGATTGGTTAAAAACCCTAATTGGACAAGAATAAGCCTAGAGAGGATCAAAGTGACCTAATTAATCATCCAATGAGATAAACACACCTATTGGATGCACAAGATTAGTTAAAAACTCTAATTGGACAAGAATATGCCTAGGGAGGACGAAAATGACCTAAATGTGAATCCAATGACACAAATGAACTTATTGGATGCACAAGATTGGTTAAAAACCTAATTCGACAAGAATAAGCCTAGGGAGAATCAAAATGACCTAAATGTTAATCCAATGACACAACTCAACTTATTGGATGCACAAGATTGGTTAAAAACCCTAATTGGACAAGAATAAGCCTAGGGAGGACGAAAATGACCTAATTGATCATCCAATGACACAAACACACCTATTCGATGCACAAGATTGGTTAAAAACCATAGTTGGACAAGAATATGCCTAGGGAGGACGAAAATGACCTAATTGATCATCCAATGACACAAACACACCTATTGGATGCACAAGATTGGTTAAAAACCCTAATTGGACAAGAATAAGCCTAGGGAGGACGAAAATGACCTAAATGTTAATCCAATGACACAACTCAACTTATTGGATGCATAAGATTGGTTAAAACCCTAATTGGACAAGAATAAGCCTAGGGAGGACGGAAAAGACCTAATTGATCATCCAATGACACAAACACACCTATTGGATGCAAAAGATTGGTTAAAAGCCCTAATTGGACAAGAATATGCCTAGGGAGGACGAAAATGACCTAAATGTTAATCCAATGACACAACTCAACTTATTGGATGCACAAGATTGGTTAAAAACCCTAATTGGACAAGAATAAGCCTAGGGAGGATCAAAATGACCTAATTGATCATCCAATGACACAAACACACCTATTGGATGCACAAGATTGGTTAAAAACCCTAATTGGACAAGAATATGCCTAGGGAGGACGAAAATGACCTAAATGTTAATCCAATGACACAAACGAACTTATTGGATGCACAACATTGGTTAAAAGCCCTAATGGGACAAGAATAAGCCTAGGGAGGACGAAAATGACCTAATTGATCATCCAATGACACAAACACACCTATTGGAGGCACAAGATTGGTTAAAAACCCTAATTGGACAAGAATATGCCTAGGGAGGACGAAAATGACCTAAATGTTAATTCAATGACACAAACGAACTTATTGGATGTACAACATTGGTTAAAAACCCTAATTGGACAAGAATATGCCTAGGGAGGACAAAAATGACCTAATTGATCATCCAATGACACAAACACACCTATTGGATGCACAAGATTGGTTAAAAACCCTAATTGGACAAGAATATGCCTAGGGAGGACGAAAATGACCTAAATGTTAATCCAATGACACAAATGAACTTATTCGATGTACAAGATTGGTTAAAAAAACCCTAATTGGACAAGAATAAGCCTAGGGAGGACGAAAATGACCTAATTGATCATCCAATGACACAAACACACCTATTGGATGCACAAGATTGGTTAAAAACCCTAATTGGACAAGAATATGCCTAGGGAGGACGAAAATGACCTAATTGATCATCCAATGAAACAAATGAACTTATTGGATGCACAAGATTAGTTAAAAACCTTAATTGGACAAGAGTAAGCCTAGGGAGGACGAAAATAACCTAACTGATCATCCAATGACACAAACACACCTATTGGATGCACAAGATTGGTCTAAAACTCTAATTGGACAAGAATATGCCTAGGGAGGACGAAAATGACCTAAATGTTAATCCAATGACACAAATGAACTTATTGGATGCACAAGATTGGTTAAAAACCCTAATTGGACAAGAATAAGCCTAGGGAGGACGAAAATGACCTAAATGTTAATCCAATGACACAACTCAACTTATTGGATGCACAAGATTGGTTAAAAACTGTAATTGGACAAGAATAAGCCTAGGGAGGACGAAAATGACCTAATTGATCATCCAATGACACAAACACACCTATTGGATGCACAAGATTGGTTAAAAATCCTAATTGGACAAGAATATGCCTAGGGAGGACGAAAATGACCTAATTGATCATCCAATGACACAAACACACCTATTGGATGCACAAGATTGGTTAAAAACCCTAATTGGACAAGAATATGCCTAGGGAGGACGAAAATGACCTAAATGTTAATCCGATGACACAACTCAACTTATTGGATGCACAAGATTGGTTAAAAACCCTAATTGGACAAGAATAAGCCTAGGGAGGACGAAAATGACCTAATTGATCATCCAATGACACAAACACACCTATTGGATGCACAAGATTGGTTAAAAACCCTAATTGGACAAGAATATGCCTAGGGAGGACGAAAATGACCTAATTGATCATCCAATGACACAAATGAACTTATTGGATGCACAAGATTAGTTAAAAACCCAAATTGGACATGAATAAGCCTAGGGAGGACAAAAATAACCTAATTGATCATCAAATGACACAAACACACCTATTGGATGCACAAGATTGGTTAAAAACCCTAATTGGACAAGAATATGCCTAGGGAGGACGAAAATGACCTAAATGTTAATCCAATGACACAAATGAACTTATTGGATGCACAAGATTGGTTAAAAACCCTAATTGGACAAGAATAAGCCTAGGGAGGACGAAAATGACCTAATTGATCATCCAATGACACAAACACACCTCTTGGATGCACAAGATTGGTTAAAAACCCTAATTGGACAAGAATAAGCCTAGGGAGGATGAAAATGACCTAATTGATCATCCAATGACACAAACACACCTATTGGATGCACAAGATTGGTTAAAAACCCTAATTGAACAAGAATATGCTTAGGGAGGACGAAAAAGACCTAAATGTTAATCCAATGATACAAATGAACTTATTGGATGCACAAGATTGGTTAAAAACCCTAATTGGACAAGAATAAGCCTATGGAGGACGAAAATGACCTAATTGATCATCCAATGACACAAACACACCTATTGGATGCACAAGATTGGTAAAAAAACCTAATTGGACAAGAATAAGCCTAGGGATGACGAAAATGACCTAAATGTTAATCCAATGACACAACTCAACTTATTGGATGCACAAGATTGGTTAAAACCCCTAATTGGACAAGAATAAGCCTAGGGAGGAAGAAACTGACCTAAGTGATCATCCAATGACACAAACACACCTATTGGATGCACAAGATTGGTTAAAAACCCTAATTGGACAAGAATAAGCCTAGGGAGGACGAAAATGACCTAATTGATCATCCAATGACACAAACACACCTATTGGATGCACAAGATTGGTTAAAAACCCTAATTGGACAAGAATATGCCTAGGGAGGACGAAAATGACCTAAATATTAATTCAATGACACAAACAAACTTATCGGATGCACAAGATTGGTTAAAAACCCTAATTGGACAAGAATAAGCCTAGGGACGACGAAAATGACCTAATTTATCATCCAATGACACAAACACACCTATTAGATGCACAAGATTGGTTAAAAACCCTAATTGGACTAGAATAAGCCTAGGGAGGAAGAAAATGACCTAATTGATCATCCAATGACACAAACACACCTATTGGATGCACAAGATTGGTTAAAAACCCTAATTGGACAAGAATAAGCCTAGGGAGGACGAAAATGACCTAAATGTTAATCCAATGACACCACTCAACTTATTGGATGCACAAGATTGGTTAAAAACCCTAATTGGACAAGAATAAGCCTAGGGAGGACGAAAATGACCTAATTGATCATCCAATGACACAAACACACCAATTGGATGCACAAGATTGGTTAAAAACCCTAGTTGGACAAGAACATGCCTAGGGAGAACGAAAATGACCTAAATATTAATTCAATGACACAAACAAAGTTATTGGATGCACAAGATTGGTTAAAAACCCTAATTGGACAAGAATAAGCCTAGGGAGGACGAAAATGACCTAATTGATCATCCAATGACACAAACACACCTATTGGATGCACAAGATTGGTTAAAAACCCTAATTGGACAAGAATAAGCCTAGGGAGGACGAAAATGACCTAATTGATCATTCATTGACAAAAACACACCTATTGGATGCACAAGATTGGTTAAAAACCCTAATTGGATAAGAATAAGGCTAGGGAGAACAAAAATGACCTAAATGTTAATCCAATGACACAACTCAACTTATTGGATGCACAAGATTGGTTAAAAACCCTAATTGGACAAGAATAAGCCTAGGGAGGAAGAAAATGACCTAATTGATCATCCAATGACACAAACACACCTATTGGATGCACAAGATTGGTTAAAAACCCTAATTGGACAAGAATAAGCCAAGGGAGGAAGAAAATGACCTAATTGATCATCCAATGACACAAACACACCTATTGGATGCACAAGATTGGTTAAAAACCCTAATTGGACAAGAATATGCCTAGGGAGGATGAAAATGACCTAATTGATCATCCAATGACACAAACACACCTATTAGACGCAAAAGATTGGTTAAAAACCCTAATTGGACAAGAATATGCCTAGGGAGGACGAAAATGACCTAAATGTTAATTCAATGACACAAACGAACTTATTGGATGCACAACATTGGTTAAAAACCCTAATTGGACAAGAATAAGCCTAGGGAGGACAAAAATGACCTAATTGATCATCCAATGACACAAACACACCTATTGGATGCACAAGATTGGTTAAAAACCCTAATTGGACAAGAATATGCCTAGGGAGGACGAAAATGACCTTAATGTTAATCCAATGACACAAACGAATTTATTGGATGCACAACATTGGTTAAAAACCCTAATGGTACAAGAATAAGCCTAGGGAGGACAAAAATGACCTAATTGATCATCCAATGACACAAACACACCTATTGGATGCACAAGATTGGTTAAAAACCCTAATTGGAAAAGAATAGGTCTAGGGAGGACGAAAATGACCTAAATGTTAATTTAATGACACAAACCAACTTATTGGATGCACAACATTGGTTAAAAACCCTAATTGGACAAGAATAAGCCTAGGGAGGACAAAAATGACCTAATTGATCATCCAATGACACAAACACACCTATTGGATGCACAAGATTGGTTAAAAACCCTATTTGGACAAGAATATGCCTAGGGAGGACGAAAATGACCTTAATGTTAATCCAATGACACAAACGAACTTATTGGATGCACAACATTGGTTAAAAACCCTAATGGGACAAGAATAAGCCTAGGGAGGACGAAAATGACCTAATTGATCATCCAATGACACAAACACACCTACTGGATGCACAAGATTGGTTAAAAACCCTAATTGGAAAAGAATAAGCCTAGGGAGGACGAAAATGTCCTAAATGTTAATTTAATGACACAAACGAACTTATTGGATGCACAACATTGGTTAAAAACCCTAATTGGACAAGAATAAGCCTAGGGAGGACGAAAATGACCTAATTGATCATCCAATGACACAAACACACCTATTGGATGCACAAGATTGGTTAAAAACCCTAATTGGACAAGAATAAGCCAAGGGAGGAAGAAAATGAACTAATTGATCATCCAATGACACAAACACATCTATTGGATGCACAAGATTGGTTAAAAACCCTAATTGGACAAGAATTGCCTAGGGAGGACGAAAATGACCTAAATGTTAATCCAATGACACAACTCAACTTATTGGATGCACAAGATTGGTTAAAAACCCTAATTGGACAAGAATAAGCCTAGGGAGGACGAAAATGACCTAATTGATCATCCAATGACACAAACACACCTATTGGATGCACAAGATTGGTTAAAAACCCTAATTGGACAAGAATATGCCTAGGGAGGACGAAAATGATCTAATTGATCATCCAATGACACAAATGAACTTATTGGATGCACAAGATTGGTTAAAGACCCTAGTTGGACAAGAATAGGCCTAGGGAGGACGAAAATGACTTAATTGATCATCCAATGACACAAACACACCTATTGGATGCACAAGATTGAGTAAAAACCCTAATTGGACAAGAATATGCCTAGGGAGGACGAAAATGATCTAATTGATCATCCAATGACACAAATGAACTTATTGGATGCACAAGATTGGTTAAAGACCCTAGTTGGACAAGAATAGGCCTAGGGAGGACGAAAATTACCTAATTGATCATCCAATGACACAAACACACCTATTGGATGCACAAGATTGAGTAAAAACCCTAATTGGACAAGAATATGCCTAGGGAGGACGAAAATGACCTAAATGTTAATCCAATGACACAAATGAACTTATTGGATGCACAAGATTGGTTAAAAACCCTAATTGGAGAAGAATATGCCTAGGGAGGACGAAAATGGCCTAATTGATCATCAAATGACACAAATGAATTTATTGGATGCACAAGATTGGTTAAAAACCCTAATTGGACAAGAATAGGCCTAGGGAGGACGAAAATGACCTAATTGATCATCCAAAGACACAAACACACCTATTGGATGCACAAGATTGGTTAGAAACCCTAATTGGAAAAGAATAAGCCTAGGGAGGACGAAAATGACCTAATTAATCATTCAATGACACAAACACACCTATTGGATGCACAAGATTGGTTAAAAACCCTAATTGGACAAGAATAAGCCTAGTGAGGAAGAAAATGACCTAATTGATCATCCAATGACACACACACACCTATTGGATGCACAAGATTGGTTAAAAACCCTAATTGGCCAAGAATAAGCCTAGGGAGGACGAAAATGATCTAATTAATCATCCAATGACACAAACACAACTATTGGATGCACATGAATGGTTAAAAACCCTAATTGGACAAGAATATGCCTAGGGAGGACAAAAAGTACCTGAATGTTAATCCAATGACACAAACGAACTTATTGGATGCACAACATTGGTTAAAAACCCTAATTGGACAAGAATAAGCCTAGGGAGGACGAAAATGACCTAATTGATCATCCAATGACACAAACACACCTATTGGAGGCACAAGATTGGTTAAAAAACCTAATTTGACAAGAATATGTCTAGGGAGGAGGAAAATGACCTAAATGTTAATTCAATGACACAAACGAACTTATTGGATGCACAACATTGGTTAAAAACCCTAATTGGACAAGAATAAGCCTAGGGAGGACAAAAATGACCTAATTGATCATCCAATGACACAAACACACCTATTGGATGCACAAGATTGGTTAAAAACCCTAATTGGACAAGAATATGCCTAGGGAGGACGAAAATGACCTAAATGTTAATCCAATGACACAAACGAACTTATTGGATGCACAACATTTGTTCAAAACCCTAATGGGACAAGAATAAGCCTAGGGAGGACGAAAATGACCTAATTGATCATCCAATGACACAAACACACCTATTGGATGCACAAGATTGGTTAAAAACCCTAATTGGAAAAGAATAAGCCTAGGGAGGACGAAAATGACCTAAATGTTAATTTAATGACACAAACGAACTTATTGGATGCACAACATTGGTTAAAAACCCTAATTGGACAAGAATAAGCCTAGGGAGGACGATAATTGACCTAACTGATCATCCAATGACACAAACACACCTATTGGATGCACAAGATTGGTTAAAAACCCTAATTGGACAAGAATAAGCCAAGGGAGGAAGAAAATGACCTAATTGATCATCCAATGACACAAACACACCTATTGGATGCACAAGATTGGTTAAAAACCCTAATTGGACAAGAATTGCCTAGGGAGGACGAAAATGACCTAATTAATCATCCAATGACACAAACACACCTATTGGATGCACTAGATTGGTTAAAAACCCTAATTGGACAAGAATAAGCCTAGTGAGGAAGAAAATGACCTAATTGATCATCCAATGACACACACACACCTATTGGATGCACAAGATTGTTTAAAAACCCTAATTGGCCAAGAATAAGCCTAGGGAGGACGAAAATGACCTAATTGATCATCCAATGACACAAATGATCTTATTGGATGCACAAGATTGGTTAAAGACCCTAATTGGACAAGAATAGGCCTAGGGAGGACGAAAATGACCTAATTGATCATCAAATGACACAAACACACCTATCGGATGCACAAGATTGGTTAAAAACCCTAATTGGACAAGAATAAGCCAAGGGAGGAAGAAAATGACCTAATTGATCATCCAATGACACAAACACACCTATTGGATGCACAAGATTGGTTAAAAACCCTAATTGGACAAGAATATGCCTAGGGAGGATGAAAATGACCTAATTGATCATCCAATGACACAAACACACCTATTAGATGCACAAGATTGGTTAAAAACCCTAATTGGACAAGAATATGCCTAGGGAGGACGAAAATTACCTAATTGATCATCCAATGACACAAACACACGTATTGGAGGCACAAGAATGGTTAAAAACCCTAATTGGACAATAATATGCCTAGGGAGGACGAAAATGACCTAAATGTTAATCCAATGACACAAACGAACTTATTGGATGCACAAGATTGGTTAAAAACCCTAATTGAACAAGAATAAGCCTAGGGAGGACGAAAATGACCTAATTGGTCATCCAATGACACAAACACACCTATTGGATGCACAAAATTGGTTAAAAACCCTAATTGGACAAGAATATGCCTAGGGAGGACACATATGACCTAATTGATTATCCAATGACACAAACACACCTATTGGATGCACAAGATTGGTTAACAACCCTAATTGGACAATAATATGCCTATGGAGGACGAAAATGACCTAAATGTTAATCCAATGACACAAATGAACTTATTGGATGCACAAGATTGGTTAAAAACCCTAATTAAAAAGAATAAGCCTAGGGAGGACGAAAATGACCTAATTGATCATCGAATGACACAAACACACCTATTGGATGCACAAGATTGGTTAAAAACCCTAATTGGACAAGAATATGCCTAGGGAGGACGAAAATGACCTAAATGTTAATCCAATGACACAACTCAACTTATTGGATGCACAAGATTGGTTAAAAACCCTAATTGGACAAGAATAAGCCTAGGGAGGACGAAAATGACCTAATTGATCATCCAATGACACAAACACACCTATTGGATGCACAAGATTGGTTAGAAACCCTAATTGGACAAGAATAAGCCTAGGGAGGACAAAAATGACCTAATTAATCATCCAATGACACAAACACACCTATTGGATGCACAAGATTGGTTAAAAACCCTAATTGGACAAGAATAAGCCTAGTGAGGAAGAAAATGACCTAATTGATCATCCAATGACACACACACACCTATTGGATGCACAAGATTGGTTAAAAACCCTAATTGGCCAAGAATAAGCCTAGGGAGGACGAAAGTGACCTAATTGATCATCCAATGACACAAACACACCTATTGGATGCACAAGATTGGTTAGAAACCCTAATTGGACAAGAATAAGCCTAGGGAGGACGAAAATAACCTAATTAATCATCCAATGACACAAACACACCTATTGGATGCACAAGATTGGTTAAAAACCCTAATTGGACAAGAATAAGCCTAGTGAGGAAGAAAATGACCTAATTGATCATCCAATGACACACACACACCTATTGGATGCACAAGATTGGTTAAAAACCCTAATTGGCCAAGAATAAGCCTAGGGAGGACGAAAATGACCTAATTGATCATCCAATGATACAAACACAACTATTGGATGCACAAGATTGGTTAAAAACCCTAATTGGAAAAGAATAAGCCTAGGGAGGACGAAAATGACCTAAATGTTAATTTAATGACACAAACGAACTTATTGGATGCACAACATTGGTTAAAAACCCTAATTGGACAAGAATATGCCTAGGGAGGACGAAAATGACATAATTGATCATCCAATGACACAAACACACCTATTGGAGGCACAAGATTGGTTAAAAACCCTAATTGGACAAGAATATGCCTAGGGAGGACGAAAATGACCTAAATGTTAATTTAATGACACAAACGAACTTATTGGATGCACAAGATTGGTTAAAAACCTTTATTGAACAAGAATAAGTCTAGGGAGGACGCATATGACCTAATTGATCATCCAATGACACAAACACACCTATTGGATGCACAAGATTGGTTAAAAACCCTAATTGGACAAGAATAAGCCTAGGGAGGAAGAAAATGACCTAATTGATCATCCAATGACACAAACACACCTATTGGATGCATAAGATTGGTTAAAAACCCTAATTGGACAAGAATATGCCTAGGGAGGACGAAAATGACCTAAATATTAATTCAATGACACAAACAAACTTATCGGATGCACAAGATTGGTTAAAAACCCTAATTGGACAAGAATAAGCCTAGGGAGGAAAAAAATGACCTAATTGATCATCCAATGACACAAACACACCTATTGGATGCACAAGATTGGTTAAAAACCCTAATTGGACAAGAATATGCCTAGGGAGGACGAAAATGACCTAAATGTTAATCCAATGAAACAAATAAACTTATTGGATGCACAAGATTGGTTAAAAACCCTAATTGGACAAGAATAAGCCTAGGGAGGACGAAAATGACCTAATTGATCATCCAATGACACAAACACACCTATTGGATGCACAAGATTGGTTAAAAACCTTAATTAGACAAGAATAAGCCTAGGGAGAACGAAAATGACCTAAATGTTAATCCAATGACACAACTCAACTTATTGGATGCACAAGATCGGTTAAAAACCCTAATTGGACAAGAATAAGCCTAGGGAGGACAAAAATGACCTAATTGATCATCCAATGACACAAACACACCTATTGGATGCACAAGATTGGTTAAAAACCCTAATTGGACAAGAATATGCCTAGGGAGGACGAAAATGACCTTAATGTTAATCCAATGACACAAACGAACTTATTGGATGCACAACATTGGTTAAAAACCCTAATGGGACAAGAATAAGCCTAGGGAGGACGAAAATGACCTAATTGATCATCCAATGACACAAACACACCTACTGGATGCACAAGATTGGTTAAAAACCCTAATTGGAAAAGAATAAGCCTAGGGAGGACGAAAATGTCCTAAATGTTAATTTAATGACACAAACGAACTTATTGGATGCACAACATTGGTTAAAAACCCTAATTGGACAAGAATAAGCCTAGGGAGGACGAAAATGACCTAATTGATCATCCAATGACACAAACACACCTATTGGATGCACAAGATTGGTTAAAAACCCTAATTGGACAAGAATATGCCTAGGGAGGACGAAAATGACCTAATTGATCATCCAATGACACAAATGAACTTATTGGATGCACAAGATTAGTTACAAACCCTAATTGGACAAAAATAAGCCTAGGGAGGACGAAAATAACCTAATTGATCATCCAATGACACAAACACACCTATTGGATGCACAAGATTGATTAAAAACCCTAATTGGACAAGAATATGCCTAGGGAGGACGAAAATGACCTAAATGTTAATCCTATGACACAAATGAACTTATTGGATTCACAAGATTGGTTAAAAACCCTAATTGGACAAGAATAAGCCTAGGGAGGACGAAAATGACCTAATTGATCATCCAATGACACAAACACACCTATTGGATGCACAAGATTGGTTAAAAACCCTAAATGGACAAGAATAAGCCTAGGGAGGACGAAAGTGACCTAATTGATCATCCAATGACACAAACACACCTATGGGATGCACAAGATTGGTTAAAAACCCTAATTGGACAAGAATAAGCCTAGGGAGGACGAAAATGACCTAATTGATCATCCAATGACACAAACACACCTATTGGATGCACAAGATTGGTTAAAAACCCTAATTGGACAAGAATATGCCTAGGGAGGACGAAAATGACCTAAATGTTAATCCAATGATACAAATGAACTTATTGGATGCACAAGATTGGTTAAAAACCGTAATTGGGCAAGAATAAGCCTAGGGAAGACGAAAATGACCTAATTGATCATCCAATGACACAAACACACCTATTGGATGCACAAGATTGGTTAAAAACCTTAATTGGACAAGAATATGCCTAGGGAGGACGAAAATGACCTAAATGTTAATCCAATGACACAAATGAACTTATTGGATGCACAAGATTGGTTAAAAACCCTAATTGGACAAGAATATGCCTAGGGAGGACGAAAATGACCAAAATATTAATTCAATGACATAAACAAACATATTGGATGCACAAGATTGGTTAAAAACCCTAATTGGACAAGAAAAAACCTAGGGAGGACGAAAATGACCTAATTGATCATCCAATGACAAAAACACACCTATTGGATGCACAAGATTGGTTAAAAACCCTAGTTGGACAAGAATATGCCTAGGGAGGACGAAAATGACCTAATTGATCATCCAATGACACAAATGAACTTATTGGATGCACAAGATTGGTTAAAAACCCTAATTGGACAAGAATAAGCCTAGGGAGGACGAAAATGACCTAATTGATCATCCAATGACACAAACACACCTATTGGATGCACAAGATTGGTTAAAAACCCTAATTGGACAAGAATATTCCTAGGGAGGACGAAAATGACCTAAATATTAATTCAATGACACAAACAAACTTATCGGATGCACAAGATTGGTTAAAAACCCTAATTGGACAAGAATAAGCCTAGGGAGGATGAAAATAACCTAATTGATCATCCAAGGACACAAACACACCTATTGGATGCACAAGATTGGTTAAAAACCCTAATTGGACAAGAATATGCCTAGGGAGGACGAAAATGACCTAAATGTTAATCCAATGACACAAATGAACTTATTGGATGCACAAGATTGGTTAAAAACCCTAATTGGACAAGAATATGCCTAGGGAGGACTAAAATAACCTAATTGATCATCCAATGACACAAACACACCTATTGGATGCACAAGATTGGTTAAAAACCCTAATTGGACAAGAATATGCCTAGGTAGGACGAAAATGACCTAATTGATCATCCAATGACACAAACACACCTATTGGATGCACAAGATTGGTTAAAAACCCTAATTGGAAAAGAATAAGCCTAGGGAGGACGAAAATGACCTAAATGTTAATTTAATGACACAAACGAACTTATTGGATGCACAACATTGGTTAAAAACCCTAATTGGACAAGAATAAGCCTAGGGAGGACGAAAATGACCTAATTGATCACCCAATGACACAAACACACCTATTGGATGCACAAGATTGGTTAAAAACCCTAATTGGACAAGAATAAGCCAAGGAGGAAGAAAATGACCTAATTGATCATCCAATGACACAAACGCACCTATTGGATGCACAAGATTGGTTAAAAACCCTAATTGGACAAGAATTGCCTAGGGAGGACGAAAATGACCTAAATGTTAATCCAATGACACAACTCAACTTATTGGATGCAAAAGATGGGTAAAAACCCTAATTGGACAAGAATAAGCTTAGGGAGGTCGAAAATGACCTAATTGATCATCCAATGACACAAACACACCTATTGTATGCACAAGATTGTTTAAAAACCCTAATTGGACAAGAATATGCCTAGGGAGGACGAAAATGATCTAATTGATCATCCAATGACACAAATGAACTTATTGGATGCACAAGATTGGTTAAAGACCCTAGTTGGACAAGAATAGGCCTAGGGAGGACGAAAATGACCTAATTGATCATCCAATGACACAAACACACCTATTGGATGCACAAGATTGAGTAAAAACCCTAATTGGACAAGAATATGCCTAGGGAGGACGAAAATGACCTAAATGTTAATCCAATGACACAAATGAACTTATTGGATGCACAAGATTGGTTAAAAATCATAATTGGAGAAGAATATGCCTAGGGAGGATGAAAATGGCCTAATTGATCATCAAATGACACAAATGAATTTATTGGATGCACAAGATTGGTTAAAAACCCTAATTGGACAAGAATAGGCCTAGGGAGGACGAAAATGACCTAATTGATTATCCAAAGACACAAACACAACTATTGGATGCACAAGATTGGTTAGAAACCCTAATTGGACAAGAATAATCCTAGGGAGGACGAAAATGAGCTAATTAATCATCCAATGACACAAACACACCTATTGGATGCACAAGATTGGTTAAAAACCCTAATTGGACAAGAATAAGCCTAGTGAGGAAGAAAATGACCTAATTGATCTTCCAATGACACACACACACCTATTGGATGCACAAGATTGGTTAAAAACCCTAATTGGCCAAGAATAAGCCTAGGGAGGACGAAAATGATCTAATTGATCATCCAATGACACAAACACAACTATTGGATGCACATGATTGGTTAAAAACCCTAATTGGACAAGAATATGCCTAGGGAGGACGAAAATGACCTAAATGTTAATCCAATGACACAAACGAACTTATTGGATGCACAACATTGGTTAAAAACCCTAATTGGACAAGAATAAGCCTAGGGAGGACGAAAATGACCTAATTGATCATCCAATGACACAAACACAACTATTGGATGCACAAGATTGGTTAAAAACCCTAATTGGACAAGAATATGCCTAGGAAGGACGACAATGACCAAAATATTAATTCAATGACACAAACAAAGTTATTGGATGCACAAGATTGGTTAAAAACCCTAATTGGACAAGAATAAGCCTAGGGAGGACGAAAATGACCTAATTGATCATCCAATGACACAAACACACCTATTGGATGCACAAGATTGGTTAAAAACCCTAATTGGACAAGAATATGCCTAGGGAGGACTAAAATGACCTAATTGGTCATCCAATGACACAAACACACCTATTGGATGCACAAGATTGGTTAAAAACCCTAATTGGACAAGAATAAGCCTAGGGAGGACGAAAATGACCTAATTGATCATCCAATGACACAAACACACCTATTGGATGCACAAGATTGGTTAAAAACCCTAATTGGACAAGAATAAGCCTAGGGAGGACAACAATGACCTAATTGATCATCCAATGACACAAACACACCTATTGGATGCACAAGAATGGTTAAAAACCCTAATTGGACAAGAATAAGCCTAGGGAGGACGAAAATGACCTAATTGATCATCCAATGACAC
The DNA here is from genome assembly GCA_037974775.1 of Cicer pinnatifidum. Lineage (NCBI taxonomy): Eukaryota > Viridiplantae > Streptophyta > Magnoliopsida > Fabales > Fabaceae > Cicer > Cicer pinnatifidum. The sequence goes on along the minus strand of JBBPBR010000825.1, from coordinate 220,164 downwards.
AAACACACCTATTGGATGCACAAGATTGGTTAAAAACCCTAATTGGACAAGAATAAGCCTAGGGAGGACGAAAATGACCTAATTGATCATCCAATGACACAAACACACCTATTGGATGCACAAGATTGGTTAAAAACCCTAATTGGACAAGAATATGCCTAGGGAGGACGAAAATGACCTAAATGTTAATCCAATGACACAACTCAACTTATTGGATGTACAAGATGGGTTAAAAACCCTAATTGGACAAGAATAAGCCTAGGGAGGACGAAAATAACCTAATTGATCATCCAATGACACAAACACACCTATTGGATGCACAAGATTGGTTAAAAACCCTAATTGGACAAGAATATGCCTAGGATGGACGAAAATTACCTAAATGTTAATCCAATGACACAAATGAACTTATTGGATGCACAAGATTGGTTAAAAACCCTAATTGGACAAGAATAAGCCTAGGGAGGACGAAAATGACCTAATTGATCATCCAATGACACAAACACACCTATTGGATGCACAAGATTGGTTAAAAACCCTAATTGGACAAGAATATGCCTAGGGAGGACGAAAATGACCTAATTGATCATCCAATGACACAAACACACCTATGGGATGCACAAGATTGGTTTAAAACCCTAATTGGACAAGAATATGCCTAGGGAGGACGAAAATGACCTAATTGATTATCCAATGACACAAATGAACGTATTGGATGCACAAGATTAGTTAAAAACCCTAATTGGACAAGAATATGCCTAGGGAGGACGAAAATAACCTAATTGATCATCCAATGACACAAACACACCTATTGGATGCACAAGATTCGTTAAAAACCCTAATTGGACAAGAATATGCATAGGGAGGACGAAAATGACCTAATTGATCATCCAATGACACAAACACACCTATTGGATGCACAAGATTGGTTAAAAACCCTAATTGGACAAGAATATGCCTAGGGAGGACGTAAATGACCTAATTGATCATCCAATGACACAAACACACCTATTGGATGCACAAGATTGGTCTAAAACTCTAATTGGACAAGAATATGCCTAGGGAGGACGAAAATGACCTAAATGTTAATCCAATGACACAAATGAACTTATTGGATGCACAAGATTGGTTAAAAACCCTAATTGGACAAAAATAAGCCTAGGGAGGACGAAAATGACCTAAATGTTAATCCAATGACACAACTCAACTTATTGGATGCACAAGATTCGTTAAAAACCCTAATTGGGCAAGAATAAGCCTATGGAGGACGAAAATGACCTAATTGATCAACCAATGACACAAACACACCTATTGGATGCACAAGATTGGTTAAAAACCCTAATTGGACAAGAATATGCCTAGGGAGGACGAAAATTACCTAATTGATCATCCAATGACACAAACACACCTATTGGATGCACAAGATTGGTTAAAAACCCTAATTGGACAAGAATAAGCCTAGGGAGGACGAAAATGACCTAATTGATCATCCAATGACACAAACACACCTATTGGATGCACAAGATTGGTTAAAAACCCTAATTGGACAAGAATATGCCTAGGGAGGACAAAAATGACCTAATTGATCATCCAATGACACAAATGAACTTATTGGACGCACAAGATTAGTTAAAAATCCTAATTGGACAAGAATAAGCCTAGGGAGGACGAAAATAACCTAATTGATCATCCAATGACACAAACACACCTATTGGATGCACAAGATTGGTCTAAAACTCTAATTGGACAAGAATATGCCTAGGGAGGACGAAAATGACCTAAATGTTAATCCATTGACACAAATGAACTTATTGGATGCACAAGATTGGTTAAAAACCCTAATTGGACAAGAATAAGCCTAGGGAGGACGAAAATGACCTAATTGATCATCCAATGACACAAACACACCTATTGGATGCACAAGATTGGTTAAAAACCCTAATTGGACAAGAATATGCCTAGGGAGGACGAAAATGACCTAATTGACCATCCAATGACACAAACACACCTATTGGATGCACAAGATTGGTTAAAAACCATCATTGGACAAGAATAAGCCTAGGGAGGACGAAAATGACCTAATTGATCATCCAATGACACACACACCTATTGGATGCACAAGATTGGTTAAAAACCCTAATTGGACAAGGATATGCCTTGGGAGGACGAAAATGACCTAAATATTAATTCAATGACACAAAAAACTTATTGGATGCACAAGATTGGTTAAAAACCCTAATTGGACAAGAATAAGCCTAGGGAGGACGAAAATGACCTAATTGATCATCCAATGACACAAACACACCTATTGGATGCACAAGATTGGTTAAAAACCCTAATTGGACAAGAATAAGCCTAGGGAGGACGAAAATGACCTATCTGATCATCCAATGACACAAACACACCTATTGGAAGCACAAGATTGGTTAAAAACCCTAGTTGGACAGGAACATGCCTAGGGAGGACGAAAATGACCTAATTGATCATCCAATGACACTAATGAACTTATTGGATGCACAAGATTGGTTAAAAACCCTAATTGGACAAGAATAAGCCTAGGGAGGACGAAAATGACCTAATTGATCATCCAATGACACAAACACACCAATTGGATGCACAAGATTGGTTAAAAACCCTAGTTGGACAAGAACATGCCTAGGGAGAACGAAAATGACCTAAATATTAATTCAATGACACAAACAAAGTTATTGGATGCACAAGATTGGTTAAAAACCCTAATTGGACAAGAATAAGCCTAGGGAGGACGAAAATGACCTAATTGATCATCCAATGACACAAACACACCTATTGGATGCACAAGATTGGTTAAAAACCCTAATTGGACAAGAATAAGCCTAGGGAGGACGAAAATGACCTAATTGATCATTCATTGACAAAAACACACCTATTGGATGCACAAGATTGGTTAAAAACCCTAATTGGATAAGAATAAGGCTAGGGAGAACAAAAATGACCTAAATGTTAATCCAATGACACAACTCAACTTATTGGATGCACAAGATTGGTTAAAAACCCTAATTGGACAAGAATAAGCCTAGGGAGGAAGAAAATGACCTAATTGATCATCCAATGACACAAACACACCTATTGGATGCACAAGATTGGTTAAAAACCCTAATTGGACAAGAATAAGCCAAGGGAGGAAGAAAATGACCTAATTGATCATCCAATGACACAAACACACCTATTGGATGCACAAGATTGGTTAAAAACCCTAATTGGACAAGAATATGCCTAGGGAGGATGAAAATGACCTAATTGATCATCCAATGACACAAACACACCTATTAGACGCAAAAGATTGGTTAAAAACCCTAATTGGACAAGAATATGCCTAGGGAGGACGAAAATGACCTAAATGTTAATTCAATGACACAAACGAACTTATTGGATGCACAACATTGGTTAAAAACCCTAATTGGACAAGAATAAGCCTAGGGAGGACAAAAATGACCTAATTGATCATCCAATGACACAAACACACCTATTGGATGCACAAGATTGGTTAAAAACCCTAATTGGACAAGAATATGCCTAGGGAGGACGAAAATGACCTTAATGTTAATCCAATGACACAAACGAATTTATTGGATGCACAACATTGGTTAAAAACCCTAATGGTACAAGAATAAGCCTAGGGAGGACAAAAATGACCTAATTGATCATCCAATGACACAAACACACCTATTGGATGCACAAGATTGGTTAAAAACCCTAATTGGAAAAGAATAGGTCTAGGGAGGACGAAAATGACCTAAATGTTAATTTAATGACACAAACCAACTTATTGGATGCACAACATTGGTTAAAAACCCTAATTGGACAAGAATAAGCCTAGGGAGGACAAAAATGACCTAATTGATCATCCAATGACACAAACACACCTATTGGATGCACAAGATTGGTTAAAAACCCTATTTGGACAAGAATATGCCTAGGGAGGACGAAAATGACCTTAATGTTAATCCAATGACACAAACGAACTTATTGGATGCACAACATTGGTTAAAAACCCTAATGGGACAAGAATAAGCCTAGGGAGGACGAAAATGACCTAATTGATCATCCAATGACACAAACACACCTACTGGATGCACAAGATTGGTTAAAAACCCTAATTGGAAAAGAATAAGCCTAGGGAGGACGAAAATGTCCTAAATGTTAATTTAATGACACAAACGAACTTATTGGATGCACAACATTGGTTAAAAACCCTAATTGGACAAGAATAAGCCTAGGGAGGACGAAAATGACCTAATTGATCATCCAATGACACAAACACACCTATTGGATGCACAAGATTGGTTAAAAACCCTAATTGGACAAGAATAAGCCAAGGGAGGAAGAAAATGAACTAATTGATCATCCAATGACACAAACACATCTATTGGATGCACAAGATTGGTTAAAAACCCTAATTGGACAAGAATTGCCTAGGGAGGACGAAAATGACCTAAATGTTAATCCAATGACACAACTCAACTTATTGGATGCACAAGATTGGTTAAAAACCCTAATTGGACAAGAATAAGCCTAGGGAGGACGAAAATGACCTAATTGATCATCCAATGACACAAACACACCTATTGGATGCACAAGATTGGTTAAAAACCCTAATTGGACAAGAATATGCCTAGGGAGGACGAAAATGATCTAATTGATCATCCAATGACACAAATGAACTTATTGGATGCACAAGATTGGTTAAAGACCCTAGTTGGACAAGAATAGGCCTAGGGAGGACGAAAATGACTTAATTGATCATCCAATGACACAAACACACCTATTGGATGCACAAGATTGAGTAAAAACCCTAATTGGACAAGAATATGCCTAGGGAGGACGAAAATGATCTAATTGATCATCCAATGACACAAATGAACTTATTGGATGCACAAGATTGGTTAAAGACCCTAGTTGGACAAGAATAGGCCTAGGGAGGACGAAAATTACCTAATTGATCATCCAATGACACAAACACACCTATTGGATGCACAAGATTGAGTAAAAACCCTAATTGGACAAGAATATGCCTAGGGAGGACGAAAATGACCTAAATGTTAATCCAATGACACAAATGAACTTATTGGATGCACAAGATTGGTTAAAAACCCTAATTGGAGAAGAATATGCCTAGGGAGGACGAAAATGGCCTAATTGATCATCAAATGACACAAATGAACTTATTGGATGCACAAGATTTGTTAAAAACCCTAATTGGACAAGAATAGGCCTAGGGAGGACGAAAATGACCTAATTGATCATCCAAAGACACAAACACACCTATTGGATGCACAAGATTGGTTAGAAACCCTAATTGGACAAGAATAAGCCTAGGGAGGACGAAAATGACCTAATTAATCATCCAATGACACAAACACACCTATTGGATGCACAAGATTGGTTAAAAACCCTAATTGGACAAGAATAACCCTAGTGAGGAAGAAAATGACCTAATTGATCATCCAATGACACACACACACCTATTGGATGCACAAGATTGGTTAAAAACCCTAATTGGACAAGAATAAGCCAAGGGAAGAAGAAAATGACCTAATTGATCATCCAATGACACAAACACACCTATTGGATGCACAAGATTGGTTAAAAACCCTAATTGGACAAGAATATGCCTAGGGAGGACGAAAATGACCTAATTGATCATCCAATGACACAAACACACCTATTGGATGCACAAGATTGGTAAAAAACCTTTATTGGACAAGAATAAGCCTAGGGAGGACGAAAATGACCTAATTGATCATCCAATGACACAAACACACCTATTGGATGCACAAGATTGGTTAAAAACCCTAATTGGACAAGAATATGCCTAGGGAGGACGAAAATGACCTAATTGATCATCCAATGACACAAATGAAATTATTGGATGCACAAGATTAGTTAAAAACCCTAATTGGACAAGAATAAGCCTAGGGAGGACGAAAATAACCTAATTGATCATCCAATGACACAAACACCCCTATAGGATGCACAAGATTGGTCTAAAACTCTAATTGGACAAGAATATGCATAGGGAGGACGAAAATGACCTAAATGTTAATCCAATGACACAAACGGACTTATTGGATGCACAAGATTGGTTAAAAACCCTAATTGGACAAGAATAAGCCTAGGGAGGACGAAAATGACCTAATTGATCATCCAATGACACAAACACACCTATTGGATGCACAAGATTGGTTAAAAACCCTAATTGGACAAGAATATGCCTAGGGAGGACGAAAATGACCTAAATGTTAATCCAATGACACAAACGGACTTATTGGATGCACAAGATTGGTTAAAAACCCTAATTGGACAAGAATAAGCCTAGGGAGGCGAAAATGACCTAATTGATCATCCAATGACACAAACACACCTATTGGAAGCACAAGATTGGTTAAAAACCCTAATTGGACAAGAATATGCCTAGGGAGGACGAAAATGACCTAATTGATCATCCAATGACACAAATGAACTTATTGGATGCACAAGATTGGTTAAAAACCCTAATTGGACAAGAATAAGCCTAGGGAGGTCGAAAATGACCTAAATGTTAATCCAATGACACAACTCAACTTATTGGATGCACAAGATTGGTTAAAAACCCTAATTGGGCAAGAATAAGCCTAGGGAGGACGAAAATGACCTAATTGATCATCCATTGACACAAACACACCTATTTGATGCACAAGATTGGTTAAAAACCCTAATTGCACAAGAATAAGCCTAGGAAGGACGAAAATGACCTAAATGTTAATCCAATGACACAACTCAACTTATTGGATGCACAAGATTGGTTAAAAACCCTAATTGGACAAGAATATGCCTAGGGAGGACGAAAATGACCTAAATATTAATTCAATGACACAAAAAACTTATCGGATGCACAAGATTGGTTAAAAACCCTAATTGGACAAGAATAAGCCTAGGGAGGACGAAAATGACCTAATTGATCATCCAATGACACAAACACACCTATTAGATGCACAAGATTGGTTAAAAACCCTAATTGGACAAGAATAAGCCTAGGGAGGACGAAAATGACCTAATTGATCATCCAATGACACAAACACACCTATTGGATGCACAAGATTGGTTAAAAACCCTAATTGGACAAGAATATGCCTAGGGAGGACGAAAATGACCTAATTGATCATCCAATGACACAAACACACCTATTGGATGCACAAGATCGGTTAAAAACCCTAATTGGACAAGAATATGCCTAGGGAGGTTGAAAATGACCTAAATATTAATTGAATGACACAAACAAACTTGTCGGATGCACAAGATTGGTTAAAAACCCTAAATGGACAAGAATAAGCCTAGGGAGGACGAAAATGACCTAATTGATCATCCAATGACACAAACACACCTATTAGATGCACAAGATTGGTTAAAAACCCTAATTGGACAAGAATAAGCCTAGGGAGGACGAAAATGACCTAATTGATCGTCCAATGACACAAACACACCTATTGGATGCACAAGATTGGTTAAAAACCCTAATTGGACAAGAATAGGCCTAGGGAGGACGAAAATGACCTAATTGATCATCCAATGACACAAACACACCTATTGGATGCACAAGATTGGTTAAAAACCCTAATTGGACAAGAATATGCCTAGGGAGGACGAAAATGAACTAATTGATCATCCAATGACACAAACACACCTATTGGATGCACAAGATTGGTTAAAAACCCTAATTGGACAAGAATAAGCCAAGGGAGGAAGAAAATGACCTAATTGATCATCCAATGACACAAACACACCTATTGGATGCACAAGATTGGTTAAAAACCCTAATTGGACAAGAATATGCCTAGGGAGGACGAAAATGATCTAATTGATCATCCAATGACACAAACGAACTTATTGGATGCACAAGATTGGTTAAAAACCCTAATTGGACAAGAATAAGCCTAGGGAGGACGAAAATGACCTAATTGATCATCCAATGACACAAACACACCTATTGGATGCACAAGATTGGTTAAAAACCCTAATTGGACAAGAATATGCCTAGGGAGGACGAAAATGACCTTATTGATCATCCAATGACACCAACACACCTATTGGATGCACAAGATTGGTTAAAAACCATAATTGGACAAGAATAAGCCTAGGGAGGACGAAAATGACCTAATTGATCATCCAATGACACAAACACACCTATTGGATGCACAAGATTGGTTAAAAACCCTAATTGGACAAGAATATGCCTAGGGAGGACGAAAATGACCTAATTGATCATCCAATGACACAAATGAACTTATTGGATGCACAAGATTAGTTAAAAACCCTAATTGGACAAGAATAAGCTTTGGGAGGACGAAAATTACCTAATTGATCATCCAATGACACAAACACACCTATTGGATGCACAAGATTGGTCTAAAACTCTAAATGAGCAAGAATATGCCTAGGGAGGACGAAAATGACCAAAATGTTAATCCAATGACACAAATGAACGTATTGGATGCACAAGATTGGTTAAAAACCCTAATTGGACAAGAATAAGCCTAGGGAGGACGAAAATGACCTAATTGATCATCCAATGACACAAACACACCTATTGGATGCACAAGATTGGTTAAAAACCCTAATTGGACAAGAATATGCCTAGGGAGGACGAAAATGACCTAATTGATCATCCAATGACACAAACACACCTATTGGACGCACAAGATTGGTTAGAAACCCTAATTGGACAAGAATATGCCTAGGGAGGACGAAAATGATCTAAATATTAATTCAGTGACACAAACAAACTCATTGGATGCACAAGATTGGTTAAAAACCCTAATTGGACATTAATAAGCCTAGGGAGGACGAGAATGACCTAATTGATCATCCAATGACACAAATACACCTATTGGAAGCACAAGATTGGTTAAAAACCCTAATTGGACAAGAATAAGCCTAGGGAGGACGAAAATGACCTAATTGATCATCCAATGACACAAACACACCTATTGGATGCACAAGATTGGTTAAAAACCCTAATTGGACAAGAATATGCCTAGGGAGGACGAAAATGACCTAATTGATCATCCAGTGAAACAAACACACCTATTGGATGCACAAGATTGGTTAAGAACCCTAATTGGACAAGAATATGCCTAGGGAGGACGAAAATGATCTAAATATTAATTCAGTGACACAAACAAACTCATTGGATGCACAAAATTGGTTAAAAACCCTAATTGGACATTAATAAGCCTAGGGAGGACGAGAATGACCTAATTGATCATCCAATGACACAAATACACCTATTGGAAGCACAAGATTGGTTAAAAACCCTAATTGGACAAGAATAAGCCTAGGGAGGACGAAAATGACCTAATTGATCATCCAATGACACAAACACACCTATTGGATGCACAAGATTGGTTAAAAACCCTAATTGGACAAGAATATGCCTAGGGAGGACGAAAATGACCTAAATATTAATTCAATGACACAAACAAAGTTATTGGATGCACAAGATCTGTTAAAAACCCTAATTGGACAAGAATAAGCCTAGGGAGGACGAAAATGACCTAATTGATCATCCAATGACACAAACACACCTATTGGATGCACAAGATTGGTTAAAAACCCTAATTGGACAAGAATATGCCTAGGGAGGACGAAAATGACCTAATTGATCCTCCAATGACACAAACGCACCTATTGGATGCACAAGATTGCTTAAAAACCCTAATTGGACAAGAATAAGCCTAGGAAGGACGAAAATGACCTAATTGATCATCCAATGACACAAACACACCTATTGGATGCACAAGATCGGTTAAAAACCCTAATTGGACAAGAATAAGCCTAGGGAGGACGAAAATGACCTAATTGATCATCCAATGACACAAACACACCTATTGGATGCACAAGATTGGTTAAAAACCCTAATTGGACAAGAATATGCCTAGGGAGGACGAAAATGACCTAAATGTTAATCCAATGACACAAATGAACATATTGGATGCACAAGATTGGTTCAAAACAATAATTGGACAAGAATAAGCCTAGGGAGGACGAAAATGACCTAATTGATCATCCAATGACACAAACACACCTATTAGATGCACAAGATTGGTTAAAAACCCTAATTGGACAAGAATATGCCTAGGGAGGACGAAAATGAACTAATTGATCATCCAATGACACAAACACACCTATTGGAGGCACAAGATTGGTTAAAAACCCTAATTGGACAAGAATATGCCTAGGGAGGACGAAAATGACCTTAATGTTAATCCAATGACACAAACGAACTTATTGGATGCACAACATTGGTTAAAAACCCTAATGGGACAAGAATAAGCCTAGGGAGGACGAAAATGACCTAATTGATCATCCAATGACACAAACACACCTATTGGATGCACAAAATTGGTTAAAAACCCTAATTGGAAAAGAATAACCCTAGGGAGGACGAAAATGACCTAATTGATCATCCAATGACACAAACACACCTATTGGATGCACAAGATTGGTTAAAAACCATAATTGGACAAGAATTGCCTAGGGAGGACGAAAATGACCTAAATGTTAATCCAATGACACAACTCAACTTATTGGATGCACAAGATTGGTTAAAAACCCTAATTGGACAAGAATAAGCCTAGGGAGGACGAAAATGACCTAATTGATCATCCAATGACACAAACACACCTATTGGATGCACAAGATTGGTTAAAAACCCTAATTGGACAAGAATATGCCTAGGGAGGACGAAAATGATCTAATTGATCATCCAATGACACAAATGAACATATTGGATGCACAAGATTGGTTAAAGACCCTAATTGGACAAGAATAGGCCTAGGGAGGACGAAAATGACCTAATTGATCATCCAATGACACAAACACACCTATTGGATGCATAAGATTGGTTAAAAACCCTAATTGGACAAGAATATGCCTATGGAGGACGAAAATGATCTAAATGTTAATTCAATGACACAAACGAACTTATTGGATGCACAACATTGGTTAAAAACCCTAATTGGACAAGAATAAGCCTAGGGAGGACAAAAATGACCTAATTGATCATCCAATGACACAAACACACCTATTGGATGCACAAGATTGGTTAAAAACCCTAATTGGACAAGAATATGCCTAGGGAGGACGAAAATGAACTTAATGTTAATCCAATGACACAAACGAACTTATTGGATGCACAACATTGGTTAAAAACCCTAATGGGACAAGAATAAGCCTAGGGAGGACGAAAATGACCTAATTGATCATCCAATGACACAAACACACCTATTGGATGCACAAAATTGGTTAAAAACCCTATTTGGAAAAGAATAACCCTAGGGAGGACGAAAATGACCTAATTGATCATCCAATGACACAAACACACCTATTGGATGCACAAGATTGGTTAAAAACCATAATTGGACAAGAATTGCCTAGGGAGGACGAAAATGACCTAAATGTTAATCCAATGACACAACTCAACTTATTGGATGCACAAGATTGGTTAAAAACCCTAATTGGACAAGAATAAGCCTAGGGAGGACGAAAATGACCTAATTGATCATCCAATGACACAAACACACCTATTGGATGCACAAGATTGGTTAAAAACCCTAATTGGATAAGAATAAGCCTAGGGAGGATGAAAATGACCTAAATGTTAATCCAATGACACAACTCAACTTATTGGATGCACAACATTGGTTAAAAATCCTAATTGGACAAGAATAAGCCTATGGAGGACGAAAATGACCTAATTGATCATCCAATGACACAAATGAACGTATTGGATGCGTAAGATTGGTTAAAAACCCTAATTGCACAAGAATAAGCCTAGGGAGGACGAAAATGACCTAAATGTTAATCCAATGACACAACTCAACTTATTGGATGCACAAGATTGGTTAAAAACCCTAATTGGACAAGAATAAGCCTAGGGAGGACGAAAATGACCTAATTGATCATCCAATGACACAAACACACCTATTGGATGCACAAGATTGGTTAAAAACCCTAATTGGACAAGAATATGCCTAGGGAGGACGAAAATGATCTAATTGATCATCCAAGGACATAAACACACCTATTGGATGCACAAGATTGGTTAAAAATCCTAATTGGACAAGAATATGCCTAGGGAGGACGAATATGACCTAAATGTTAATCCAATTACACAAATGAACTTATTGGATGCACAAGATTGGTTAAAAAACCTAATTGGACAAGAATAAGCCTAGGGAGAACGAAAATGACTTAAATGTTAATCCAATGACACAACTCAACTTATTGGATGCACAAGATTGGTTAAAAACCCTAATTGGACAAGAATAAGCCTAGGGAGGACGAAAATAACCTAATTGATCATCCAATGACACAAACACACCTATTGGATGCACAAGATTGGTTAAAAACCCTAATTGGACAAGAATATGTCTAGGGAGGACGAAAATGACCTAAATATTAATTCAAGGACACAAACAAAGTTATTGGATGCACAAGATTGGTTAAAAACCCTAATTGGACAAGAATAAGCCTAGGGAGGACGAAAATGACCTAATTGATCATCCAATGACACAAACACACCTATTGGATGCACAAGATTGGTTAAAAACCCTAATTGTACAAGAATATGCCTAGGGAGGACGAAAATAACCTAAATATTAATTCAATGACACAAACAAACTTATTGGATGCACAAGATTGGTTAAAAACCCTAATTGGACAAGAATAAGCCTAGGGAGGACAAAAATGACCTAATTGATCATCCAATGACACAAACACACCTATTGGATGCACAAGATTGGTTAAAAACCCTAATTGGACAAGAATAAGCCTAGGGAGGACGAAAATGACCTAATTGATCATCCAATGACACAAACACACCTATTGGATGCACAAGATTGGTTAAAAACCCTAATTGGACAAGAATAAGCCTAGGGAGGACGAAAATTTCCTAATTGATCATCCAATGACACAAACACACCTATTGGATGCACAAGATTGGTTAAAAACCCTAATTGGACAAGAATAAGCCTAGGGAGGACGAAAATGACCTAATTGATCATCCAATGACACAAACACACCTATTGGATGCACAAGATTGGTTAAAAACCCTAGTTGGACAAGAATATGCCTAGGGAGGACAAAAATGACCTAATTGATCATCCAATGACACAAACAAACTTATTGGATGCACAAGATTGGTTAAAAACCCTAATTGGACAAGAATAAGCCTAGGGAGGACGAAAATGACCTAATTGATCATCCAATGACACAAACACACCTATTGGATGCACAAGATTGGTTAAAAACCCTAATTGGGCAAGTATAAGCCTAGGGAGGACGAAAATGCCCTAAATGTTCATCCAATGACACAAATCAACTTATTGGATGCACATGATTGGTTAAAAACCATAATTAGACAAGAATATGCCTAGGGAGGAAGAAAATGACCTAAATATTAATTCAATGACACAAACTAAGTTATTGGATGCACAAGATTGGTTAAAAACTCTAATTGGACAAGAATAAGCCTAGGGAGGACGAAAATGACCTAATTGATCATCCAATGACACAAACACACCTATTGGATACACAAGATTGGTTAAAAACCCTAATTGGACAAGAATAAGCCTAGGGAGGACGAAAATGACCTAATTGATCATCCATTGCCACAAACACACCTATTGGATGCACAAGATTGGTTAAAAACCCTAATTGGACAAGAATAAGCACAGGGAGGACGAAAATGACCTAATTGATCATCCAATGACACAAACACACCTATTGGATGCACAAGATTGGTTAAAAACCCTAGTTGGACAAGAATATGCCTAGGGAGGACGAAAATGACCTAATTGATCATCCAATGACACAAATGAACTTATTGGATGCACAAGATTGGTTTAAAACCCTAATTGGACAATAATAAGCCTAGGGAGAACGAAAATGACCTAAATGTTAATCCAATGACACAACTCAACTTATTGGATGCACAAGATTGGTTAAAAACCCTAATTGGACAAGAATAAGCCTAGGGAGGACGAAAATGACCTAATTGATCATCCAATGACACAAACACACCTATTGGATGCACAAGATTGGTTAAAAACCCTAATTGGACAAGAATATGCCTAGGGAGGACGAAAATAACCTACATATTAATTCAATGAAACAAACAAACTTATTGGATGCACAAGATTGGTTAAAAACCCTAATTGGACAAGAATATGCCTAGGGAGGACGAAAATGACCTAAATGTTAATTCAATGACACAAACGAGTTTATTGGATGCACAACATTGGTTAAAAACCCTAATTGGACAAGAATAAGCCTAGGGAGGACGAAAATGACCTAATTGATCATCCTATGACACAAACGCACTTATTGGATGCACAAGATTGGTTAAAAACCCTAATTGGACAAGAATAAGCCTAGGGAGGACGAAAATGACCTAATTGATCATCCAATGACACAAACACACCTATTGGATGCACAAGATTGGTTAAAAACCCTAATTGGACAAGAATAAGCCTAGGGAGGACAACAATGACCTAATTGATCATCCAATGACACAAACACACCTATTGGATGCACAAGAATGGTTAAAAACCCTAATTGGACAAGAATAAGCCTAGGGAGGACGAAAATGACCTAATTGATCATCCAATGACACAAACACACCTATTGGATGCACAAGATTGGTTAAAAACCCTAATTGGACAAGAATAAGCCTAGGGAGGACGAAAATGACCTAATTGATCATCCAATGACACAAACACACCTATTGGATGCACAAGATTGGTTAAAAACCCTAATTGGACAAGAATATGCCTAGGGAGGACGAAAATGACCTAAATGTTAATCCAATGACACAACTCAACTTATTGGATGCACAAGATTGGTTAAAAACCCTAATTGGACAAGAATAAGCCTAGGGAGGACGAAAATGACCTAATTGATCATCCAATGACACAAACACACCTATTGGATGCACAAGATTAGTTAAAAACCCTAATGGGACAAGAATATGCCTAGGGAGGACGAAAATGACCTAAATGTTAATCCAATGACACAAATGAACTTATTAGATCTACAAGATTGATTAAAAACCCTAATTGGAAAAGACTAAGCCTAGGGAGGACGAAAATGACCTAATTGATCCTCCAATGACACAACTGAACTTATTGGATGCACAAGATTGGTTAAAAACCCTAATTGGACAAGAATATGCCTAGGGAGGATGAAAATGACCTAAATGTTAATCCAATGACACAAACACACCTATTGGATGCACAAGATTGGTTAAAAACCCTAATTGGACAAGAATATGCCTAGGGAGGACGAAAATGACCTAAATGTTAATCCAATGACACAAATGAACTTATTGGATGCACAAGATTGGTTAAAAACCCTAATTGGATAAGAATAAGCCTAGGGAGGTTGGAAATGACCTAAATGTTAATCCAATGACACAACTCAACTTATTGGATGCACAAGATTGGTTAAAAACCCTAATTGGACAAGAATAAGCCTAGGGAGGACGAAAATGACCTAATTGATCATCCAATGACACAAACACACCTATTGGATGCACAAGATTGGTTAAAAACCCTAATTGGACAAGAATAAGCTTATGGAGTACGAAAATGACCTAATTGATCATCCAATGACACAAACACACCTATTGGATGCACAAGATTGGTTTAAAACCCTAGTTGGACAAGAATATGCCTAGTAAGGACGAAAATGACCTAATTGATCATCCAATGACACAAATGAACTTATTGGATGCACAAGATTGGTTAAAAACCCTAATTGGACAAGAATAAGCCTAGGGAGGACGAAAATGACCTAATTGATCATCCAATGACACAAACACACCTATTGGATGCACAAGATTGGTTAAAAACCCTAATTGGACAAGAATAAGCCTAGGGAGGACGAAAATGACCTAATTGATCATCCAATGACACAAACACACCTATTGGATGCACAAGATTTGTTTAAAACCCTAGTTGGACAAGATTATGCCTAGGAAGGACGAAAATGACCTAATTGATCATCCAATGACACAAATGAACTTATTGGATGCACAAGATTGGTTAAAAACCCTAATTGGACAAGAATAAGCCTAGGGAGGACGAAAATGACCTAATTGATCATCCAATGACACAAACACACCTATTGGATGCACAAGATTGGTTAAAAACCCTAATTGGACAAGAATAAGCCTAGGGAGGACGAAAATGACCTAATTGATCATCCAATGACACAAACACACCTATTGGATGCACAAGATTGGTTAAAAACCCTAATTGGACAAGAATAGGCCTAGGGAGGACGAATATGACCTAATTGATCATCCAATGACACAAACACACCTATTGGATGCACAAGATTGGTTAAAAACCCTAATTGGACAAGAATATGCCTAGGGAGGACGAAAATGACCTAAATGTTAATCCAATGACACAAACGAACTTATTGGATGCACAACATTGGTTAAAAACCCTAATTGGACAAGAATAAGCCTAGGGAGGACAAAAATGACCTAATTGATCATCCAATGACACAAACACACCTATTGGATGCACAAGATTGGTTAAAAACCCTAATTGGACAAGAATATGCCTAGGGAGGACGAAAATGACCTTAATGTTAATCCAATGACACAAACGAACTTATTGGATGCACAACATTGGTTAAAAACCCTAATGGGACAAGAATAAGCCTAGGGAGGACGAAAATGACCTAATTGATCATCCAATGACACAAACACACCTACTGGATGCACAAGATTGGTTAAAAACCCTAATTGGAAAAGAATAAGCCTAGGGAGGACGAAAATGTCCTAAATGTTAATTTAATGACACAAACGAACTTATTGGATGCACAACATTGGTTAAAAACCCTAATTGGACAAGAATAAGCCTAGGGAGGACGAAAATGACCTAATTGATCATCCAATGACACAAACACACCTATTGGATGCACAAGATTGGTTAAAAACCCTAATTGGACAAGAATAAGCCAAGGGAGGAAGAAAATGAACTAATTGATCATCCAATGACACAAACACATCTATTGGATGCACAAGATTGGTTAAAAACCCTAATTGGACAAGAATTGCCTAGGGAGGACGAAAATGACCTAAATGTTAATCCAATGACACAACTCAACTTATTGGATGCACAAGATTGGTTAAAAACCCTAATTGGACAAGAATAAGCCTAGGGAGGACGAAAATGACCTAATTGATCATCCAATGACACAAACACACCTATTGGATGCACAAGATTGGTTAAAAACCCTAATTGGACAAGAATATGCCTAGGGAGGACGAAAATGATCTAATTGATCATCCAATGACACAAATGAACTTATTGGATGCACAAGATTGGTTAAAGACCCTAGTTGGACAAGAATAGGCCTAGGGAGGACGAAAATGACTTAATTGATCATCCAATGACACAAACACACCTATTGGATGCACAAGATTGAGTAAAAACCCTAATTGGACAAGAATATGCCTAGGGAGGACGAAAATGATCTAATTGATCATCCAATGACACAAATGAACTTATTGGATGCACAAGATTGGTTAAAGACCCTAGTTGGACAAGAATAGGCCTAGGGAGGACGAAAATTACCTAATTGATCATCCAATGACACAAACACACCTATTGGATGCACAAGATTGAGTAAAAACCCTAATTGGACAAGAATATGCCTAGGGAGGACGAAAATGACCTAAATGTTAATCCAATGACACAAATGAACTTATTGGATGCACAAGATTGGTTAAAAACCCTAATTGGAGAAGAATATGCCTAGGGAGGACGAAAATGGCCTAATTGATCATCAAATGACACAAATGAACTTATTGGATGCACAAGATTGGTTAAAAACCCTAATTGGACAAGAATAGGCCTAGGGAGGACGAAAATGACCTAATTGATCATCCAAAGACACAAACACACCTATTGGATGCACAAGATTGGTTAGAAACCCTAATTGGACAAGAATAAGCCTAGGGAGGACAAAAATGACCTAATTAATCATCCAATGACACAAACACACCTATTGGATGCACAAGATTGGTTAAATACCCTAATTGGACAAGAATGAGCCTAGTGAGGAAGAAAATGACCTAATTGATCATCCAATGACACACACACACCTATTGGATGCACAAGATTGGTTAAAAACCCTAATTGGCCAAGAATAAGCCTAGGGAGGACGAAAATGACCTAATTGATCATCCAATGACAAAAACACAACTATTGGATGCACATGATTGGTTAAAAACCCTAATTGGACAAGAATATGCCTACGGAGGACGAAAATGATCTAATTGATCATCCAATGACACAAATGATCTTATTGGATGCACAAGATTGGTTAAAGACCCTAATTGGACAAGAATAGGCCTAGGGAGGACGAAAATGACCTAATTGATCATCCAATGACACAAACACACCTATTGGATGCACAAGATTGGTTAAAAACCCTAGTTGGACAAGAATATGCCTAGGGAGGACGAAAATGACCTAATTGATCATCGTATGACACAAATGAACTTATTGGATGCACAAGATTGGTTAAAAACCCTAGTTGGACAAGAATATGCCTAGGGAGGACGAAAATGACCTAATTGATCATCCAATGACACAAATGAACTTATTGGATAGAATAAGCCTAAGGAGGACGAAAATGACCTAATTGATCATCCAATGACACAAACACACCTATTGGATGCACAAGATTGGTTAAAAACCCTAATTGGACAAGAATAAGCCTAGGGAGGACGAAAATGACCTAATTGATCATCCAATGACACAAATGAACTTATTAGATGCACAAGATTGGTTAAAAAACCCTAATTGGACAAGAATAAGCATAGGGAGGATGAAAATAACCTAATTGATCATCCTACGACACAAACACACCTATTGGATGCACAAGATTGGTTAAAAACCCTAATTGGACAAGAATATGCCTAGGGAGGACGAAAATGACCTAATTGATCATCCAATGACACAAACACACCTATTGGATGCACAAGATTGGTTAAAAACCCTAATTGGACAAGAATATGCCTAGGGAGGATCAAAGTGACCTAATTGATCATCCAATGAGATAAACACACCTATTGGATGCACAAGATTGGTTAAAAACCCTAATTGGACAAGAATATGCCTAGGGAGGACGAAAATGACCTAAATGTGAATCCAATGACACAAATGAACTTATTGGATGCACAAGATTGGTTAAAAACCTAATTGGACATGAATGAGCCTAGGGAGAATGAAAATGACCTAAATGTTAATCCAATGACACAACTCAACTTATTGGATGCACAAGATTGGTTAAAAACCCTAATTGGACAAGAATAAGCCTAGGGAGGACGAAAATGACCTAATTGATCATCCAATGACACAAACACACCTATTGGATGCACAAGATTGGTTAAAAACCCTAATTGGACAAGAATAAGCCCAGGGAGGACGAAAATTTCCTAATTGATCATCCAATGACACAAACACACCTATTGGATGCACAAGATTGGTTAAAAACCCTAATTGGACAAGAATATGCCTAGGGAGGACGAAAATGACCTAAATATTAATTCAATGACACAAACAAACTTATTGGACGCACAAGATTGGTTAAAAACCCTAATTGGACAAGAATAAGCCTAGGGAGGACGAAAATGACCTAATTAATCATCCAATGACACAAACACACCTATTGGGTGCACAAGATTGGTTAAAAACCCTAATTGGACAAGAATATACCTTGGGAGGACGAAAATGACCTAAATATTAATTCAATGACACAAACAAACTTATTGGATGCACAAGATTGGTTAAAAACCCTAATTGGACAAGAATAAGCCTAGGGAGGACGAAAATGACCTAATTGATCATCCAATGACACAAACACACCTATTAGATGCACAAGATTGGTTAAAAACCCTAATTGGACAAGAATATGCCTAGGGAGGATGAAAATGACCTAATTGATCATCCAATGACACAAACACACCTATTAGATGCACAAGATTGGTTAAAAACCCTAATTGGACAAGAATATGCCTAGGGAGGACGAAAATGACCTAAATGTTAATTCAATGACACAAACGAACTTATTGGATGCACAACATTGGTTAAAAACCCTAATTGGACAAGAATAAGCCTAGGGAGGACAAAAATGACCTAATTGATCATCCAATGACACAGACAAACCTATTGGATGCAAAAGATTGGTTAAAAACCATAATTGGACAATAATATGCCTAGGGAGGACGAAAATGATCTAATTGATCATCCAATGACACAAATGAACATATTGGATGCACAAGATTGGTTAAAGACCCTAATTGGACAAGAATAGGCCTAGGGAGGACGAAAATGACCTAATTGATCATCCAATGACACAAACACACCTATTGGATGCACAAGATTGGGTAAAAACTCTAATTGGACAAGAATATGCCTAGGGAGGACGAAAATGACCTAAATGTTAATCCAATGACACAAATGAACTTATTGGATGCACAAGATTGGTTAAAAACCCTAATTGGAGAAGAATATGCCTAGGGAGGACGAAAATGGCCTAATTGATCATCAAATGACACAAATGAACTTATTGGATGCACAAGATTGGTTAAAAACCCTAATTGGACAAGAATAGGCCTAGGGAGGACGAAAATGACCTAATTGATCATCCAAAGACACAAACACACCTATTGGATGCACAAGATTGGTTAAAAACCCTAATTGGACAAGAATAAGCCTAGGGAGGACGAAAATGACCTAATTGATAATCCAATGACACAAACACACCTATTGGATGCACAAGTTTGGTTAAAAACCCTAATTGGACAAGAATATGCCTAGGGAGGACGAAAATGACGTAATTGATCATCCAATGACACAAACACACCTATTGGATGCACAAGATTGGTTAAAAACCCTAATTGGACAAGAATATGCCTAGGGAGAACGAAAATGACCTAAATATTAATTCAATGACACAAACAAACTTATTGGATGCACAAGATTGGTTAAAAACCCTAATTGGACAAGAATATGCCTAGGGAGGACGAAAATGACCTAAATATTAATTCAATGACACAAACAAACTTATTGGATGCACAAGATTGGTTAAAAACCCTAATTGGACAAGAATAAGCCTAGGGAGGATGAAAATGACCTAATTGATCATCCAATGACACAAACACACTTATTGGATGCACAAGATTGGTTAAAAACCCTAATTGGACAAGAATAAGCCTAGGGAGGACGAAAATGACCTAATTGATCATCCAATGACACAAACACACCTATTGGATGCACAAGATTGGTTAAAAACCCTAATTGGACAAGAATATGCCTAGGGAGGACGAAAATGACCTAATTGGTCATCCAATGACACAAACACACCTATTGGATGCACAAGATTGGTTAAAAACCCTAATTGGACAAGAATAAGCCTAGGGAGGACGAAAATAACCTAATTGATCATCCAATGACACAAACACACCTATTGGATGCACAAGATTGGTTAAAAACCCTAATTGGACAAGAATATGCCTAGGCAGGACGAAAATGATCTAAATGTTAATCCAATGACACAAATGAACTTATTGGATGCACAAGATTGGTTAAAAACCCTAATTGGACAAGAATAAGCCTAGGGAGGACGAAAATGACCTAATTGATCATCCAATGACACAAACACACCTATTGGATGCACAAGATTGGTTAAAAACCCTAATTGGACAAGAATATGCCTAGGGAGGACGAAAATGACCTAATTGCTAATCCAATGACACAACTCAACTTATTGGATGCACAAGATTGGTTAAAAACCCTAATTGGACAAGAATAAGCCTAGGGAGGACGAAAATGACCTAATTGATCATCCAATGACACAAACACACCTATTGGATGCACAAGATTGGTTAAAAACCCTAATTGGACAAGAACATGCCTAGGGAGGATGAAAATGACCTAATTCATCATCCAATGACACTAATGAACTTATTGGATGCACAAGATTGGTTAAAAACCCTAATTGGACAAGAATAAGCCTAGGGAGGACGAAAATGACCTAATTGATCATCCAATGACACAAACACACCTATTGGATGCACAAGTTTGGTTAAAAACCCTAATTGGACAAGAAAATGCCTAGGGAGGACGAAAATGATCTAATTGATCATCCAATGACACAAATGAACTTATTGGATGCACAAGATTGGTTAAAGACCCTAGTTGGACAAGAATAGGCCTAGGGAGGACGAAAATGACCTAATTGATCATCCAATGACACAAACACACCTATTGGATGCACAAGATTGAGTAAAAACCCTAATTGGACAAGAATATGCCTAGGGAGGACGAAAATGACCTAAATGTTAATCCAATGACACAAATGAACTTATTGGATGCACAAGATTGGTTAAAAACCCTAATTGGAGAAGAATATGCCTAGGGAGGACGAAAATGGCCTAATTGATCATCAAATGACACAAATGAATTTATTGGATGCACAAGATTGGTTAAAAACCCTAATTGGACAAGAATAGGCCTAGGGAGGACGAAAATGACCTAATTGATCATCCAAAGACACAAACACACCTATTGGATGCACAAGATTGGTTAGAAACCCTAATTGGACAAGAATAAGCCTAGGGAGGACGAAAATGACCTAATTAATCATCCAATGACACAAACACACCTATTGGATGCACAAGATTGGTTAAAAACCCTAATTGGACAAGAATATGCCTACGGAGGACGAAAATGATCTAATTGATCATCCAATGACACAAATGATCTTATTGGATGCACAAGATTGGTTAAAGACCCTAATTGGACAAGAATAGGCCTAGGGAGGACGAAAATGACCTAATTGATCATCCAATGACACAAACACACCTATCGGATGCACAAGATTGTTTAAAAACCCTAATTGGACAAGAATAAGCATAGGGAGGACGAAAATGACCTAATTGATCATCCAATGACACAAACACACCTATTGGATGCACAAGAATGGTTAAAAACCCTAATTGGACAAGAATATGCCTAGGGAGGACGAAAATGATCTAATTGATCATCCAATGACACAAATGAACATATTGGATGCACAAGATTGGTTAAAGACCCTAATTGGACAAGAATAGGCCTAGGGAGGACGAAAATGACCTAATTGATCATCCAATGACACAAACACACCTATTGGATGCACAAGATTGGTTAAAAACCCTAATTGGAAAAGAATAACCCTAGGGAGGACGAAAATGACCTAAATGTTAATTTAATGACACAAACGAACTTATTGGATGCACAACATTGGTTAAAAACCCTAATTGGACAAGAATAAGCCTAGGGAGGACGAAAATGACCTAATTGATCATCCAATGACACAAACACACCTATTGGATGCACAAGATTGGGTAAAAACCCTAATTGGACAAGAATATGCCTAGGGAGGACGAAAATGATCTAATTGATCATCCAATGACACAAATGAACTTATTGGATGCACAAGATTGGATAAAGACCCTAGTTGGACAAGAATAGGCCTAGCGAGGACGAAAATGACCTAATTGATCATCCAATGACACAAACACACCTATTGGATGCACAAGATTGGGTAAAAACCCTAATTGGACAAGAATATGCCTAGGGAGGACGAAAATGACCTAAATGTTAATACAATAACACAAATGAACTTATTGGATGCACAAGATTGGTTAAAAACCCTAATTGGAGAAGAATTTGCCTAGGGAGGACGAAAATGGACTAATTGATCATCAAATGACACAAATGAATTTATTGGATGCACAAGATTGGTTAAAAACCCTAATTGGACAAGAATAGGCCTAGGGAGGACGAAAATGACCTAATTGATCATCCAAAGACACAAACACACCTATTGGATGCACAAGATTGGTTAGAAACCCTAATTGGACAAGAATAAGCCTAGGGAGGACGAAAATGACCTAATTAATCATCCAATGACACAAACACACCTATTGGATGCACAAGATTGGTTAAAAACCCTAATTGGACAAGAATAAGCCTAGTGAGGAAGAAAATGACCTAATTGATCATCCAATGACACACACACACCTATTGGATGCACAAGATTGGTTAAAAACCCTAATTGGCCAAGAATAAGCCTAGGGTGCACGAAAATGATCTAATTGATCATCCAATGACACAAACACAACTATTGGATGCACATGATTGGTTAAAAACCCTAATTGGACAAGAATATGCCTAGGGAGGACGAAAATGACCTAAATGTTAATCCAATGACACAAACGAACTTATTGGATGCACAACATTGGTTAAAAACCCTAATTGGACAAGAATAAGCCAAGGGAGGACGAAAATGACCTAATTGATCATCCAATGACACAAACACACCTATTGGAGGCACAAGATTGGTTAAAAACCCTAATTGGACAAGAATATGCCTAGGGGGGACGAAAATGACCTAAATGTTAATTCAATGACACAAACGAACTTATTCGATGCACAACATTGGTTAAAAACCCTAATTGGACAAGAATAAGCCTAGGGAGGACAAAAATGACCTAATTGATCATCCAATGACACAAACACACCTATTGGATGCACAAGATTGGTTAAAAACCCTAATTGGACAAGAATATGCCTAGGGAGGACGAAAATGACCTAAATATTAATCCAATGACTCAAACGAACTTAATGGATGCACAACATTGGTTAAAAACCCTAATGGGACAAGAATAAGCCTAGGGAGGACGAAAATGACCTAATTGATCATCCAATGACACAAACACACCTATTGGATGCACAAGATTGGTTAAAAACCCTAATTGGAAAAGAATAAGCCTAGGGAAGACGAAAATGACCTAAATGTTAATTTAATGACACAAACGAACTTATTAGATTGACAACATTGGTTAAAACCCCTAATTGGACAAGAATAAGCCTAGGGAGGACGAAAATGACCTAATTGATCATCCAATGACACAAACACACCTATTGGATGCACAAAATTGGTTAAAAACCCTAATTGGACAAGAATAAGCCAAGGGAGGAAGAAAATGACCTAATTGATCATCCAATGACACAAACACACCTATTGGATGCACAAGATTGGTTAAAAACCATAATTGGACAAGAATTGCCTAGGGATGACGAAAATGACCTAAATATTAATCCAATGACACAACTCAACTTATTGGATGCACAAGATTGGTTAAAAACCCTAATTGGACAAGAATAAGCCTAGGGAGGACGAAAATGACCTAATTGATCATCCAATGACACAAACACACCTATTGGATGCACAAGATTGGTTAAAAACCCTAATTGGACAAGAATATGCCTAGGGAGGACGAAAATGATCTAATTGATCATCCAATGACACAAATGAACATATTGGATGCACAAGATTGGTTAAAGACCCTAATTGGACAAGAATAGGCCTAGGGAGGACGAAAATGACCTAATTGATCATCCAATGACACAAACACACCTATAGGATGCACAAGATTGGGTAAAAACCCTAATTGGACAAGAATATGCCTAGGGAGGACTAAAATGACCTAAATGTTAATCCAATGACACAAATGAACTTATTGGATGCACAAGATTGGTTAAAAACCCTAATTGGAGAAGAATATGCCTAGGGAGGACGAAAATGGCCTAATTGATCATCAAATGACACAAATGAACTTATTGGATGCACAAGATTGGTTAAAAACCCTAATTGGACAAGAATAGGCCTAGGGAGGACGAAAATGACCTAATTGATCATCCAAAGACACAAACACACCTATTGGATGCACAAGATTGGTTAGAAACCCTAATTGGATAAGAATAAGCATAGGGAGGACGAAAATGACCTAATTAATCATCCAATGACACAAACACACCTATTGGATGCACAAGATTGGTTAAAAACCCTAATTGGACAAGAATATGCCTACGGAGGACGAAAATGATCTAATTGATCATCCAATGACACAAACGAACTTATTGGATGTACGAGATTGGTTAAAGACCCTAATTGGACAAGAATAGGCCTAGGGAGGACGAAAATGACCTAATTGATCATCCAATGACACAAACACACCTATCGGATGCACAAGATTGGTTAAAAACCCTAATTGGACAAGAATAAGCCAAGGGAGGAATAAAATGACCTAACTGATCATCCAATGACACAAACACACCTATTGGATGCACAAGATTGGTTAAAAACCCTAATAGGACAAGAATATGCCTAGGGAGGACAAAAATGACCTAATTGATCATCCAATGACACAAACACACCTATTGGATGCACAAGATTGGTTAAAAACCCTAATTGGACAAGAATAAGCCTAGGGAGGACGAAAATGACATAATTGATCATCCAAGGACACAAACACACCTATTGGATGCACAAGATTGGTTAAAAACCCTAATTGGACAAGAATAAGCCTAGGGAGGCCGAAAATGACCTAATTGATCATCCAATGACACAAACACACCTATTGGATGCACAAGATTGGTTAAAAACCCTAATTGGACAAGAATAAGCCTAGGGAGGACGAAAATGACCTAATTGATCATCCAATGACACAAACACACCTATTGGATGCACAAGATTGGTTAAAAACCCTAATTGGACAAGAATAAGCCTAGGGAGGACAACAATGACCTAATTGATCATCCAATGACACAAACACACCTATTGGATGCACAAGAATGGTTAAAAACCCTAATTGGACAAGAATAAGCCTAGGGAGGACGAAAATGACCTAATTGATCATCCAATGACACAAACACACCTATTGGATGCACAAGATTGGTTAAAAACCCTAATTGGACAAGAATAAGCCTAGGGAGGACGAAAATGACCTAATTGATCATCCAATGACACAAACACACCTATTGGATGCACAAGATTGGTTAAAAACCCTAATTGGACAAGAATATGCCTAGGGAGGACGAAAATGACCTAAATGTTAATCCAATGACACAACTCAACTTATTGGATGCACAAGATTGGTTAAAAACCCTAATTGGACAAGAATAAGCCTAGGGAGGACGAAAATGACCTAATTGATCATCCAATGACACAAACACACCTATTGGATGCACAAGATTAGTTAAAAACCCTAATGGGACAAGAATATGCCTAGGGAGGACGAAAATGACCTAAATGTTAATCCAATGACACAAATGAACTTATTAGATCTACAAGATTGATTAAAAACCCTAATTGGAAAAGACTAAGCCTAGGGAGGACGAAAATGACCTAATTGATCCTCCAATGACACAACTGAACTTATTGGATGCACAAGATTGGTTAAAAACCCTAATTGGACAAGAATATGCCTAGGGAGGATGAAAATGACCTAAATGTTAATCCAATGACACAAACACACCTATTGGATGCACAAGATTGGTTAAAAACCCTAATTGGACAAGAATATGACTAGGGAGGACGAAAATGACCTAAATGTTAATCCAATGACACAAATGAACTTATTAGATGTACAAGATTGGTTAAAAACCCTAATTGGACAAGAATAAGTCTAGGGAGGACGAAAATGACCTAATTGATCATCTAATGACACAAACACACCTATTGGATGCACAAGATTGGTTAAAAACCCTAATTGGACAAGAATAAGCCTAGGGAGGACGAAAATGACCTAATTGATCATCCAATGACACAAACACACCTATTGGATGCACAAGATTGGTTAAAAACCCTAATTGGACAAGAATATGCCTAGGGAGGACGAAAATGACCTAATTGATCATCCAATGACACAAATGAACTTATTGGATGCACAAGATTAGTTAAAAACCCTAATTGGACAAGAATAAGCCCAGGGAGGACCAAAATAACCTAATTGATCATCCAATGAAACAAACACACCTATTGGATGCACAAGATTGGTCTAAAACTCTAATTGGACAAGAATATGCCTAGGGAGGACGAAAATGACTTAAGTGTTAATCCAATGACACAAATGAACTTATTGGATGCACAAGATTGGTTAAAAACCCTAATTGGACAAGAATAAGCCTAGGGAGGACGAAAATGACCTAATTGATCATCCAATGACACAAACACACCTATTGGATGCACAAGATTGGTTAAAAACCCTAATTGGACAAGAATATGCGTGGGGAGGACGAAAATGACCTAATTGATCATCCACTGACACAAATGAACTTATTGGATGCACAAGATTAGTTAAAAACACTAATTGGACAAGAATAAGCCTAGGGAGGACGAAAATAACCTAATTGATCATCCAATGACACAAACACACCTATTGGATGCACAAGATTGGTTAAAAACCCTAATTGGACAAGAATAAGCCTAGGGAGAACAAAATGACCTAAATGTTAATACAATGACATAAACACACCTATTGGATGCACAAGATTGGTTAAAAACCCTAATTGGACAAGAATAAGCCTAGGGAGGACGAAAATGACCTAATTGATCATCCAATGACACAAACACACCTATTGGATGCACAAGATTGGTTAAAAACCCTAATTTGACAAGAATAAGCCTAGGGAGGACGAAAATGACCTAATTGGTCATCCAATGACACAAACACACCTATTGGATGCACAAGATTGGTTAAAAACCCTAATTGGACAAGAATAAGCCTACGGAGGACGAAAATGACCTAAATGTTAATCGAATGACACAACTCAACTTATTGGATGCACAAGATTGGTTAAAAACCCTAATTGGACAAGAATAAGCCTAGGGAGGACGAAAATGACCTAATTGATCATCCAATGACACAAACACACCTATTGGATGCACAAGATTGGTTAAAAACCCTAATTGGACAAGAATAAGCCTAGGGAGGACGAAAATGACCTAATTGCTCATCCAATGACACAACTCAACTTATTGGATGCACAAGATTGGTTAAAAACCCTAATTGGACAAGAATAAGCCTAGGGAGGACGAAAATGACCTAATTGATCATCCAATGACACAAACACACCTATTGGATGCACAAGATTGGTTAAAAACCCTATTTGGACAAGAATATGCCTAGGGAGGACGAAAATGACCTTAATGTTAATCCAATGACACAAACGAACTTATTGGATGCACAACATTGGTTAAAAACCCTAATGGGACAAGAATAAGCCTAGGGAGGACGAAAATGACCTAATTGATCATCCAATGACACAAACACACCTATTGGATGCACAAGATTGGTTAAAAACCCTAATTGGAAAAGAATAGGTCTAGGGAGGACGAAAATGACCTAAATGTTAATTTAATGACACAAACCAACTTATTGGATGCACAACATTGGTTAAAAACCCTAATTGGACAAGAATAAGCCTAGGGAGGACAAAAATGACCTAATTGATCATCCAATGACACAAACACACCTATTGGATGCACAAGATTGGTTAAAAACCCTAATTGGACAAGAATATGCCTAGGGAGGACGAAAATGACCTTAATGTTAATCCAATGACACAAACGAATTTATTGGATGCACAACATTGGTTAAAAACCCTAATGGTACAAGAATAAGCCTAGGGAGGACAAAAATGACCTAATTGATCATCCAATGACACAAACACACCTATTGGATGCACAAGATTGGTTAAAAACCCTAATTGGAAAAGAATAGGTCTAGGGAGGACGAAAATGACCTAAATGTTAATTTAATGACACAAACCAACTTATTGGATGCACAACATTGGTTAAAAACCCTAATTGGACAAGAATAAGCCTAGGGAGGACAAAAATGACCTAATTGATCATCCAATGACACAAACACACCTATTGGATGCACAAGATTGGTTAAAAACCCTATTTGGACAAGAATATGCCTAGGGAGGACGAAAATGACCTTAATGTTAATCCAATGACACAAACGAACTTATTGGATGCACAACATTGGTTAAAAACCCTAATGGGACAAGAATAAGCCTAGGGAGGACGAAAATGACCTAATTGATCATCCAATGACACAAACACACCTACTGGATGCACAAGATTGGTTAAAAACCCTAATTGGAAAAGAATAAGCCTAGGGAGGACGAAAATGTCCTAAATGTTAATTTAATGACACAAACGAACTTATTGGATGCACAACATTGGTTAAAAACCCTAATTGGACAAGAATAAGCCTAGGGAGGACGAAAATGACCTAATTGATCATCCAATGACACAAACACACCTATTGGATGCACAAGATTGGTTAAAAACCCTAATTGGACAAGAATAAGCCAAGGGAGGAAGAAAATGAACTAATTGATCATCCAATGACACAAACACATCTATTGGATGCACAAGATTGGTTAAAAACCCTAATTGGACAAGAATTGCCTAGGGAGGACGAAAATGACCTAAATGTTAATCCAATGACACAACTCAACTTATTGGATGCACAAGATTGGTTAAAAACCCTAATTGGACAAGAATAAGCCTAGGGAGGACGAAAATGACCTAATTGATCATCCAATGACACAAACACACCTATTGGATGCACAAGATTGGTTAAAAACCCTAATTGGACAAGAATATGCCTAGGGAGGACGAAAATGATCTAATTGATCATCCAATGACACAAATGAACTTATTGGATGCACAAGATTGGTTAAAGACCCTAGTTGGACAAGAATAGGCCTAGGGAGGACGAAAATGACTTAATTGATCATCCAATGACACAAACACACCTATTGGATGCACAAGATTGAGTAAAAACCCTAATTGGACAAGAATATGCCTAGGGAGGACGAAAATGATCTAATTGATCATCCAATGACACAAATGAACTTATTGGATGCACAAGATTGGTTAAAGACCCTAGTTGGACAAGAATAGGCCTAGGGAGGACGAAAATTACCTAATTGATCATCCAATGACACAAACACACCTATTGGATGCACAAGATTGAGTAAAAACCCTAATTGGACAAGAATATGCCTAGGGAGGACGAAAATGACCTAAATGTTAATCCAATGACACAAATGAACTTATTGGATGCACAAGATTGGTTAAAAACCCTAATTGGAGAAGAATATGCCTAGGGAGGACGAAAATGGCCTAATTGATCATCAAATGACACAAATGAACTTATTGGATGCACAAGATTGGTTAAAAACCCTAATTGGACAAGAATAGGCCTAGGGAGGACGAAAATGACCTAATTGATCATCCAAAGACACAAACACACCTATTGGATGCACAAGATTGGTTAGAAACCCTAATTGGATAAGAATAAGCATAGGGAGGACGAAAATGACCTAATTAATCATCCAATGACACAAACACACCTATTGGATGCACAAGATTGGTTAAAAACCCTAATTGGACAAGAATATGCCTACGGAGGACGAAAATGATCTAATTGATCATCCAATGACACAAACGAACTTATTGGATGTACGAGATTGGTTAAAGACCCTAATTGGACAAGAATAGGCCTAGGGAGGACGAAAATGACCTAATTGATCATCCAATGACACAAACACACCTATCGGATGCACAAGATTGGTTAAAAACCCTAATTGGACAAGAATAAGCCAAGGGAGGAATAAAATGACCTAACTGATCATCCAATGACACAAACACACCTATTGGATGCACAAGATTGGTTAAAAACCCTAATAGGACAAGAATATGCCTAGGGAGGACAAAAATGACCTAATTGATCATCCAATGACACAAACACACCTATTGGATGCACAAGATTGGTTAAAAACCCTAATTGTACAAGAATATGCCTAAGGAGGACGAAAATGACCTTAATGTTAATCCAATGACACAAACGAACTTATTGGATGCACAACATTGGTTAAAAAACCTAATGGGACAAGAATAAGCCTAGGGAGGACGAAAATGACCTAATTGATCATCCAATGACACAAACACACCTATTGGATGCACAGGATTGGTTAAAAACCCTAATTGGAAAAGAATAAGCCTAGGGAGGAAGAAAATGACCTAAATGTTAATTTAATGACACAAACGAACTTATTGGATGCACAACATTGGTTAAAAACCCTAATTGGACAAGAATAAGCCTAGGGAGGACGAAAATGACCTAATTGATCATCCAATGACACAAACACACCTATTGGATGCACAAGATTGGTTAAAAACCCTAATTGGACAAGAATTACCTAGGGAGGACGAAAATGACCTAAATGTTAATCCAATGACACAACTCAAATTATTGGATGCACAAGATTGGTTAAAAACCCTAATTGGACAAGAATAAGCCTAGGGAGGACGAAAATGACCTAATTGATCATCCAATGACACAAACACACCTATTGGATGCACAAGATTGGTTAAAAACCCTAATTGGACAAGAATATGCCTAGGGAGGACGAAAATGATCTAATTGATCATCCAATGACACAAATGAACTTATTGGATGCACAAGATTGGTTAAAGACCCTAGTTGGACAAGAATAGGCCTAGGGAGGACGAAAATGACCTAATTGATCATCCAATGCACAAACACACCTATTGGATGCACAAGATTGGGTAAAAACCCTAATTGCACAAGAATATGCCTAGGGAGGACGAAAATGACCTAAATGTTAATACAATGACACAAATGAACTTATTGGATGCACAAGATTGGTTAAAAACCCTAATTGGAGAAGAATATGTCTAGGGAGGATGAAAATGGCCTAATTGATCATCAAATGACACAAATGAATTTATTGGATGCACAAGATTGGTTAAAAACCCTAATTGGACAAGAATAGGCCTAGGGAGGACGAAAATGACCTAATTGATCATCCAAAGATACAAACACACCTATTGGATGCACAAGATTGGTTTGAAACCCTAATTGGACAAGAATAAGCCTAGGGAGGACGAAAATGACCTAATTAATCATCCAATGACGCAAACACACCTATTGGATGCACAAGATTGGTTAAAAACCCTAATTGGACAAGAATAAGCCTAGGGAGGACGAAAATGATCTAATTGATCATCCAATGACACACACACCCCTATTGGATGCACAAGATTGGTTAAAAACCCTAATTGGCCAAGAATAAGCCTAGGGTGGACGAAAATGACCTAATTGATCATCCAATGACACAAACACAACTATTGGATGCACATGATTGGTTAAAAACCCTAATTGGACAAGAATATGCCTAGGGAGGACGAAAATGACCTAAATGTTAATTTAATGACACAAACGAACTTATTGGATGCACAACATTGGTTAAAAACCCTAATTGGACAAGAATAAGCCTAGGGAGGACGAAAATGACCTAATTGATCATCCAATGACACAAACACACCTATTGGATGCACAAGATTGGTTAAAAACCCTAATTGGACAAGAATAAGCCTAGGGAGGAAGAAAATGACCTAATTGATCATCCAATGACACAAACACACCTATTGGAAGCACAAGATTGGTTAAAAACCCTAATTGGACAAGAATATGCCTAGGGAGGATGAAAATGACCAAATTGATCATCCAATGACACTAACACACCTATTGGATGCACAAGATTGGTTAAAAACCCTAATTGGACAAGAATATGCCTAGGGAGGACGAAAATGACCTAATTGATCATCCAATGACACAAACACACCTATTGGATGCACAAGATCGGTTAAAAACTCTAATTGGACAAGAATAATCCTAGGGAGGACGAAAATGACCTAATTGATCATCAAATGACACAGACACACCTATTGGATGCACAAGATTGGTTAAAAACCCTAATTGGACAAGAATATGCTTAGGGAGGACGAAAATGACCTAATTGATCATCCAATGACACAAATGAACTTATTGGATGCAAAAGATTAGTTAAAAACCGTAATTGGACAAGAATAAGCCTAGGGAGGACGAAAATAACATAATTGATCATCCAATGACACAAACACACCTATTGGATGCACAAGATTGGTCTAAAACTCTAATTGGACAAGAATATGCCCAGGGAGGACGAAAATGACCTAAATGTTAATCCAATGACACAAATGAACTTATTGGATGCACAAGATTGGTTAAAAACCCAAATTGGACAAGAATAAGCCTAGGGAGGACGAAAATGACCTAAATGTTAATCGAATGACACAACTCAGCTTATTGGATGCACAAGATTGGTTAAAAACCCTAATTGGACAAGAATAAGCCTAGGGAGGATGAAAATGACCTAATTGATCATCCAATGACACAAACACACCTATTCGATGCACAAGATTGGTTAAAAACCCTAATTGGACAAGAATATGCCTAGGGAGGATGAAAACGACCTAATTGATCATCCAATAACACAAACACACCTATTGGATGCACAAGATTGGTTAAAAACCCTAATTGGACAAGAATATGCCTAGGGAGGACGAATATGACCTAAATGTTAATCCAATAACACAAATGAACTTATTGGATGCACAAGATTGGTTAAAAACCCTAATTGGACTAGAATAAGCCTAGGGAGAACGAAAATGACCTAAATGTTAATCCAATGACACAACTCAACTTATTGGATGCACAAGATTGGTTAAAAACCCAAATTGGACAAGAATAAGCCTAGGGAGGACGAAAATGACCTACTTGCTCATCCAATGACACAAACACACCTATTGGATGCACAAGATTGGTTAAAAACCCTAATTGGACAAGAATATGCCTAGGGAGGACGAAAATGACCTAATTGATCATCCAATGACACAAACACACCTATTGGATGCACAAGATTGGTTAAAAACCCTAATTGGACAAGAATATGCCTAGGGAGGACGAATACAACCTAAATGTTAATCCAATAACACAAATGAACTTATTGGATGCACAAGATTGGTTAAAAACCCTAATTGGACAAGAATAAGCCTAGGGAGAACGAAAGTGACCTAAATGTTAATCCAATGACACAACTTAAATTATTGGATGCACAAGATTGGTTAAAAACCCTAATTGGACAAGAATAAGCCTAGGGTGGACGAAAATGACCTAATTGATCATCCAATGACACAAACACACCTATTGGATGCACAAGATTGGTTAAAAACCCTAATTGGACAAGAATATGCCTAGGGAGGACGAAAATGACCTAAATGTTAATCCAATGACACAAATGAACTTATTGGATGTACAAGATTGGTTAAAAACACTAATTGGACTAGAATAAGCCTAGGGAGGAGGAAAATGACCTAATTGATCATCCAATGACACAAACACACCTATTGGATGCACAAGATTGGTTAAAAACCCTAATTGGACAAGAATAAGCCTAGGGAGGACGTAAATGACCTAATTGATCATCCAATGACACAAACACACCTATTGGATGCACAAGATTTGTTAAAAACCCTAATTGGACAAGAATAAGCCTAGGGAGGACGAAAATGACCTAATTGATCATCCAATGACACAAACACACCTATTGGATGAACAAGATTGGTTAAAAACCCTAATTAATAAAGAATAAGCCTAGGGAGGACGAAAATGACCTAATTGATCATCCAATGACTCAAACACACCTATTGGATGCACAAGATTGGTTAAAAACCCTAGTTGGAAAAGAATATGCCTAGGGAGGACGAAAATGACCTAATTGATCATCCAATGACACAAATGAACTTATTGGATGCACAAGATTGGTTAAAAACCCTAATTGGACAAGAATAAGCCTAGGGAGGACGAAAATGACCTAATTGATCATCCAATGACACAAACACACCTATTGGATGCACAAGATTGGTTAAAAACCCTAATTGGACAAGAATATGCCAAGGGAGGACGAAAATGACCTAAATATTAATTCAATGACACAAAACAAAGTTATTGGATGCACAAGATTGGTTAAAAACCCTAATTGGACAAGAATAAGCCTAGGGAGGACGAAAATGACCTAATTGATCATCCAATGACACAAACACACCTATTGGATGCACAAGATTGGTTAAAAACCCTAATTGGACAAGAATAAGCCTAGGGAGAATGAAAATGACCTAAATGTAATCCAATGACACAACTCAACTTATTGGATGCACAAGATTGGTTAAAAACCCTAATTGGACAAGAATAAGCCTAGGGAGGACGAAAATGACCTAATTGATCATCCAATGACACAAACACACCTATTGGATGCACAAGATTGGTTAAAAACCCTAATTGGACAAGAATAAGCCTACGGAGTACGAAAATGACCTAATTGATCATCCAATGACACAAACACACCTATTGGATGCACAAGATTGGTTAAAAACCCTAGTTGGACAAGAACATGCCTAGGGAGGACGCAAATGACCTAATTGATCATCCAATGACACTAATGAACTTATTGGATGCACAATATTGGTTAAAAACCCTAATTGGACAAGAATAAGCCTAGGGGAACGAAAATGACCTAATTGATCATCCAATGACACAAACACACCTATTGGATGCCCAAGATTGGTTAAAAACCCTAATTGGACAAGAATAAGCCTAGGGAGGACGAAAATGACCTAATTGATCGTCCAATGACACTAATGAACTTATTGGATGCACAAGATTGGTTAAAAACCCTAATTGGACAAGAATAAGCCTAGGGAGGATGAAAATGACTTAATTGATCATCCAATGACACTAATGAACTTATTGGATGCACAAGATTGGTTAAAAACCCTAATTGGACAAGAATAAGCCTAGGGAGGACGAAAATGACCTAATTGATCATCCAATGACACAAACACACCTATTGGATGCACAAGATTGGTTAAAAACCCTAATTGGACAAGAATATGCCTAGGGAGAACGAAAATGACCTAATTGATCATCCATTGACACAAACACACCTATTGGATGCACAAGATTGGTTAAAAACCCTAATTGGACAAGAATATGCCTAGGGAGGACGGATATGACCTAAATGTTAATCCAATGACACAAATGAACTTATTGGATGCACAAGATTGGTTAAAAACCCTAATTGGACAAGAATAAGCCTAGGGAGGACGAAAATGACATAATTGATCATCCAATGACACTAATGAACTTATTGGATGCACAAGATTGGTTAAAAACCCTAATTGGACAAGAATAAGCCTAGGGAGGACGAAAATGACCTAATTGATCATCCAATGACACAAACACACCTATTGGATGCACAAGATTGGTTAAAAACCTTAGTTGAACAAGAACATGCCTAGGGAGGACGAAAATGACCTAATTGATCATCCAACGACACTAATGAACTTATTGGATGCACAAGATTGGTTAAAAACCCTAATTGGACAAGAATAAGCCTAGGGAGAACGAAAATGACCTAAATGTTAATCCAATGACACAACTCAACTTATTGGATGCACAAGATTGGTTAAAAACCCTAATTGGACATGAATAAGCCTAGGGAGGACGAAAATGACCTAATTAATCATCCAATGACACAAATACACCTATTGGATGCACAAGATTGGTTAAAAACCCTAATTGGACAAGAATATACCTAGGGAGGACGAAAATGACCTAAATGTTAATCCAATGACACAAATGAACTTATTGGATGTACAAGATTGGTTAAAAACCCTAATTGGACAAGAATAAGCCTAGGGAGGACGAAAATGACCTAAATGTTAATCCAATGACACAACTTAACTTATTGGATGCACAAGATTGGTTAAAAACCCTAATTGGACAAGAATAAGCCTAGGGAGGACGAAAATTACCTAATTGATCAGCCAATGACACAAACACATCTATTGGATGCACAAGATTGATTAAAAACCCTAATTGGACAAGAATAAGCCTAGGGAGGACGAAAATGACCTAATTCATCATCCAATGACACAGACACACCTATCGGATGCACAAGATTGGTTAAAAACCCTAATTGGACAAGAATAAGCCTAGGGAGGACGAAAATGACCTAATTGATCATCCAATGACAGAAAAACACCTATTGGATGCACAAGATTGGTTAAAAACCCTAATTGGTCAAGAATATGCCTAGGGTGGACGAAAATGACCTAATTGATCATCCAATGACACAAACACACCTATAGGATGCACAAGATTGGTCAAAAAACCCTAATTGGACAAGAATAAGCCTAGGGAGGACGAAAATGACCTAATTGATCATCCAATGACACAAACACACCTATTGGATGCACAAGATTGGTTAAAAACCCTAATTGGACAAGAATATGCCTAGGGAGGACGAAAATGACCTAAATGTTAATCCAATGACACAACTCGACTTATTGGATGCACAAGATTGGTTAAAAACCCTAATTGGACAAGAATAAGCCTAGGGAGGACGAAAATGACCTAATTGATCATCCAATGACACAAACACACCTATTGGATGCACAAGATTGGTTAAAAACCCTAGTTGGACAAGAACATCCTAGGGAGGACGAAAATGACCTAATTGATCATCCAATGTCACTAATGAACTTATTGAATGCACAAGATTGGTTAAAAACCCTAATTGGACAAGAAAAAGCCTAGGGAGGACGAAAATGACCTAAATGTTAATCCAATGACACAATTCAACTTATTGGATGCACAAGATTGGTTAAAAACCCTAATTGGACAAGAATAAGCCTAGGGAGGACGAAAATGACCTAATTGATCATCCAATGACACAAACACACCTATTGGATGCACAAGATTGGTTAAAAACCCTAATTGGACAAGAATATGCCTAGGGAGGACGAAAATGACCTAAATATTAATTCAATGACACAAACAAACTTATCGGATGCACAAGATTGGTTAAAAACCCTAATTGGTCAAGAATAGACCTACGGAGGGCGAAAATGACCTAATTGATCATCCAAAGACACAAACACACCTATTGGATGCACAAGATTGGTTAAAAACCCTAATTGGACCAGAATAAGCCTAGGGAGGACGAAAATGACCTAATTGATCATCCAATGACACAAACACACCTATTTGAAGCACAAGATTGGTTAAAAACCCTAATTGGACAAGAATAAGCCTAGGGAGGACAAAAATGACCTAATTGATCATCCAATGACACAAACACACCTATTGGATGCACAAGATTGGTTAAAAACCCTAATTGGACAAGAATATGCCTAGGGAGGACGAAAATGACCTAAATATTAATTCAATTACACAAACAAAGTTATTGGATGCACATGATTGGTTAAAAACCCTAATTGGACAAGAATAAGCCTAGGGAGGACGAAAATGACCTAATTGATCATCCAATGACACAAACACACCTATTGGATGCACAAGATTGGTTAAAAACCCTAATTGGACAAGAATATGCCTTGGAAGGACGAAAATGACCTAATTGATCATCCAATGACACAAACACACCTATTGGATGCACAAGATTGGTTAAAAACCCTAATTGGACAAGAATATGCCTAGGGAGGACGAAAATGACCTAAATGTTAATCCAATGACACAAATGAACTTATTAGATGTACAAGATTGGTTAAAAACCCTAATTTGACAAGAATATCCCTAGGGAGGACGAAAATGACATAATGTTAATCCAATGACACAAATGAACTTATTGGATGCACAAGATTGGTTATAAACCCTAATTGGACAAGAATATGCCTGGGGAGGACGAAAATGACCTAAATGTTAATCCAATGACACAACTCAACTTATTGGATGCACAAGATTGGTTAAAAACCCTAATTGGACAAGAATAAGCCTAGGGAGGACGAAAATGACCTAATTGATCATCCAATGACACAAACACACCTATTGGATGCACAAGATTGGTTAAAAACCCTAATTGGACAAGAATATGCCTAGGGAGGACGAAAATGACCTAAATGTTAATCCAATGACACAAATGAACTTTTTGGATGCACAAGATTGGTTAAAAACCTTAATTAGACAAGAATAAGCCTAGGGAGGACGAAAATGACCTAAATGTTAATCCAATGACACAACTCAACTTATTGGATGCACAAGATTGGTTAAAAACCCTAATTGGACAAGAATAAGCCTAGGGAGGACGAAAATGACCTAATTGTTCATCCAATGACACAAACACACCTATTGGATGCACAAGATTGGTTAAAAACCCTAATTGGACAAGAATAAGCCTTGGGAGGACGAAAATGACCTAATTGATCATCCAATGACACAAACACACCTATTGGATGCACAAGATTGGTTAAAAACCCTAATTGGACAAGAATATGCCTTGGGAGGACGAAAATGACCTAAATATTAATCCAATGACACAAACAAACTTATTGGATGCACAAGATTGGTTAAAAACCCTAATTGGACAAGAATAAGCCTAGGGAGGACGAAAATGACCTAATTGATCATCCAATGACACTAATGAACTTATTGGATGCACAAGATTGGTTAAAAACCCTAATTGGACAAGAATAAGCCTAGGGAGGACGAAAATGACCTAATTGATCATCCAATGACACAAACACACCTATTGGATGCACAAGATTGGTTAAAACCCTAACTGGACAAGAATATGCCTAGGGAGGACGAAAATGTCCTAATGGATCATCCAATGACACAAACACACCTATTGGATGCACAAGATTGGTTAAAAACCCTAATTGGACAAGAATATGCCTAGGGAGGACGAATATGACCTAAATGTTAATCCAATAACACAAATGAACTTATTGGACGCACAAAATTGGTTAAAAACCCTAATTGGACAAGAATAAGCCTAGGGAGAACGAAAATGACCTAAATGTTAATCCAATGACACAACTCAACTTATTGGATGCACAAGATTGGTTAAAAACCCTAATTGGACAAGAATAAGCCTAGGGAGAATGAAAATGACCTAAATGTTAATCCAATGACACAACTCAACTTATTGGATGCACAAGATTGGTTAAAAACCCTAATTGGACAAGAATAAGCCTAGGGAGGACGAAAATGACCTAATTGATCATCCAATGACACAAACACACCTATTGGATGCACAAGATTGGTTAAAAACTATAGTTGGACAAGAACATGCCTAGGGAGGACGAAAATGACCTCATTGATCATCCAATGACACTAATGAACTTATTGGATGCACAAGATTGGTTAAAAACCCTAATTGGACAAGAATAAGCCTAGGGAGGACGAAAATGACCTAATTGATCATCCAATGACACAAACACACCTATTGGATGCACATGATTGGTTAAAAACCCTAATTGGACAAGAATAAGCCTAGGGAGAATGAAAATGACCTAAATGTTAATCCAATGACACAACTCAACTTATTGGATGCACAAGATTGGTTAAAAACCCTAATTGGACAAGAATAAGCCTAGGGAGAACGAAAATGACCTAAATGTTAATCCAATGACACAACTCAACTTATTGGATGCACAAGATTGGTTAAAAACCCTAATTGGACAAGAATATGCCTAGGGAGGACGAAAATGACCTAATTGATCATCCAATGACACAAACACACCTATTGGATGCACAAGATTGGTTAAAAACCCTAGTTGGACAAGAACAAGCCTAGGGAGGTCGAAAATGACCTAATTGATCATCCAATGACACCAATGAACTTATTGGATGCACAAGATTGGTTAAAAACCCTAATTGGACAAGAATAAGCCTAGGGAGGACGAAAATGACCTAATTGATCATCCAATGACACAAACACACCTATTGGATGCACAAGATTGGTTAAAAACCCTAATTGGACAAGAATATGCCTAGGGAGGACGAATATGACCTAAATGTTAATCCAATAACACAAATGAACTTATTGGATGCACAAAATTGGTTAAAAACCCTAATTGGACAAGAATAAACCTAGGGAGAACGAAAATGACCTAAATGTTAATCCAATGACACAACTCAACTTATTGGATGCACAAGATTGGTTAAAAACCGTAATTGGACAAGAATAAGCCTAGGGAGGACGAAAATGACCTAATTGATCATCCAATGACACTAATGAACTTATTGGATGCACAAGATTGGTTAAAAACCCTAATTGGACAAGAATAAGCCTAGGGAGGACGAAAATGACCTAATTGATCATCCAATGACACAAACACACCTATTGGATGCACAAGATTGGTTAAAAACCCTAACTGGACATGAATATGCCTAGGGAGGACGAAAATTACCTAATTGATCATCCAATGACACAAACACACCTATTGGATGCACAAGATTGGTTAAAAACCCTAATTGGACAAGAATATGCCTAGGGAGGACGAAAATGACCTAAATGTTAATCCAATGACACAAATGAACTTATTGGATGCACAAGATTGCTTAGAAACCCTAATTGGACATGAATAAGCCTAGGGAGGACGAAAATGACCTAATTGATCATCCAATGACACAAACACACCTATTGGATGCAAAAGATTGGTTAAAAACACTAATTGGACAAGAATATGCCTAGTTGGGACGAAAATGACCTAAATATTAATTCAATGACACAAACAAAGTTATTGGATGCACAAGATTGGTGAATAACCCTAATTGGACAAGAATAAGCCTAGGGAGAACGAAAATGACCTAAATGTTAATCCAATGACACAACTCAACTTATTGGATGCACAAGATTGGTAAAAAAACCCTAATTGGGCAAGAATAAGCCTAGGGAGGACGAAAATGACCTAATTGATCATCCAATGATACAAACACACCTATTGGATGCACAAGATTGGTTAAAAACCCTAGTTGGACAAGAAAATGCCTAGGTAGGACGAAAATGACCTAATTGATCATCCAATGACACTAATGAACTTATTGGATGCACAAGATTGGTTAAAAACCCTAATTGGACAAGAATAAGCCTAGGGAGGACGAAAATGACCTAATTGATCATCCAATGACACAAACACACCTATTGGATGCACAAGATTGGTTAAAAACCTTAACTGGACAAGAATATGCCTAGGGAGGACGAAAATGACCTAATTGATCATCCAATGACACAAACACACCTATTGGATGCACAAGATTGGTTTAAAACCCTAATTGGACAAGAATATGCCTAGGGAGGACGAAAATGACCTAATTAATCATCCAATGACACAAACACACCTATTGGATGCACAAGATTGGTTAAAAACCCTAATTGGACAAGAATATGCCTAGGGAGGACGAATATGACCTAAATGTTAATCCAATAACACAAATGAACTTATTGGATGCACAAGATTGGTTAAAAACCCTAATTGGACAAGAATAAGCCTAGGGAGAACGAAATTGACCTAAATGTTAATCCAATGAAACAAATAAACTTATTGGATGCACAAGATTGGTTAAAAACCCTAATTGGACAAGAATAAGCCTAGGGAGGACGAAAATGACCTAATTGATCATCCAATGACACAAACACACCTATTGGATGCACAAGATTGGTTAAAAACCCTAGTTGGACAAGAACATGCCTAGGGAGGACGAAAATGACCTAATTGATCATCCAATGACACTAATGAACTTATTAGATGCACAAGATTGGTTAAAAACCCTAATTGGACAAGAATAAGCCTAGGGAGGACGAAAATGACATAATTGATCATCCAATGACACAAACACACCTATTGGATGCACAAGATTGGTTAAAAACCCTAATTGGACAAGAATAAGCCTAGGGAGGACGAAAATAACCTAATTGATCATCCAATGACACAAACACACCTATTGGATGCACAAGATTGGTTAAAAACCCTAAATGGACAAGAATAAGCCTAGGGAGGACGAATATGACCTAAATGTTAATCCAATGACACAACTCAACTTATTGGATGCACAAGATTGGTTAAAAACCCTAATTGGACAAGAATAAGCCTAGGGAGGACGAAAATGACCTAATTGATCATCCAATGACACAAACACACCTATTGGATGCACAAGATTGGTTAAAAACGCTAATTGGACAAGAATATGCCTAGGGAAGACGAAAATGACCTAATTGATCATCCATTGCCACAAACACACCTATTGGATGCACAAGATTGGTTAAAAACCCTAATTGGAGAAGAATAAGCCTATGGTGGACGAAAATGACCTAATTGATCATCCAATGACACAAACACACCTATTGGATGCACAAGATTGGTTAAAAACCCTAAATGGACAAGAATAAGCCTAGGGAGGACGAATATGACCTAAATGTTAATCCAATGACACAACTCAACTTATTGGATGCACAAGATTGGTTAAAAACCCTAATTGGACAAGAATAAGCCTAGGGAGGACGAAAATGACCTAATTGATCATCCAATGACACAAACACACCTATTGGATGCACAAGATTGGTTAAAAACCCTAATTGGACAAGAATATGCCTAGGGAAGACGAAAATGACCTAAATATTAATTCAATGACACCAACAAACTTATTGGATGCACAAGATTGGTTAAAAACCCTAATTGGACAAGAAGAAGCCTAGGGAGGACAAAAATGACCTAATTGATCATCCAATGACACAAACACACCTATTGGAAGCACAAGATTGGTTAAAAACCCTAATTGGACAAGAATATGCCTAGGGAGGACGAAAATGACCTAAATGTTAATCCAATGACACAAACGAACTTATTGGATGCACAACATTGGTTAAAAACCCTAATGGGACAAGAATAAGCCTAGGGAGGACGAAAATGACCTAATTGATCATCCAATGACACAAACACACCTATTGGATGCACAAGATTGGTTAAAAACCCTAATTCGAAAAGAATAAGCCTAGGGAGGACGAAAATGACCTAAATGTTAATTTAATGACACAAACGAACTTATTGGATGCACAACATTGGTTAAAAACCCTAATTGGACAAGAATAAGCCTAGGGAGGACGAAAATGACCTAATTGATCATCCAATGACACAAACACACCTATTGGATGCACAAAATTGGTTAAAAACCCTAATTGGACAAGAATAAGCCAAGGGAGGAAGAAAATGACCTAATTGATCATCCAATGACACAAACACACCTATTGGATGA
This sequence comes from Cicer pinnatifidum, assembly GCA_037974775.1. NCBI lineage: Eukaryota > Viridiplantae > Streptophyta > Magnoliopsida > Fabales > Fabaceae > Cicer > Cicer pinnatifidum. Next base: position 175,193 of record JBBPBR010000825.1, on the reverse strand, counting down.
AGAAGATTGGTTAAAAACCATAATTGGACAAGAATTGCCTAGGGAGGACGAAAATGACCTAAATGTTAATCCAATGACACAACTCAACTTATTGGATGCACAAGATTGGTTAAAAACCCTAATTGGACAAGAATAAGCCTAGGGAGGACGAAAATGACCTAATTGATCATCCAATGACACAAACACACCTATTGGATGCACAAGATTGGTTAAAAACCCTAATTGGACAAGAATATGCCTAGGGAGGACGAAATGACCTAAATGTTAATCCAATGACACAACTCAACTTATTGGATGCACAAGATTGGTTAAAAACCCTAATTGGACAAGAATA
>JBBPBR010000825.1:0-165408 GCA_037974775.1 Cicer pinnatifidum | reverse complement strand
AATGACACAAACACACCTATTGGATGCACAAGATTGGTTAAAAACCCTAATTGGACAAGAATAAGCCTAGGGAGGACGCATATGACCTAATTGATCATCCAATGACACAAACACACCTATTGGATGCACAAGATTGGTTAAAAACCCTAATTGGAAAAGAATATGCCTAGGAAGGACGAAAATGACCTTAATGTTAATCCAATGACACAAACGAACTTATTGGATGCACAACATTGGTTAAAAACCCTAATGGGACAAGAATAAGCCTAGGGAGGACGAAAATGACCTAATTGATCATCCAATGACACAAACACACCTATTGGATGCACAAGATTGGTTAAAAACCCTAATTGGACAAGAATAAGCCTAGGGAGGACAAAAATGACCTAATTGATCATCCAATGACACAAACACACCTATTGGATGCACAAGATTGGTTAAAAACCCTAATTGGACAAGAATATGCCTAGGGAGGACAAAAATGGCCTAATTGATCATCCAATGACACAAACACACCTATTGGATGCACAAGATTGGTTAAAAACCCTAATTGGACAAGAATATGCCTAGGGAGGACGAAAATGACCTTAATGTTAATCCAATGACACAAACGAACTTATTGGATGCACAACATTGGTTAAAAACCCTAATGGGACAAGAATAAGCCTAGGGAGGACGAAAATGACCTAATTGATTATCCAATGACACAAACACACCTATTGGATGCACAAGATTGGTTAAAAACCCTAATTGGAAAAGAATAAGCCTAGGGAGGACGAAAATGACCTAAATGTTAATTTAATGACACAAACGAACTTATTGGATGCACAACATTGGTTAAAAACCCTAGTTGGACAAGAATAAGCCTAGGGAGGACGAAAATGACCTAATTGATCATCCAATGACACAAACACACCTATTGGATGCACAAGATTGGTTAAAAACCCTAATTGGACAAGAATTGCCTAGGGAGGACGAAAATGACCTAAATGTTAATCCAATGACACAACTCAAATTATTGGATGCACACGATTGGTTAAAAACCCTAATTGGACAAGAATAAGCCTAGGGAGGACGAAAATGACCTAATTGAGCATCCAATGACACAAACACACCTATTGGATGCAAAGGATTTGGTTTAAAACCCAAATTGGACAAGAATATGCCTAGGGAGGACGAAAATGATCTAATTGATCATCCAATGACACAAATGAACTTATTGGATGCACAAGATTGGTTAAAGACCCTAGTTGGACAAGAATAGGCCTAGGGAGGACGAAAATGACCTAATTGATCATCCAATGACACAAACACACCTATTGAATGCACAAGATTGGGTAAAAACCCTAATTGGACAAGAATATGCCTAGGGAGGACGAAAATGACCTAAATGTTAATCCAATGACACAAATGAACTTATTGGATGCTCAAGATTGGTTAAAAACCCTAATTGGAGAAGAATATGGCTAGGGATGATGAAAATGGCCTAATTGATCATCAAATGACACAAATGAATTTATTGGATGCACAAGATTGGTTAAAAACCCTAATTGGACAAGAATAGGCCTAGGGAGGACGAAAATGACCTAATTGATCATCCAAAGATACAAACACACCTATTGGATGCACAAGATTGGATAGAAACCCTAATTGGACAAGAATAAGCCTAGGGAGGACGAAAATGACCTAATTAATCATCCAATGACAAAAACACACCTATTGGATGCACAAGATTGGTTAAAACCCTAATTGGCCAAGAATAAGCCTAGGGAGGACGAAAATGATCTAATTGATCATCCAATGACACAAACACAACTATTGGATGCACAACATTGGTTAAAAACCCTAATTGGACAAGAATAAGCCTAGGGAGGACGAAAATGACCTAAATGTTAATCCAATGACACAAACGAACTTATTGGATGCACAAGATTGGTTAAAAACACTAATTGAACAAGAATAAGCCTAGGGAGGACGAAAATGACCTAATTGATCATCCAATGACACAAACACACCTATTGGATGCACAAGATTGGTTAAAAACCCTAATTGGACTAGAATATGCCTAGGGAGGACGAAAATGACCTAAATGTTAATTCAATGACACAAACGAACTTATTGGATGCACAACATTGGTTAAAAACCCTAATTGGACAAGAATAAGCCTAGGGAGGACCAAAATGACCTAATTGATCATCCAATGACACAAACACACCTATTGGATGCACAAGATTGGTTAAAAACCCTAATTGGACAAGAATATGCCTAGGGAGGATGAAAATGACCTAAATGTTAATCCAATGACACAACTCAACTTATTGGATGCACAAGATTGGTTAAAAACCCTAATTGGACAAGAATAAGCCTAGGGAGGACGAAAATGACCTAATTGATCATCCAATGACACAAACACACCTATTGGAGGCCCAAGATTGGTTAAAAACCCTAGTTGGGCAAGAATAAGCCTAGGGTGGACGAAAATGACCTAATTGATCATCCAATGACACAAATGAACTTATTGGATGCACAAGATTGGTTAAAAACCCTTATTGGACAAGAATAAGCCTAGGAAGGACGAAAATGACCTAATTGATCATCCAATGACACAAACACACCTATTGGATGCACAAGATTGGTTAAAAACCCTAATTGGACAAGAATATGCCTAGGGAGGACGAAAATGACCTAAATGTTAATCCAATGACACAAATGAACTTATTGGATGGACAAGATTGGTTAAAAACACTAATGGGACAAGAATAAGCCTAGGAAGGACGAAAATGACCTAATTGATCATCCAATGACACAAACACACCTATTGGATGCACAAGATTGGTTAAAAACCCTAATTGGACAAGAATATGCCTAGGGAGGACGAAAATGACCTAAATATCAATTCAATGACATAAACAAACTTATTGGATGAACAAAATTGGTTAAAAACCCTAATTGGACAAGAATATGCCTAGGGAGGACGAAAATGACCTAATTGATCATCCAATGACACAAACACACCTATTGGATGCACAAGATTGGTTAAAAACCCTAATTGGACAAGAATATGCCTAGGGAGGACGAAAATGACCTAAATATTAATTCAATGACACAAACAAAGTTATTGGAAGCACAAGATTGGATAAAAACCCTAATTGGACAAGAATAAGCATAGGGAGGACGAAAATGACCTAATTGATCATCCAATGACACAAACACACCTATTGGATGCACAAGATTGGTTAAAAACCCTAATTGGACAAGAATAAGCCTAGGGAGGACAAAAATGACCTAATTGATCATCCAATGACACAAACACACCTATTGGATGCACAAGATTGGTTAAAATCCCTAATTGGACAGGAATATGCCTAGGGAGGACGAAAATGACCTAAATATTAATTCAATGACACAAACAAAGTTATTGGATGCACAAGATTGGTTAAAAACCCTAATTGGACAAGAATAAGCCTAGGGAGGATGTAAATGACCTAATTGATCATCCAAAGACACAAACACACCTATTGGATGCACAAGATTGGTTAAAAACCCTAATTGGACAAGAATAAGCCTAGGGAGGACAAAAATGACCTAATTGATCATCCAATGACACAAACACACCTATTGGATGCACAAGATTGGTTAAAAACCCTAATTGGACACGAATAAGCCTAGGGAGGACGAAAATGACCTAATTGATCATCCAATGACACAAACACACCTATTGGATGCACAAGATTGGTTAAAAACCCTAATTGGACAAGAATAAGCCTAGGGAGGACAAAAATGACCTAATTGATCATCCAATGACACAAACACACCTATTGGATGCACAAGATTGGTTAAAAACACTAATTGGACAAGAATATGCATAGGGACGACGAAAATGACCTAAATATTAATTCAATGACACAAACAAAGTTATTGGATGCACAAGATTGGTTAAAAACCCTAATTGGACAAGAATAAGCCTAGGGAGGACGAAAATGACCTAATTGATCATCCAATGACACATACACACCTATTGGATGCACAAGATTGGTTAAAAACCCTAATTGGACAAGAATAAGCCTAGGGAGGACAAAAATGACCTAATTGATCATCCAATGACACAAACACACCTATTGGATGCACAAGATTGGTTAAAAACCCGAATTGGACAAGAATAAGCCTAGGGAGGACGAAAATGACCTAATTGATCATCCAATGACACAAACACACCTATTGGATGCACAAGATTGGTTAAAAACCCTAATTGGAAAAGAATAAGCCTAGGGAGGACGAAAATGACCTAATTGATCATCCATTGCCACAAACACACCTATTGGATGCACAAAATTGGTTAAAAACCCTAATTGGACAAGAATATGCCTAGGGAGGACGAAAATGACCTAATTGATCATCCATTGCCTCAAACACACCTAGTGGATGCACAAGATTGGTTAAAAACCCTAATTGGACAAGAATATGCCTAGGGAGGACGAAAATGACCTAAATATTAATTCAATGACACAAACAAAGTTATTGGATGCACAAGATTGGTTAAAAACCCTAATTCGACAAGAATAAGCCTAGGGAGGACGAAAATGACCTAATTGATCATCCAATGACACAAACACACCTATTGGATGCACAAGATTGGTTAAAAACCCTAATTGGAAAAGAATAAGCCTAGGGAGGACGAAAATGACCTAAATGTTAATTTAATGACACAAACGAACTTATTGGATGCACAACATTGGTTAAAAACCCTAATTGGACAAGAATAAGCCTAGGGAGGACAAAAATGACCTAATTGATCATCCAATGACACAAACACACCTATTGGATGCACAAGATTGGTTAAAAACCCTAATTGGACAAGAATATGCCTAGGGAGGACGAAAATGACCTTAATGTTAATCCAATGACACAAACGAATTTATTGGATGCACAACATTGGTTAAAAACCCTAATGGTACAAGAATAAGCCTAGGGAGGACAAAAATGACCTAATTGATCATCCAATGACACAAACACACCTATTGGATGCACAAGATTGGTTAAAAACCCTAATTGGAAAAGAATAGGTCTAGGGAGGACGAAAATGACCTAAATGTTAATTTAATGACACAAACCAACTTATTGGATGCACAACATTGGTTAAAAACCCTAATTGGACAAGAATAAGCCTAGGGAGGACAAAAATGACCTAATTGATCATCCAATGACACAAACACACCTATTGGATGCACAAGATTGGTTAAAAACCCTATTTGGACAAGAATATGCCTAGGGAGGACGAAAATGACCTTAATGTTAATCCAATGACACAAACGAACTTATTGGATGCACAACATTGGTTAAAAACCCTAATGGGACAAGAATAAGCCTAGGGAGGACGAAAATGACCTAATTGATCATCCAATGACACAAACACACCTATTGGATGCACAAGATTGGTTAAAAACCCTAATTGGAAAAGAATAGGTCTAGGGAGGACGAAAATGACTTAAATGTTAATTTAATGACACAAACCAACTTATTGATGCACAACATTGGTTAAAAACCCTAATTGGACAAGAATAAGCCTAGGGAGGACGAAAATGACCTAATTGATCATCCAATGACACAAACACACCTATTGGATGCATAAGATTGGTTAAAAACCCTAATTGGACAAGAACTGCCTAGGGAGGACGAAAATGACCTAAATGTTAATCCAATGACACAACTCAACTTATTGGATGCACAAGATTGGTTAAAAACCCTAATTGGACAAGAATAAGCCTAGGGAGGACGAAAATGACCTAATTGATCATCCAATGACACAAACACACCTATTGGATGCACAAGTTTGGTTAAAAACCCTAATTGGACAAGAATATGCCTAGGGAGGACGAAAATGATCTAATTGATCATCCAATGACACAAATGAACTTATTGGATGCACAAGATTGGTTAAAGACCCTAGTTGGACAAGAATAGGCCTAGGGAGGACGAAAATGACCTAATTGATCATCCAATGACACAAACACACCTATTGGATGCACAAGATTGGGTAAAAACCCTAATTGGACAAGAATATGCCTAGGGAGGACGAAAATGACCTAAATGTTAATACAATGACACAAATGAACTTATTGGATGCACAAGATTGGTTAAAAACCCTAATTGGAGAAGAATATGCCTAGGGAGGACGAAAATGGCCTAATTAATCATCAAATGACACAAATGAATTTATTGGATGCACAAGATTGGTTAAAAACCCTAATTGGACAAGAATAGGCCTAGGGAGGACGAAAATGACCTAATTGATCATCCAAAAATACAAACACACCTATTGGATGCACAAGATTGGTTAGAAACCCTAATTGGACAAGAATAAGCCTAGGGAGGACGAAAATGACCTAATTAATCATCCAATGACAAAAACACACCTATTGGATGCACAAGATTGGTTAAAAACCCTAATTGGCCAAGAATAAGCCTAGGGAGGTCGAAAATGATCTAATTGATCATCCAATGACACAAACACAACTGTTGGATGCACAACATTGGTTAAAAACCCTAATTGGACAAGAATAAGCCTAGGGAGGACGAAAATGACCTAATTGATCATCCAATGACACAAACACACCTATTGGATGCACAAGATTGGTTAAAAACCCTAATTGGAAAAGAATAAGCCTAGGGAGGACGGAAATTACCTAAATGTTAATTTAATGACACAAACGAACTTATTAGATGCACAACATTGGTTAAAAACCCTAATTGGACAAGAATAAGCCTAGGGAGGACGAAATTGACCTAATTGATCATCCAATGACACAAACACACCTATTGGATGCACAATATTGGTTAAAAACCCTAATTGGACAAGAATAAGCCTAGGGAGGAAGAAAATGACCAAATTGATCATCCAATGACACAAACACACCTATTGGATGCACAAGATTGATTAAAAACCCTAATTGGACAAGAATATGCCTAGGGAGGACGAAAATGACCTAGTTGATCATCCAATGACACAAACACACCTATTGGAAGCACAAGATTGGTTAAAAACCATAATTGGAAAAGAATAAGCCTAGGGAGTTCGAAAATGACCTAAATGTTAATTTAATGACACCAACGAACTTATTGGATGCACAACATTGGTTAAAAACCCTAATTGGACAAGAATAAGCCTAGGGAGGACGAAAATGACCTAATTGATCATCAAATGACACAAACACACCTATTGGATGCACAAGATTGGTTAAAAACCCTAATTGGACAAGAATAAGCCTAGGGAGGACGCATATGACCTAATTGATCATCCAATGACACAAACACACCTATTGGATGCACAAGATTGGTTAAAAACCCTAATTGGACAATAATATGCCAAGGGAGGATGAAAATGACCTAAATGTTAATCCAATGACACAAACGAACTTATTGGATGCACAAGATTGGTTAAAAACACTAATTGAACAAGGATAAGCCTAGGGAGGACGAAAATGACCTAATTGATCATCCAATGACACAAACACACCTATTGGATGCACAAGATTGGTTAAAAACCCTAATTGGACTAGAATATGCCTAGGGAGGACGAAAATGACCTAAATGTTAATTCAATGACACAAACGAACTTATTGGATGCACAACATTGGTTAAAAACCCTAATTGGACAAGAATAAGCCTAGGGAGGACGAAAATTACCTAATTGATCATCCAATGACACAAACACACCTATTGGATGCACAAGATTGGTTAAAAACCCTAATTTGAAAAGAATAAGCCTAGGGAGGACGAAAATGACCTAAATGTTAATTTAATGACACAAACGAACTTATTAGATGCACAACATTGGTTAAAAACCCTAATTGGACAAGAATAAGCCTAGGGAGGACGAAATTGACCTAATTGATCATCCAATGACACAAACACACCTATTGGATGCACAATATTGGTTAAAAACCCTAATTGGACAAGAATAAGCCTAGGGAGGAAGAAAATGACCTAATTGATCATCCAATGACACAAACACACCTATTGGATGCACAAGATTGATTAAAAACCCTAATTGGACAAGAATATGCCTAGGGAGGACGAAAATGACCTAGTTGATCATCCAATGACACAAACACACCTATTGGAAGCACAAGATTGGTTAAAAACCATAATTGGAAAAGAATAAGCCTAGGGAGTTCGAAAATGACCTAAATGTTAATTTAATGACACCAACGAACTTATTGGATGCACAACATTGGTTAAAAACCCTAATTGGACAAGAATAAGCCTAGGGAGGACGAAAATGACCTAATTGATCATCAAATGACACAAACACACCTATTGGATGCACAAGATTGGTTAAAAACCCTAATTGGACAAGAATAAGCCTAGGGAGGACGCATATGACCTAATTGATCATCCAATGACACAAACACACCTATTGGATGCACAAGATTGGTTAAAAACCCTAATTGGACAATAATATGCCTAGGGAGGATGAAAATGACCTAAATGTTAATCCAATGACACAAACGAACTTATTGGATGCACAAGATTGGTTAAAAACACTAATTGAACAAGGATAAGCCTAGGGAGGACGAAAATGACCTAATTGATCATCCAATGACACAAACACACCTATTGGATGCACAAGATTGGTTAAAAACCCTAATTGGACTAGAATATGCCTAGGGAGGACGAAAATGACCTAAATGTTAATTCAATGACACAAACGAACTTATTGGATGCACAACATTGGTTAAAAACCCTAATTGGACAAGAATAAGCCTAGGGAGGACGAAAATGACCTAATTGATCATCCAATGACACAAACACACCTATTGGATGCACAAGATTGGTTAAAAACCCTAATTGGACAAGAATAAGCCTATGGAGGACGAAAATGACCTAATTGATTATCCAATGACACAAACACACCTATTGGATGCACAAGATCGGTTAAAAACCCTAGTTGGACAAGAATATGCCTAGGGAGGACGAAAATGACCTAATTGATCATTCAATGACACAAATGAACTTATTGGATGCACAAGATTGGTTAAAAACCCTAATTGGACAAGAATAAGCCTAGGGAGGACGAAAATGACCTAATTGATCATCCAATAACACAAACACACCTATTGGATGCACAAGATTGGTTAAAAACCCTAATTGGACAAGAATATACCTAGGGAGGACGACGATGACCGAAATATTAATTCAATGACATAAACAAACTTATTGGATGCCCAAGATTGGTTAAAAACTCTAATTGGACAAGAATAAGCCTAGGGAGGACGAAAATGACCTAATTGATCATCCAATGACACAAACACACCTATTGGATGCACAAGATTGGTTAAAAACCCTAATTGGACATGAATAAGCCTAGGGAGGACGAAAGTGACCTAATTGATCATCCAATGACACAAACACACCTATTCGATGCACAAGATTGGTTAAAAACCCTCATTGGACAAGAATATGCCTAGGGAGGACGAAAATGACCTAAATATTAATTCAATGACATAAACAAACTTATTGGATGCACAAGATTGGTTAAAACTCCTAATTGGACAAGAATAAGCCTAGGGAGGACGAAAATGACCTAAAAGTTAATCCAATGACACAAATGAACTTATTGGATGCAAAAGATTGGTTAAAAACCCTAATTGGACAAGAATAAGCCTGAGGAGGACGAAAATAACCTATTTGATCATCCAATGGCCCAAACACACCTATTGGATGCACAAGATTGGTTAAAAACCCTAATTGGACAAGAATATGCCTAGGGAGGCCGAAAATGACCTAAATGTTAATCTAATGTCACAAATGAACTTATTGGATGCACAAGATTGGTTAAAAACCCTAATTGGACAAGAATATGCCTAGGGAGGACAAAAATGACCTAAATATTAAGTCAATGACACAAACAAACTTATTGGCTGCACAAGATTGGTTAAAAACCCTAATTGGACAAGAATAAGCCTAGGGAAGACGAAAATAACCTAATTGATCATTCAATGACACAAACAGACTTATTGGATGCACAAGATTGGTTAAAAACCCTAATTGGACAAGAATAAGCCTAGGGAGGACGAAAATGACCTAATTGATCATCCAATGACACAAACACACCTATTGGATGCACAAGATTGGTTAAAAACCCTAATTGGACAAGAATAAGCCTTGGGAGGACGAAAATGACCTAATTGATCATCCAATGACACAAACACACCTATTGGATGCCCAAGATTGTTTAAAAACCCTAGTTGGACAAGAATATGCCTAGGGAGGACGAAAATGACCTAATTCAGCATCCAATGACACAAATGAACTTATTGGATGCACAAGATTGGTTAAAAACCCTAATTGGACAAGAATAAGCCTAGGGAGGACGAAAATGACCTAATTGATCATCCAATGACACAAACACACCTATTGGATGAACATGATTGGTTAAAAACCCTAATTGGACAAGAATATGCCTAGGGAGGACGAAAATGACCTAAATGTTAATCCAATGAAACAAATGAACTTATTGGATGCACAAGATTGGTTAAAAACCCTAATTGGACAAGAATAAGCCTTGGGAGGACGAAAATGACCTAATTGATCATCCAATGACACAAACACACCTATTGGATGCACAAGATTGGTCAAAAACCCTAATTGGACAAGAATATGCCTAGGGAGGACGAAAATGACCTAAATATTAATTCAATGACACAAACAAAGTTATTGGATGCACAAGATTGGTTAAAAACCCTAATTGGACAAGAATAAGCCTAGGGAGGACGAAAATGACCTAATTGATCATCCAATGTCACAAACACACCTATTGGATGCACAAGATTGGTTAAAAACCCTAATTGGACAAGAATATGCATAAGGGAGGACGAACATGACCTAAATATTAATTCAATGACACAAACAAACTTATCGGATGCACAAGATTGGTTAAAAACTCTAATTGGACAAGAATATGCCTAGGGAGGACGAATATGACCTAAATGTTAATCCAATAACACAAATGAACTTATTGGATGCACAAGATTGGTTAAAAACCCTAATTGGACAAGAATAAGCCTAGGGAGGACAAAAATGACCTAATTGATCATCCAATGACACAAACAAACCTATTGGATGCACAAGATTGGTTAAAAACCCTAATTGGACAAGAATAAGCCTAGGGAGGACGAAAATGACCTAATTGATCATCCAATGACACAAACACACCTATTGGATGCACAAGATTGGTTAAAAACCCTAATTGGACAAGAATATGCCTGGGGAGGACGAAAATGACCTAATTGATCGTCCAATGACACAAATGAACTTATTGGATGCACAAGATTAGTTAAAAACCTTAATTGGACAAGAATAAGCCTAGGGACGACGAAAATAACCTAATTGATCATCCAATGACACAAAAACACCTATTGGATGCACAAGATTGGTTAAAAACACTAATTGGACAAGAATATGCCTAGGCAGGACGAAAATGACCTAAATGTTAATCCAATTACACAACTCAACTTATTGGATGCACAAGATTGGTTAAAAACCCTAATTGGACAAGAATAAGACTAGGGATGACGAAAATGACCTAAATGTTAATCCAATGACACAACTCAACTTATTGGATGCACAAGATTGGTTAAAAACCCTAATTGGACAAGAATAAGCCTAGGGAGGACGAAAATGACCTAATTGATCATCCAATGACACAAACACACCTATTGGATGCACAAGATTGGTTAAAAACCCTAATTGGACAAGAATATGCCTAGGGACGACGAAAATGACCTAAATATTAATTCAATGACACAAACAAACTTATCGGATGCACAAGATTGGTTAAAAACCCTAATTGGACAAGAATAAGCCTAGGGACGACGAAAATGACCTAATTCATCATCCAATGACACAAACACACCTATTAGATGCACAAGATTGGTTAAAAACCCTAATTGGACAAGAATAAGCCTAGGGAGGACGAAAATGACCTAATTGATCATCCAATGACACAAACACACCTATTGGATGCACAAGATTGGTTAAAAACCCTAATTGGACAAGAATATGCTTAAGGAGGACGAAAATGACCTAATTGATCATCCAATGACACAGACACACCTATTGGATGCACAAGATTGGTTAAAAACTCTAATTGGACAAGAATAAGCCTAGGGAGGACGAAAATGACCTAAATATTAATTCAATGACACAAACAAACTTATCGGATGCACAAGATTGGTTAAAAACCCTAATTGGACAAGAATAAGCCTAGGGACGACGAAAATGACCTAATTCATCATCCAATGACACAAACACACCTATTAGATGCACAAGATTGGTTAAAAACCCTAATTGGACAAGAATAAGCCTAGGGAGGACGAAAATGACCTAATTGATCATCCAATGACACAAACACACCTATTGGATGCACAAGATTGGTTAAAAACCCTAATTGGACAAGAATAAGCTTAGGGAGGACGAATATGACCTAAATGTTAATCCAATGACACAACTCAACTTATTGGATGCACAAGATTGGTTAAAAACCCTAATTGGACAAGAATAAGCCTAGGGAGGACGAAAATGACCTAATTGATCATCCAATGACACAAACACACCTATTGGATGCACAAGATTGGTTAAAAACCCTAATTGGACAAGAATAAGCCTAGGGAGGACGAAAATGACCTAATTGATCATCCAATGACACAAACACACCTATTGGATGCACAAGATTGGTTAAAAACCCTAATTGGACAAGAATAAGCCTAGGGAGAACGAAAATGACCTAAATGTAAATCCAATGACACAACTCAACTTATTGGATGCACAAGATTGGTTAAAAACCCTAATTGGACAAGAATAAGCCTAGGGAGGACGAAAATGACCTAATTGATCATCCAATGACACAAACACACCTATTGGATGCACAAGATTGGTTAAAAACCCTAATTGGACAAGAACATGCCTAGGGAGGATGAAAATGACCTAATTCATCATCCAATGACACTAATGAACTTATTGGATGCACAAGATTGGTTAAAAACCCTAATTGGACAAGAATAAGCCTAGGGAGGACGAAAATGACCTAATTGATCATCCAATGACACAAACACACCTATTGGATGCACAAGATTGGTTAAAAACCCTAATTGGACAAGAATATGCCTACGGAGGACGAATATGACCTAAATGTTAATCCAATAACACAAATGAACTTATTGGATGCACAAGATTGGTTAAAAACCCTAATTGGACAATAATATGCCTAGGGAGGACGAAAATGACGTAAATATTAATTCAATGACACAAACAAACTTATTGGATGCACAAGATTGGTTAAAAACCCTAATTGGACAATAATATGCCTAGGGAGGACGAAAATGAACTAATTGATTATCCAATGACACTAATGAACTTATTGGATGCACAAGATTGGTTAAAAACCCTAATTGGACAAGAATAAGCCTAGGGAGGACGAAAATGACCTAATTGATCATCCAATGACACAAACACACCTATTGGATGCACAAGATTGGTTAAAAACCCTAATTGGACAAGAATATGCCTAGGGAGGACGAAAATGACCTAAATATTAATTCAATGACATAAACAAACTTGTTGGATGCACAAGATTGGTTAAAAACCCTAATTGAACAAGAATAAGCCTAGGGAGGACGAAAATGACCTAATTGATCATCCAATAACACAAACACACCTATTGGATGCACAAGATTGGTTAAAAACCCTAATTGGACAAGAATATGCCTAGGGAGGACGAAAATGACCTAATTGATCATCCAATGACACAGATACACCTATTGGATGCACAAGATTGGTTAAAAACTCTAATTGGACAAGAATAAGCCTAGGGAGGACGAAAATGACCTGAATATTAATTCAATGACACAAACAAACTTATCGGATGCACAAGATTGGTTAAAAACCCTAATTGGACAAGAATAAGCCTAGGGAGGACGAAAATGACCTAATTGATCATCCAATGACACAAACACACCTATTGGATGCACAAGATTGGTTAAAAACCCTAATTGGACAAGAATATGCCTAGGGAGGACGAAAATGACCTAAATGTTAATCCAATGACACAACTCAACTTATTGGATGCACAAGATTGGTTAAAAACCCTAATTGGACAAGAATAAGCCTATGGAAGACGAAAATGACCTAATTGATCATCCAATGACACAAACACACCAATTGGATGCACAAGATTGGTTAAAAACCCTAATTAGACAAGAATATGCCTAGGGAGGACGAAAATGACCTAATTGATCATCCAATGACACAAACACACCTATTGGATGCACAAGATTGGTTAAAAACCCTAATTGGACAAGAATAAGCCTAGGGAGGACGAAAATAACCTAATTTATCATCCAATGACACAAATACACCTATTGGATGCACAAGATTGGTTAAAAACCCTAATTGGACAAGAAAATGCCTAGGGAGAACGAAAATGACCTAAATGTTAATCCAATGACACAAATGAACTTATTGGATGCACAAGATTGGTTAAAAACCCTAATTGGACAAGAATAAGCCTAGGGAGGACGAAAATGACCTAAATGTTAATCCAATGACACAACTCAACTTATTGGATGCACAAGATTGGTTAAAAACCCTAATTGGACAAGAATAAGCCTAGGGAGGACGAAAATGACCTAATTGATCATCCAATGACACAAACACACCTATTGGATGCACAAGATTGGTTAAAAACCCTAATTGGACAAGAATATGCCAACGGAGGACGAAAATGACCTAAATGTTAATCCAATAACACAAATGAACTTATTGGATGCACAAGATTGGTTAAAAACCCTAATTGGACAAGAATATGCCTAGGGAGGACGAAAATGACCTAAATGTTAATCCAATGACACAAATGAACTTATTGGATGCACAAGATTGGTTAAAAACCCTAATTGGACAAGAATAAGCCTAGGGAGGACGAAAATAACCTAATTGAACATCCAATGACACAAACACACCTATTGTATGCACAAGATTGGTTAAAAACCCTAATTGGACAAGAATATGCCTAGGGAGGACGAAAATGACCTAAATATTAATTAAAGGACACAAACAAAGTTATTGGATGCACAAGATTGGTTAAAAACCCTAATTGGACAAGAATAAGCCTAGGGAGGACGAAAATGACCTAATTGATCATCCAATGACACAAACACACCTATTGGATGCACAAGATTGGTTAAAAACCCTAATTGGACAAGAATATGCCTAGGGAGGACGAAAATAACCTAAATATTAATCCAATGACACAACTCAACTTATTGGATGCACAAGATTGGTTAAAAACCCTAATTGGACAAGAATAAGCCTAGGGAGGACGAAAATGACCTAATTGATCATCCAATGACACAAACACACCTATTGGATGCACAAGATTGGTTAAAAACCCTAATTGGACAAGAATATGCCTAGGGAGGACGAAAATGACCTAATTGATCATCCAATGACACAAATGAACTTATTGGATGCACAAGATTAGTTAAAAACACTAATTGGACAAGAATAAGCCTAGGGAGGACGAAAATAACCTAACTGATCATCCAATGACACAAACACACCTATTGGATGCACAAGATTGGTCTAAATAATTGGATAAGAATATGCCTAGGGAGGACGAAAATGACCTAAATATTAATCCAATGACACAAATGAACTTATTGGATGCACAAGATTGGTTAAAAACCCTAATTGGACAAGAATAACCCTAGGGAGGACGAAAATGACCTAAATGTTAATCCAATGACACAACTCAACTTATTGGATGCACAAGATTGGTTAAAAACCCTAATTGGACAAGAATAAGCCTAGGGAGGACGAAAATGACCTAATTGATCATCCAATGACACAAACACACCTATTGGATGCACAAGATTGGTTAAAAACCATAATTGGACAAGAATAACCCTAGAGAGGACGAAAATGACCTAAATGTTAATCCAATGACACAAATCAACTTATTGGATGCACAAGATTGGTTAAAAACCCTAACTGGACAAAAATAAGCCTAGGGATGACGAAAATGACCTAATTGATCATCCAATGACACAAACACACCTATTTGATGCACAAGATTGGTTAAAAACCCTAATTGAACAAGAATATGCCTAGGGAGGACGAAAATGACCTAAATGTAAATCCAATGACGCAAATGAACTTATTGGATGCACAAGATTGGTTAAAAACCCTAATTGGACAAGAATAAGCCTAGGGAGGACGAAAATGACCTAAATGTTAATCCAATGACACAACTCAACTTATTGGATGCACAAGATTGGTTAAAAACCCTAATTGGACAAGAATAAGCCTAGGGAGGACGAAAATGACCTAATTGATCATCCAATGACACAAACACACCTATTGGATGCACAAGATTGGTTAAAAACCCTAATTGGATAAGAATAAGCCTAGGGAGGATGAAAATGACCTAAATGTTAATCCAATGACACAACTCAACTTATTGGATGCACAACATTGGTTAAAAATCCTAATTGGACAAGAATAAGCCTATGGAGGACGAAAATGACCTAATTGATCATCCAATGACACAAATGAACGTATTGGATGCGTAAGATTGGTTAAAAACCCTAATTGCACAAGAATAAGCCTAGGGAGGACGAAAATGACCTAAATGTTAATCCAATGACACAACTCAACTTATTGGATGCACAAGATTGGTTAAAAACCCTAATTGGACAAGAATAAGCCTAGGGAGGACGAAAATGACCTAATTGATCATCCAATGACACAAACACACCTATTGGATGCACAAGATTGGTTAAAAACCCTAATTGGACAAGAAAATGCCTAGGGAGGACGAAAATGATCTAATTGATCATCCAATGACACAAATGAACTTATTGGATGCACAAGATTGGTTAAAGACCCTAATTGGACAAGAATAGGCCTAGGGAGGACGAAAATGACCTAATTGATCATCCAATGACACAAACACACCTATTGGATGCACAAGATTGGTTAAAAACCCTAATTGGACAAGAATATGCCTAGGGAGGACGAAAATGACCGAAATGTTAATCCAATGACATAAATGAACTTATTGGATGCACAAGATTGGTTAAAAACCTTAATTGGAGAAGAATATGCCTAGGGAGGACGAAAATGGCCTAATTGATAATCCAATGACACAAATGAACTTATTGGATGCACAAGATTGGTTAAAAACCCTAATTGGACAAGAATAGGCCTAGGGAGGACGAAAATGACCTAATTGATCATCCAAAGACACAAACACACCTATTGGATGCACAAGATTGGTTAGAAACCCTAATTGGACAAGAATAAGCCTAGGGAGGACGAAAATGACCTAATTAATCATCCAATGACACAAACACAACTATTGGATGCACATGATTGGTTAAAAACCCTAATTGGACAAGAATAAGCCTAGTGAGGAAGAAAATGACCTAATTGATCATCCAATGATACAAACACACCTATTGGATGCACAAGATTGGTTAAAAACCCTAATTGGACAAGAATAAGCCTAGGGAGGACGCATATGACCTAATTGATCATCCAATGACACAAACACACCTATTGGATGCACAAGATTGGTTAAAAACCCTAATTGGACAAGAATATGCCTAGGGAGGACGAAAATGACCTAATTGATCATCCAATGACACAAATGAACTTATTGGATGCACAAGATTGGTTAAAAACCCTAATTGGACAAGAATAGGCCTAGGGAGGACGAAAATGACCTAATTGATCATCCAATGACACAAACACACCTATTGGATGCACAAGATTGTTTAGAAACCCTAATTGGACAAGAATAAGCCTAGGGAGGACGAAAATGACCTAATTAATCATCCAATGACACAAACACACCTATTGGATGCACAAGATTGGTTAAAAACCCTAATTGGACAAGAATAAGCCTAGTGAGGAAGAAAATGACCTAATTGATCATCCAATGACACACACACACCTATTGGATGCACAAGATTGGTTAAAAACCCTAATTGGCCAAGAATAAGCCTAGGGAAGACGAAAATGACCTAATTGATCATCCAATGACACAAACACAACTATTGGATGCACAAGATTGGTTAAAAACCCTAATTGGACAAGAATATGCCTAGGGAGGACGAAAAGGACCTAAATGTTAATCCAATGACACAAACAAACTTATTGGATGCACATAATTGGTTAAAAACCCTAATTCGACAAGAATAAGCCTAGGGAGGACGAAAATGACCTAATTGATCATCCAATGACACAAACACACCTATTGGATGCACAAGATTGGTTAAAAACCCTAATTGGAAAAGAATAAGCCTAGGGAGGACGAAAATGACCTAAATGTTAATTTAATGACACAAACGAACTTATTGGATGCACAACATTGGTTAAAAACCCTACTTGGACAAGAATAAGCCTTGGGAGGACGAAAATGACCTAATTGATCATCCAATGACACAAACACACCTATTGGATGCTCAAGATTGGTTAAAAACCCTAATTTGACAAGAATAAGCCAAGGGAGGAAGAAAATGACCTAATTGATCATCCAATGACACAAACACACCTATTGGATGCACAAGATTGGTTAAAAACCTTAATTGGAGAAGAATATCCCTAGGGAAGATGAAAATGACATAATTGATCATCCAATGACAAAAACACACCTATTAGATGCACAAGATTGGTTAAAAACCCTAATTGGACAAGAATATGCCTAGGGAGGACGAAAATGACCTAATTGATCATCCAATGACACAAACACACCTATTGGATGCACAAGATTGGTTAAAAACCCTAATTGGACAAGAATATGCCTAGGGAGGACGAAAATGACCTAAATGTTAATTCAATGACACAAACGAACTTATTGGATGCAAAACATTGGTTAAAAACCCTAATTGGACAAGAATAAGCCTAGGAAGGACGAAAATGACCTAATTGATCATCCAATGACACAAACACACCTATTGGATGCACAAGATTGGTTAAAAACCCTAATTGGACAAGAATATGCCTAGGGAGGACGAAAATGACCTAAATGTTAATCCAATGACACAAACGAACTTATTGGATGCACAACATTGGTTAAAAACCCTAATGGGACAAGAATAAGCCTAGGGAGGACGAAAATGACCTAATTGATCATCCAATGAAACAAACACACCTATTGGATGCACAAGATTGGTAAAAAACCCTAATTGGAAAAGAATAAGCCTAGGGAGGACGAAAATAACCTAAATGTTAATTTAATGACACAAACGAACTTATTGGATGCACAACATTGGTTAAAAACCCTAATTGGAAAAGAATAAGCCTAGGGAGGACGAAAATGACCTAAATGATCATCCAATGACACAATCACACCTATTGGATGCACAAGATCGGTTAAAAACCCTAATTGGACAAGAATAAGCCAAGGGAGGAAGAAAATGACCTAATTGATCATCCATTGACACAAACACACCTATTGGATGCACAAGATTGGTTAAAAACCCTAATTGGACAAGAATATGCCTAGGGAGGACGAAAATGACCTAAATGTTAATCCAATGACACAACTCAACTTATTGGATGCACAAGATTGGTTAAAAACCCTAATTGGACAAGAATAAGCCTAGGGAGGACGAAAATGACCTAATTGATCATCCACTAACACAAACACACCTATTGGATGCACAAGATTGGTTAAAAACCCTAATTGGACAAGAATATGCCTAGGGAGGACGAAAATGACCTAATTGATCATCCAATGACACAAACACACCTATTGGATGCACAAGATTGGTTAAAAACCCTAATTGGACAAGAATAAGCCTAGTGAGGACGAAAATGACCTAATTGATCATCAAATGACACTAACACACCTATTGGAAGCACAAGAATGGTTAATAACCCTACTTGGACAAGAATATGCCTAGGGAGGACGAAAATGACCTAATTGATCATCCAATGACACAAATGAACATATTGGATGCACAAGATTTGTTAAAAACCCTAATTGGACAAGAATAAGTCTAGGGAGGACGAAAATGACCTAATTGATCATCCAATGACACAAACACACCTATTGGATGCACAAGATTGGTTAAAAACCCTAATTGGACAAGAATATGCCTAGGGAGGACGAAAATGACCTAATTGATCATCCAATGACACAAACACACCTATTGGATGCACAAGATTGGTTAAAAACCCTAATTGGACAAGAATAAGCCTAGGGAGGACAAAAATGACCTAATTGATCATCCAATGACACAAACACACCTATTGGATGCACAAGATTGGTTAAAAACCCTAATTGGACAAGAATATGACTAGGGACGACGAAAATGATCTAAATGTAAATCTAATGACACAACTCAACTTATTGGATGCACAAGATTGGTTAAAAACCCTAATTGGACAAGAATAAGCCTAGGGAGGACGAAAATGACCTAATTGATCATCCAATGACACAAACACACCTATTGGATGCACAAGATTGGTTAAAAACCCTAATTGGACAAGAATAAGCCTAGGGAGGACAAAAATGACCTAATTGAGCATCCAATGACATAAACACACCTATTGGATGCACAAGATTGGTTAAAAACCCTAATTGGACAAGAATAAGCCTAGGGAGGACGAAAATGACCTAATTGATCATCCAATGACACAAACACACCTATTGGATGCACAAGATTGGTTAAAAACCCTAATTGGACAAGAATATGCCTAGGGATTACGAAAATGACCTAAATATTAATTCAATGACACAAAAAAACTTATCGGATGCACAAGATTGGTTAAAAACCCTAATTGGACAAGAATAAGCCTAGGGACATCGAAAATGACCTAAATGTTAATCCAATGACACAACTCAACTTATTGGATGCACAAGATTGGTTAAAAACCCTAATTGGACAAGAATATGCCTAGGGAGGACGAAAATGACCTAAATGTTAATCCAATGACACAACTCAACTTATTGGATGCACAAGATTGGTTAAAAACCCTAATTGGACAAGAATAAGCCTAGGGAGGAGGAAAATGGCCTAATTGATCATCCAATGACACAAACACACCTATTGGAAGTACAAGATTGGTTAAAAACCCTAATTGGACAAGAATATGCCTAGGGAGGACGAAAATCACCTAATTGATCATCCAATGACACAAACACACCTATTGGATGCACAAGATTGGTTAAAAACCCTAATTGGACAAGAATATGCCTAGGGAGGACGAAAATGACCTAATTGATCATCCAATGACACAAACACACCTATTGGATGCACAAGATTGGTTAAAAACCCTAATTGGACAAGAATATGTCTAGGGTGGACAAAAATCACCTAATTGATCATCCAATGACACAAACACACCTATTGGATGCACAAGATTGGTTAAAAACCCTAATTGGACAAGAATAAGCCTAGGGAGGACGAAAATGACCTAATTGATCATCCAATGACACAAACACACCTATTGGATGCACAAGATTGGTTAAAAACCCTAATTGGACAAGAATATGCCTAGGGAGGACGAAAATGACCTAATTGATCATCCAATGACACAAATGAACTTATTGGATGCACAAGATTAGTTAAAAACCCTTATTGGAAAAGAATTAGCCTAGGGAGGACGGAAATAACCTAATTGATCATCCAATGACACAAACACACCTATTAGATGCACAAGATTGGTCTAAAACTCTAATTGGACAAGAATATGCCTAGGGAAGACGAAAATGACCTAAATGTTAATCCAATGACACAAATGAACTTATTGGATGCACAAGATTGGTTAAAACCCTAATTGGACAAGAATAAGCCTAGGGAGGACGAAAATGACCTAAATGTTAATCCAATGACACAACTCAACTTATTGGATGCACAAGATTGGTTAAAAACCCTAATTGGGCAAGAATAAGCCTAGGGAGGACGAAAATGACCTAATTGATCATCCAATGACACAAACACACCTATTGGATGCACAAGATTGGTTAAAAACCCTAATTGGACAAGAATAAGCCTAGGGTGGACGAAAATGACCTAAATGTTAATCCAATGACACAACTTAACTTATTGGATGCACAAGATTGGTTAAAAACCCTAATTGGACAAGAATAAGCCTAGGGAGGACGAAAATGACCTAATTGATCATCCAATGACACAAACACACCTATTGGATGCACAAGATTGGTTAAAAACCCTAATTGGACAAGAATAAGCCTAGGGAGGACGAAAATGACCTAATTGATCATCCATTGCCACAAACACACCTATTGGATGCAGAAGATTGGTTAAAAACCCTAATTGGACAAGAATATGCCTAGGGAGGACGAAAATGACCTAATTGATCATCCAATGACACAAACACACCTATTGGATGCACAAGATTGGTTAAAAACCCTAATTGGACAAGAATAAGCCTAGGGAGGATAAAAATAACCTAATTGATCATCCAATGACACAAACACACCTATTGGATGCACAAGATTGGTTAAAAACCCTAATTGGACAAGAATATGCCTAGGGAGGACGAAAATGACCTAATTGATCATCCAATGACACAAACACACCTATTGGATGCACAAGATTGGTTAAAAACCCTAATTGGACAAGAATATGCCTAGGGAGGACGAAAATGACCTAATTGATCATCCAATGACACAAATGAACTTATCGGATGCACACGATTAGTTAAAAACCCTAATTGGACAAGAATATGCATAGGGAGGAAGAAAATAACCTAATTGATCATCCAATGACACAAACACACCTATTGGATGCACAAGATTGGTTAAAAACCCTAATTGGACAAGAATATGCCTAGGGAGGACGAAAATGACCTAATTGATCATCCAATGACACAAACACACCTATTGGATGCACAAGATTGGTTAAAAACCCTAATTGGACAAGAATATGCCTAGGGAGGACGAAAATGACCTAATTGATCATCCAATGACACAAACAAAATTATTGGATGCACAAGATTGGTTAAAAACCCTAATTGGACAAGAATAAGCCTAGGGAGGACGAAAATGACCTAATTGATCATCCAATGACACAAACACACCTATTGGATGCACAAGATTGGTTAAAAACCCTAGTTGGACAAGAATATGCCGAGGGAGGACTAAAATGACCTAAATATTAATTCAATGACACAAACAAAGTTATTGGATGCACAAGATTGGTTAAAAACCCTAATTGGACAAGAATAAGCCTAGGGAGGACGAAAATGACCTAATTGATCATCCAATGACACAAACACACCTATTGGATGCACAAGATTGGTTAAAAACCCTAATTAAACAAGAATATGCCTAGGGAGGATGAAAATGACCTAAATATTAATTCAATGACACAAACAAAGTTATTGGATGCACAAGATTGGTTAAAAATCCTAATTGGATAAGAATAAGCTTAGGGAAGACGAAAATGACTTAATTGATCATCCAATGACACAAACACACCTATTGGATGCACAAGATTGGTTAAAAACCCTAATTGGACAAGAATATGCCTAGGGAGGACGAAAATGACCTAAATATTAATTCAATGACACAAACAAAGTTATTGGATGCACAAGATTGGTTAAAAACCCTAATTGGACAAGAATATCCCTAGGGAGGACGAAAATGACCTAATTGATCATCCAATGACACAAACACACCTATTGGATGCACAAGATTGGTTAAAAACCCTAATTGGACAAGAATATGCCTAGGGAGGACGAAAATGACCTAAATATTAATCTAATGACACAAACAAAGTTATTGGATGCACAAGATTGGTTAAAAACCCTAATTGGACAAGAATATGCCTAGGGAGGACGAAAATGACCTAAATGTTAATCCAATGACACAACTCAACTTATTGGATGCACAAGATTGGTTAAAAACCCTAATTGGACAAGAATAAGCCTAGGGAGGACGAAAATGACCTAAATGTTAATCTAATGACACAATTCAACTTATTGGATGCACAAGATTGGTTAAAAACCCTAATTGGACAAGAATAAGCCTAGGGAGGACGAAAATGACCTAATTGATCATCCAATGACACAAACACACCTATTGGATGCACAAGATTGGTTAAAAACCCTAATTGGACAAGAATAAGCCTAGGGAGGACGAAAATGACCTAATTGATCATCCAATGACACAACAACACCTATTGGATGCACAAGATTGGTTAAAAACCCTAATTGGACAAGAATATGCCTAGGGAGAACGAAAATGACCTAAATATTAATTTAATGACACAAACAAAGTTATTGGATGCACAAGATTGGTTAAAAACCCTAATTGGACAAGAATAAGCCTAGGGAGGACGAAAATGACCTAATTGATCATCCAATGACACAAACACACCTATTGGATGCAAAAGATTGGTTAAAAATCCTAATTGGACAAGATGATGCCTAGGGAGGACGAAAATGAGCTAAATATTAATTCAATGACAGAAACAAACTTATTGGATGCACAAGATTGGTTAAAAACCCTAATTGGACAAAAATAAGCCTAGGGAGGACGAAAATGACCTAATTGATCATCCAATGACACAAACAAACTTATTGGATGCACAAGATTGGTTAAAAACCCTAATTGGACAAGAATAAACCAAGGGAGGACAAAAATGACCTAAATGTTAATCCAATGACACTACTCAACTTATTGGATGCACAAGATTGGTTAAACCCTAATTGGGTAAGAATAAGCTTAGGGTGGATGAAAATGACCTAATTGATCATCCAATGACACAAACACACCTATTGGATGCACAAGATTGGTTAAAAACCCTAATTGGACAAGAATAAGCCTAGGGAGGACGAAAATGACCTAATTGATCATCCAATGACACAAACACACCTATTGGATGCACAAGATTGGTTAAAAACCCGAATTGGACAAGAATATGCCTAGGGCGGACGAAAATGACCTAAATATTAATTTAATGACACAAACAAAGTTATTGGATGCACAAGATTGGTTAAAAACCATAATTGGACAAGAATAAGCCTAGGGAGGATGAAAATGACCTAATTAATCATCCAACGACACAAACACACCTATTGGATGCAAAAGATTGGTTAAAAATCCTAATTGGACAAGATGATGCCTAGGGAGGACGAAAATGACCTAAATATTAATTCAATGACACAAACAAACTTATTGGATGCACAAGATTGGTTAAAAACCCTAATTGGACAAGAATAAGCCTAGGGAGGACGAAAATGACGTAATTGATCATCCAATGACACAAACACACCTATTGGATGCACAAGATTGGTTAAAAACCCTAATTGGACAAGAAAATGCCTAGGGAGGACGAAAATGATCTAATTGATCATCCAATGACACAAATGAACTTATTGGATGCACAAGATTGGTTAAAGACCCTAATTGGACAAGAATAGGCCTAGGGAGGACGAAAATGACCTAATTGATCATCCAATGACACAAACACACCTATTGGATGCACAAGATTGGTTAAAAACCCTAATTGGACATGAATATGCCTAGGGAGGACGAAAATGAACTAAATGTTAATCCAATTACACAAATGAACTTATTGGATGCACAAGATTGGTTAAAAACCTTAATTGGAGAAGAATATGCCTAGGGAGGACGAAAATGGCCTAATTGATAATCCAATGACACAAATGAACTTATTGGATGCACAAGATTGGTTAAAAACCCTAATTGGACAAGAATAGGCCTAGGGAGGACGAAAATGACCTAATTGATCATCCAAAGACACAAACACACCTATTGGATGCACAAGATTGGTTAGAAACCCTAATTGGACAAGAATAAGCCTAGGGAGGAAAAAAATGACCTAATTAATCATCCAATGACACAAACACACCTATTGGATGCACAACATTGGTTAAAAACCCTAATTGGACAAGAATAAGCCTAGTGAGGAAGAAAATGACCTAATTGATCATCCAATGACACACACACACTTATTGGATGCACAAGATTGGTTAAAAACCCTAATTTGCCAAGAATAAGCCTAGGGAGGACGAAAATGACCTAATTGATCATCCAATGACACAAACACAACTATTGGATGCACATGATTGGTTAAAAACCCTAATTGGACAAGAATATTACTAGGGAGGACGAAAATGATCTAAATGTTAATCCAATGACACAAACGAACTTATTGGATGCACAATATTGGTTAAAAACCCTAATTGGTCAAGAATAAGCCTAGGGAGGACGAGAATGACCTAATTGATCATCCAATGACACAAACACACCTATTGGATGCACAAGATTGGTTAAAAACCCTAATTGGAAAAGAATAAGCCTAGGGAGGACGAAAGTGACCTAAATGTTAATTTAATGACCCAAACGAACTTATTGGATGCACAACATTGGTTAAAAACCCTACTTGGACAAGAATAAGCCTTGGGAGGACGAAAATGACCTAATTGATCATCCAATGACACAAACAGACCTATTGGATGCTCAAGATTGGTTAAAAACCCTAATTGGACAAGAATAAGCCAAGGGAGGAAGAAAATGACCTATTTGATCATCCAATGACACAAACACACCTATTGGATGCACAAGATTGGTTAAAAACCCTAATTGGAGAAGAATATCCCTAGGGAAGATGAAAATGACATAATTGATCATCCAATGACAAAAACACACCTATTAGATGCACAAGATTGGTTAAAAACCCTAATTGGACAAGAATATGCCTAGGGAGGACGAAAATGATCTAATTGATCATCCAATGACACAAATGAACTTATTGGATGCACAAGATTGGTTAAAAACCCTAATTGGACAAGAATATGCCTAGGGAGGACGAAAATGACCTAAATGTTAATTCAATGACACAAACGAACTTATTGGATGCACAACATTGGTTAAAAACCCTAATTGGACAAGAATAAGCCTAGGGAGGACGAAAATGACCTAATTGATCATCCAATGAAACAAACACACCTATTGGATGCACAAGATTGGTTAAAAACCCTAATTGGAAAAGAATAAGCCTAGGGAAGACGAAAATGACCTAAATGTTAATTTAATGACACAAACGAACTTATTGGATGCACAAGATTGGTTAAAAACCCTAATTGGAAAAGAATAAGCCTAGGGAGGACGAAAATGACCTAAATGATCATCCAATGACACAAACACACCTATTGGATGCACAAGATTGGTTAAAAACCCTAATTGGACAAGAATAAGCCAAGGGAGGAAGAAAATGACCTAATTGATCATCCATTGACACAAACACACCTATTGGATGCACAACATTGGTTAAAAACCCTAATTGGACAAGAATAAGCCTAGGGAGGACGAAAATGACCTAATTGATCATCCAATGAAACAAACACACCTATTGGATGCACAAGATTGGTTAAAAACCCTAATTGGAAAAGAATAAGCCTAGGGAGGACGAAAATGACCTAAATGTTAATTTAATGACACAAACGAACTTATTGGATGCACAACATTGGTTAAAAACCCTAATTGGACAAGAATAAGCCTAGGGAGGACAAAAATGACCTAATTGATCATCCAATGACACAAACACACCTATTGGATGCACAAGATTGGTTAAAAACCCTAATTGGACAAGAATAAGCCTAGAGAGGACGAAAATGACTTAAATATTAATCCAATGACACAAATGAAATTATTGGATGCACAAGATTGGTTAAAAACCCTAATTGGACAAGAATAAGCCTAGGGAGGATGAAAATGACCTAAATGTTAATCCAATGACAGAACTCAACTTATTGGATGCACAAGATTGGTTAAAAACCCTAATTGGGCAAGAATAAGCCTAGGGAGGACGAAAATGACCTAATTGATCATCCAATGACACAAACACAGTTATTGGATGCACAAGATTGGTTAAAAACCCTAATTGGACAAGAATATGCCTAGGGAGGACGAAAATGACCTAATTGATCATCCAATGACACAAACACACCTATTGGATGCACAAGATTGGTTAAAAACCCTAATTGGACAACAATAAGCCTAGGGAGGACAAAAATGACCTAATTGATCATCCAATGACACAAACACACCTATTGGATGCACAAGATTGGTTAAAAACCCTAATTGGACAAGAATAAGCCTAGGGAGGACGAAAATGACCTAACTGATCATCCAATGACACAAACACACCTATCGGATGCACAAGATTGGCTAAAAACCATAATTGGACAAGAATAAGCCTAGGGAGGACGAAAATGACCTAATTGATCATCCAATGACACAAACACACCTATTGGATGCACAACATTGGTTAAAAACCCTAATTGGACAAGAATATGCCTAGGGAGGACGAAAATGACCTAAATATTAATTCAATGACACAAACAAAGTTATTGGATGCACAAGATTGGTTAAAAACCCTAATTGGACAAGAATAAGCCTAGGGAGGACGAAAATGACCTAAATGTTAATCCAATGACACAAATGAACTTATTAGATGCACAAGATGGGTTAAAAACCCTAATTGGACAAGAATATGCCTAGGGAGGACGAAAATTACCTAACTGTTAATCCAATGACACAAATGAACTTATTGGATGCACAAGATTGGTTAAAAACCCTAATTGGACAAGAATAAGCCTAGGGAGGACGAAAATGACCTAATTGATCATCCAATGACACAAACACACCTATTGGATGCACAAGATTGGTTAAAAACCCTAATTGGACAAGAATATGCCTAGGGAGGACGAAAATGACCTAATTGATCATCCAATGACACAAATGAACTAATTGGATGACAAGATTAGTTAAAAACCCTAATTGGACAAGAATAAGCCTAGGGAGGACGAAAATAACCTAATTGATCATCCAATGACACAAACACACCTATTGGATGCACAAGATTGGTCTAAAACTCTAATTGGACAAGAATATGCCTAGGGAGGACGAAAATGACCTAAATGTTAATCCAATGACACAAATGAACTTATTAGATGTACAAGATTGGTTAAAAACCCTAATTGGACAAGAATAAGTCTAGGGAGGACGAAAATGACCTAATTGATCATCTAATGACACAAACACACCTATTGGATGCACAAGATTGGTTAAAAACCCTAATTGGACAAGAATAAGCCTAGGGAGGACGAAAATGACCTAATTGATCATCCAATGACACAAACACACCTATTGGATGCACAAGATTGGTTAAAAACCCTAATTGGACAAGAATATGCCTAGGGAGGACGAAAATGACCTAATTGATCATCCAATGACACAAATGAACTTATTGGATGCACAAGATTAGTTAAAAACCCTAATTGGACAAGAATAAGCCTAGGGAGGACGAAAATAACCTAATTGATCATCCAATGACACAAACACACCTATTGGATGCACAAGATTGGTCTAAAACTCTAATTGGACAAGAATATGCCTAGGGAGGACGAAAATGACCTAAATGTTAATCAAATGACAAAAATGAACGTATTGGATGCACAAGATTGGTTAAAAACCCTAATTGGACAAGAATAAGCCTAGGGAGGACGAAAGTGACCTAATTGATCATCCAATGACACAAACACACCTATTGGATGCACAAGATTGGTTAAAAACCCTAATTGGACAAGAATATGCCTAGGGAGGACGAAAATGACCTAATTGATCATCCAATGACACAAATGAACTTATTGGATGCACAAGATTGGTGAAAAACCCTAATTGGACAAGAATAAGCCTAGGGAGGACGAAAATGACCTAATTGATCATCCAATGACACAAACACACCTATTGGATGCACAAGATTGGTTAAAAACCCTAATTGGACAAGAATATGCCTAGGGAGGACGAAAATGACCTTATTGATCATCCAATAACACAAACACACCTATTGGATGCACAAGATTGGTTAAAAACCCTAATTGGACAAGAATAAGCCTAGGGAGGACGAAAATGACCTAATTGATCATCCAATGACACAAACACACCTATTGGATGCACAAGATTGGTTAAAAACCCTAATTGGACAAGAATATGCCTAGGGAGGACGAAAATGACCTAATTGATCATCCAATGACACAAACACACCTATTGGATGCACAAGATCGGTTAAAAACCCTAATTGGACAAGAGTAAGCCTAGGGAAGACGAAAGTGACCTAATTGATCATCCAATGACACAAACACACCTATTGGATGCACAAGATTGGTTAAAAACCCTAATTGGACAAGAATATGGCTAGGGATGACGAAAATGACATTATGTTAATCCAATGACACAAATGAACTTATTGGATGCACAAGATTGGTTAAAAACCCTAATTGGACAAGAATAAGCCTTTGGAGGACGAAAATGACCTAATTGATCATCCAATGACACAAACACACCTATTGGATGCACAAGATTGGTTAAAAACCCTAATTGGACAAGAATATGCCTAGGGAGGACGAAAATGACCTAATTGATCATCCAATGACACAAACACACCTATTGGATGCACAAGATTGGTTAAAAACCCTAACTTGACAAGAATATGCCTAGGGAGGACGAAAATGACCTAATTGATCATCCAATGACACAAACACACCTATTGGATGCACAAGATTGGTTAAAAACCCTAATTTGACAAGAATATGCCTAGGGAGGACGAATATGACCTAAATGTTAATCCAATAACTCAAATGAACTTATTGGATGCACAAGATTTGTTAAAAACCCAAATTGGACAAGAATAATCCTAGGGAGAACGAAAATGACCTAAATGTTAATCCAATGACACAACTCAACTTATTGGATGCACAAGATTGGTTAAAAACCCTAATTGGACAAGAATAAGCCTAGGGAGGACGAAAATGACCTAATTGATCATCCAATGACACAAACACACCTATTGGATGCACAAGATTGGTTAAAAACCCTAATTGGACAAGAATATGCCTAGGGAGGACGAAAATGACCTAAATATTAATTCAATGACACAAACAACCTTATTGGATGCACAAGATTGGTTAAAAACCCTAATTGGACAAGAATAAGCCTAGGGAGGACGAAAATGACCTAATTGATCATCCAATGACACAAACACACCTATTGGATGCACAAGATTGGTTAAAAACCCTAATTGGACAAGAATATGCCTAGGGAGGACGAAAATGACCCAAATATTAATTCAATGACACAAACAAAGTTATTGGATGCACAAGATTGGTTAAAAACCCTAATTGGACAAGAATAAGCCTAGGGAGGACGAAAATGACCTAATTGATCATCCAATGACACAAACACACCTATTGGATGCACAAGATTGGTTAAAAACCCTAATTGGACAAGAATATGCCTAGGGAGGACGAAAATGACCTAAATGTTAATCCAATGACACAACTCAACTTATTGGATGCACAAGATTGGTTAAAAACCTTTATTGGGCAAGAATAAGCCTAGGGAGGACGAAAATGACCTAATTGATCATCCAATGACACAAACACACCTATTAGATGCACAAGATTGATTAAAAACCCTAATTGCACAAGAATAAGCCAAGGGAGGACGAAAATGACCTAATTGATTATCCAATGACACAAACACACCTATTGGATGCACAAGATTGGTTAAAAACCCTAATTGGACAAGAATAAGCCTAGGGAGGACGAAAATGACCTAATTGATCATCCAATGACACAAACACACCTATTGGATGCACAAGATTGGTTAAAAACCCTAATTGGACAAGAATATGCCTAGGGAGGACGAAAATGACCTAATTGATCATCCAATGACACAAACACACCTATTGGATGCACAAGATTGGTTAAAAACCCTAATTGGACAAGAATAAGCCTAGGGAGGACGAATATGACCTAAATGATAATCCAATAACACAAATAAACTTATTGGATGCACAAGATTGGTTTAAAACCCTAATTGGACAAGAATATGCATAGGGAGAACGATGATGACCTAATTGATCATCCAATGACACAAACACACCTATTGGATGCACAAGATTGGTTAAAAATCCTAATTGGACAAGAATATGCCTAGGGAGGACGAAAATGACCTAAATGTTAATCCAATGACACAAATGAACTTATTGGATGCACAAGATTGGTTAAAAACCCTAATTGGACAAGAATAAGCCTAGGAAGGACGAAATGACCTAATTGATCATCCAATGACACAAACACACCTATTGGATGCACAAGATTGGTTAAAAACCCTAATTGGACAAGAATATGCCTAGGGAGGACGAAAATGACCTAATTGATCATCCAATCACACAAACACACCTATTGGATGCACAAGATTGGTTAAAAACCCTAATTGGACAAGAATAAGCCTAGGGAGGACGAAAATGACCTAATTGATCATCCAATGACACAAACACACCTATTGGATGCACAAGATTGGTTAAAAACCCTAATTGGACAAGAATAAGCCAAGGGAGGACGAAAATGACCTAATTGATCAACCAATGACACAAACACACCTATTGGAAACACAAGATTGGTTAAAAACCCTAATTGGACAAGAATATGCCTAGGGAGGACGAAAATGACCTAAATGTTAATCCAATGACACAAATGAACTTATTGGATGCACAAGATTGGTTAAAAACCCTAATTGGACAAGATTAAGCCTATGGGGGACGAAAATGACCTAAATGTTAATCCAATGAAACAACTCAACTTATTGGATGCACAAGATTGGTTAAAAACCCTAATTGGACAAGAATAAGCCTAGGGAGGACGAAAATGACCTAATTGATCATCCAATGACACAAACACACCTATTGGATGCACAAGATTGGTTAAAAACCCTAATTGGACAAGAATATGCCTAGGGAGGACGAAAATGACCTAAATATTAATTCAATGAAACAAACAAACTTATTGGATGCACAAGATTGGTTAAAAACCCTAATTGGACAAGAATAAGCCTAGGGAGAACGAAAATGACCTAATTGATCATCCAATGACACAAACACACCTATTGGATGCAAAAGATTGGTTAAAAACCCTAATTGGACAAGAATATGCCTAGGGAGGACGAAAATGACCTAAATATTAATTCAATGAAACAAACAAACTTATTGGATGCACAAGATTGGTTAAAAACCCTAATTGGACAAGAATAAGCCTAGGGAGGACGAAAATGACGTAATTGATCATCCAATGACACAAACACACCTATTGGATGCACAAGATTGGTTAAAAACCCTAATTGGACAAGAAAATGCCTAGGGAGGACGAAAATGATCTAATTGATCATCCAATGACACAAATGAACTTATTGGATGCACAAGATTGGTTAAAGACCCTAATTGGACAAGAATAGGCCTAGGGAGGACGAAAATGACCTAATTGATCATCCAATGACACAAACACACCTATTGGATGCACAAGATTGGTTAAAAACCCTAATTGGACATGAATATGCCTAGGGAGGACGAAAATGAACTAAATGTTAATCCAATTACACAAATGAACTTATTGGATGCACAAGATTGGTTAAAAACCTTAATTGGAGAAGAATATGCCTAGGGAGGACGAAAATGGCCTAATTGATAATCCAATGACACAAATGAACTTATTGGATGCACAAGATTGGTTAAAAACCCTAATTGGACAAGAATAGGCCTAGGGAGGACGAAAATGACCTAATTGATCATCCAAAGACACAAACACACCTATTGGATGCACAAGATTGGTTAGAAACCCTAATTGGACAAGAATAAGCCTAGGGAGGAAAAAAATGACCTAATTAATCATCCAATGACACAAACACACCTATTGGATGCACAACATTGGTTAAAAACCCTAATTGGACAAGAATAAGCCTAGTGAGGAAGAAAATGACCTAATTGATCATCCAATGACACACACACACCTATTGGATGCACAAGATTGGTTAAAAACCATAATTTGCCAAGAATAAGCCTAGGGAGGACGAAAATGACCTAATTGATCATCCAATGACACAAACACAACTATTGGATGCACATGATTGGTTAAAAACCCTAATTGGACAAGAATATTACTAGGGAGGACGAAAATGATCTAAATGTTAATCCAATGACACAAACGAACTTATTGGATGCACAATATTGGTTAAAAACCCTAATTGGTCAAGAATAAGCCTAGGGAGGACGAAAATGGCCTAATTGATCATCCAATGACACAAACACACCTATTGGATGCACAAGATTGGTTAAAAACCCTAATTGGAAAAGAATAAGCCTAGGGAGGACGAAAGTGACCTAAATGTTAATTTAATGACACAAACGAACTTATTGGATGCACAACATTGGTTAAAAACCCTACTTGGACAAGAATAAGCCTTGGGAGGACGAAAATGACCTAATTGATCATCCAATGACACAAACAGACCTATTGGATGCTCAAGATTGGTTAAAAACCCTAATTGGACAAGAATAAGCCAAGGGAGGAAGAAAATGACCTATTTGATCATCCAATGACACAAACACACCTATTGGATGCACAAGATTGGTTAAAAACCCTAATTGGAGAAGAATATCCCTAGGGAAGATGAAAATGACATAATTGATCATCCAATGACAAAAACACACCTATTAGATGCACAAGATTGGTTAAAAACCCTAATTGGACAAGAATATGCCTAGGGAGGACGAAAATGATCTAATTGATCATCCAATGACACAAATGAACTTATTGGATGCACAAGATTGGTTAAAGACCCTAATTGGACAAGAATAGGCCTAGGGAGGACGAAAATGACCTAATTGATCATCCAATGACACAAACACACCTATTGGATGCACAAGATTGGTTAAAAACCCTAATTGGACATGAATATGCCTAGGGAGGACGAAAATGAACTAAATGTTAATCCAATTACACAAATGAACTTATTGGATGCACAAGATTGGTTAAAAACCTTAATTGGAGAAGAATATGCCTAGGGAGGACGAAAATGGCCTAATTGATAATCCAATGACACAAATGAACTTATTGGATGCACAAGATTGGTTAAAAACCCTAATTGGACAAGAATAGGCCTAGGGAGGACGAAAATGACCTAATTGATCATCCAAAGACACAAACACACCTATTGGATGCACAAGATTGGTTAGAAACCCTAATTGGACAAGAATAAGCCTAGGGAGGAAAAAAATGACCTAATTAATCATCCAATGACACAAACACACCTATTGGATGCACAACATTGGTTAAAAACCCTAATTGGACAAGAATAAGCCTAGTGAGGAAGAAAATGACCTAATTGATCATCCAATGACACACACACACCTATTGGATGCACAAGATTGGTTAAAAACCCTAATTTGCCAAGAATAAGCCTAGGGAGGACGAAAATCACCTAATTGATCATCCAATGACACAAACACAACTATTGAATGCACATGATTGGTTAAAAACCCTAATTGGACAAGAATATTTCTAGGGAGGACGAAAATGATCTAAATGTTAATCCAATGACACAAACGAACTTATTGGATGCACAACATTGGTTAAAAACCCTAATTGGTCAAGAATAAGCCTAGGGAGGACGAAAATGACCTAATTGATCATCCAATGACACAAACACACCTATTGGATGCACAAGATTGGTTAAAAACCCTAATTGGACAAGAATATGCCTAGGGAGGACAAAAATGACCTAAATATTAATTCATTGACACAAACAAACTTATTGGATGCACAAGATTGGTTAAAAACCCTAATTGGACAAGAATATGCCTAGAGAGGACAAAAATGACCTAAATATTAATTCAATGAAACAAACAAACCTATTGGATGCACAAGAATTGTTAAAAACCCTAATTGGATAAAAATATTCCTAGGGAGGAAGAAAATGACCCAATTGATCATCCAATGACACAAACACACCTATTGGATGCACAAGATTGGTTAAAAACCCTAATTGGACAAGAATAAGCCTAGGGAGGACGAAAATGACCTAATTGATCATCCAATGACACAAACACACCTATTGGATGCACAAGATTGGTTAAAAACCCTAATTGGACAAGAATATGCCTAGGGAGGACGAAAATGACCTAATTGATCATCCATTGCCACAAACACACCTATTGGATGCACAAGATTGGTTAAAAACCCTAATTGGACAAGAATAAGCCTAGGGAGGACGAAAATGACCTAATTGATCATGCAATGACACAAACACACCTATTGGATGCACAAGATTGGTTAAAAACCCTAATTGGACAAGAATAAGCCTACGGAGGACAAAAATGACCTAATTGATCATCCAATGACACAAACACACCTATTGGATGCACAAGATTGGTTAAAAACCCTAATTGGACAAGAATAAGCCTAGGGAGGACGAAAATGACCTAATTGATCATCCAATGACACAAACACACCTATTGGATGCACAAGATTGGTTAAAAACCCTAATTGGACAAGAATAAGCCTAGGGAGGACGAAAATGACCTAATTGATCATCCAATGACACAAACACACCTATTGGATGCACAAGATTGGTTAAAAACCCTAATTGGACAAGAATAAGCCTAGGGAGGACGAAAATGACCTAATTGATCATCCAATGACACAAGCACACCTATTGGATGCACAAGGTTGGTTAAAAACCCTAATTGGACAAGAATAAGCCTAGGGAGGACGAAAATGACCTAATTGATCATCCAATGACACAAACACACCTATTGGATGCACAAGATTGGTTAAAAACCCTAATTGGACAAGAATAAGACTAGGGAGGACGAAAATGACCTAATTGATCATCCAATGACACAAACACACCTATTGGATGCACAAGATTGGTTAAAAACCCTAATTGGACAAGAATATGCCTAGGGAGGACGAAAATGACCTAATTGATCATCCAATGACACAAATGAACTTATTGGATGCACAAGATTAGTTAAACACCCTAATGGGAAAAGAATAAGCCTAGGGAGGACGAAAATAACCTAATTGATCGTCCAATAACACAAACACACCTATTGGATACACAAGATTGGTCTAAAACTCTAATTGGACAAGAATATGCCTAGGGAGGAAGAAAATGACCTAAATGTTAATCCAATGACACAAATGAACTTATTGGATGCACAAGATTGGTTAAAAACCCTAATTGGGCAAGAATAAGCTTAGGGAGGACGAAAATGACCTAATTGATCATCCAATGACACAAACACACCTATTGGATGCACAAGATTGGTTAAAAACCCTAATTGGACAAGAATAAGCCTAGGGAGGACGAAAATGACCTAATTGATCATCCAATGACACAAACACACCTATTGGATGCACAAGATTGGTTAAAAACCCTAATTGGACAAGAATAAGCCTAGGGAGGACGAAAATGACCTAATTGATCATCCAATGACACAAACACATCTATTGGAAGCACAAGATTGGTTAGAAACCCTAGTTGGACAAGAATATGCCTAGGGAGGACGAAAATGACCTAATTGATCATCCAATGACACAAATGAACTTATTGGATGCACAAGATTGCTTAAAAACCCTAATTGGACAAAAATAAGCATAGAAAGGACGAAAATGACCTAATTGATCATCCAATGACACAAACACACCTATTGGATGCACAAGATTGGTTAAAAACCCTAATTGGACAAGAATAAGCCTAGGGAGGACGAAAATGACCTAATTGATCATCCAATGACACAAACACACCTATTGGATGCACAAGATTGGTTAAAAACCCTAATTGGACAAGAATAAGCCTAGGGAGGACGAAAATGACCTAATTGATCATCCAATGACACAAACACACCTATTGGATGCACAAGATTGGTTAAAAACCCTAATTGGACAAGAAGATGCCTAGGGAGGACAAAAATGACCTAATTGATCATCGAATGACACAAACACACCTATTGGATGCAAAAGTTTGGTTAAAAACCCTAATTGGACAAGAATAAGCCAAGGGAGAACGAATATGACCTAAATGTTAATCCAATAACACAAATGAACTTATTGGATGCACAAGATTGGTTAAAAACCCTAATTCGACAAGAATAAGCCTAGGGAGGACGAAAATGACCTAATTGATCATCCAATGACACAAACACACCTATTGGATGCACAAGATTGGTTAAAAACCCTAATTGGACAAGAATAAGCCTAGGGAGGACGAAAATGACCTAATTGATCATCCAATGACACAAACACACCTATTGGATGCACAAGATTGGTTAAAAACCCTAATTGGACAAGAATATGCCTAGGGAGGGCGAAAATGATCTAAATATTAATTCAATGACACAAACAAAGTTATTGGATGCACAAGATTGGTTTAAAACCCTAATTGGACAAGAATCAGCCTAGGGAGGACGAAAATGACCTAATTGATCATCCAATGACACAGATGAACTTATTGGATGCACAAGATTGGTTAAAACCCCTAATTGGACAAGAATAAGCCTAGGGAGGACGAAAATGACCTAATTGATCATCCAATGACACAAACACACCTATTGGATGCACAAGATTGGTTAAAAACCCTAATTGGACAAGAATATACCTAGGGAGGACAAAAATGACCTAAATGTTAATTCAA
This sequence comes from Cicer pinnatifidum, assembly GCA_037974775.1. Taxonomy (NCBI): domain Eukaryota; kingdom Viridiplantae; phylum Streptophyta; class Magnoliopsida; order Fabales; family Fabaceae; genus Cicer; species Cicer pinnatifidum. The sequence goes on along the minus strand of JBBPBR010000825.1, from coordinate 126,818 downwards.
TGACACAAACGAACTTATTGGATGCACAACATTGGTTAAAAACCCTAATTGGACAAGGATAAGCCTAGGGAGGATGAAAATGACCTAATTGATCATCCAATGACACAAACACACCTATTGGATGCACAAGATTGGTTAAAAACCCTAATTGGACAAGAATAAGCCTAGGGAGGACGAAAATGACCTAATTGATCATCCAATGACACAAACACACCTATTGGATGCACAAGATTGGTTAAAAACCCTAATTGGACAAGAATAAGCCTAGGGAGGACGAAAATGACCTAATTGATCATCCAATGACACAAACACACCTATTGGATGCACAAGATTGGTTAAAAACCCTAATTTGACTAGAATAAGCCTAGGGTGGACGAAAATGACCTACTTGATCATCCATTGCCACAAACACACCTAATGGATGCACAAGATTGGTTAAAAACCCTAATTGGACAAGAATATGCCTAGGGAGGACGAAAATGACCTAATTGATCATCCAATGACACAAACACACCTATTGGATGCACAAGATTGGTTAAAAACCCTAATTGGACAAGAATAAGCGTAGGGAGAACGAAAATAACCTAACTGATCATCCAATGACACAAACACACCTATTGGATGCACAAGATTGGTTAAAAACCCTAATTGGACAAGAATATGCCTAGGGAGGACGAAAATGACCTAAATGTTAATCCAATGACACAAACGAACTTATTGGATGCACAACATTGGTTAAAAACCCTAATTGGTCAAGAATAAGCCTAGGGAGGACGAAAATGACCTAATTGATCATCCAATGACACAAACACACCTATTGGATGCACAAGATTGGTTAAAAACCATAATTGGAAAAGAATAAGCCTAGGGAGGACGAAAATGACCTAAATGTTAATTTAATGACACAAACGAACTTATTGGATGCACAACATTGGTTAAAAACCCTACTTGGACAAGAATAAGCCTTGGGAGGACGAAAATGACCTAATTGATCATCCAATGACACAAACAGACCTATTGGATGCTCAAGATTGGTTAAAAACCCTAATTGGACAAGAATAAGCCAAGGGAGGAAGAAAATGACCTAATTGATCATCCAATGACACAAACACACCTATTGGATGCACAAGATTGGTTAAAAACCCTAATTGGAGAAGAATATCCCTAGGGAAGATGAAAATGACATAATTGATCATCCAATGACAAAAACACACCTATTAGATGCACAAGATTGGTTAAAAACCCTAATTGGACAAGAATATGCCTAGGGAGGACGAAAATGACCTAATTGATCATCCAATGACACAAATGAACTTATTGGATGCACAAGATTGGTTAAAAACCCTAATTGGACAAGAATATGCCTAGGGAGGACGAAAATGACCTAAATGTTAATTCAATGACACAAACGAACTTATTGGATGCACAACATTGGTTAAAAACCCTAATTGGACAAGAATAAGCCTAGGGAGGACGAAAATGACCTAATTGATCATCCAATGAAACAAACACACCTATTGGATGCACAAGATTGGTTAAAAACCCTAATTGGAAAAGAATAAGCCTAGGGAAGACGAAAATGACCTAAATGTTAATTTAATGACACAAACGAACTTATTGGATGCACAAGATTGGTTAAAAACCCTAATTGGAAAAGAATAAGCCTAGGGAGGACGAAAATGACCTAAATGATCATCCAATGACACAAACACACCTATTGGATGCACAAGATTGGTTAAAAACCCTAATTGGACAAGAATAAGCCAAGGGAGGAAGAAAATGACCTAATTGATCATCCATTGACACAAACACACCTATTGGATGCACAACATTGGTTAAAAACCCTAATTGGACAAGAATATGCCTAGGGAGGACGAAAATGACCTAAATGTTAATCCAATGACACAACTCAACTTATTGGATGCACAAGATTGGTTAAAGACCCTAATTGGACAAGAATAGGCCTAGGGAGGACGAAAATGACCTAATTGATCATCCAATGACACAAACACACCTATTGGATGCACAAGATTGGTTAAAAACCCTAATTGGACATGAATATGCCTAGGGAGGACGAAAATGAACTAAATGTTAATCCAATTACACAAATGAACTTATTGGATGCACAAGATTGGTTAAAAACCTTAATTGGAGAAGAATATGCCTAGGGAGGACGAAAATGGCCTAATTGATAATCCAAAGACACAAATGAACTTATTGGATGCACAAGATTGGTTAAAAACCCTAATTGGACAAGAATAGGCCTAGGGAGGACGAAAATGACCTAATTGATCATCCAAAGACACAAACACACCTATTGGATGCACAAGATTGGTTAGAAACCCTAATTGGACAAGAATAAGCCTAGGGAGGACGAAAATGACCTAATTAATCCTCCAATGACACAAACACACCTATTGGATGCACAACATTGGTTAAAAACCCTAATTGGACAAGAATAAGCCTAGTGAGGAAGAAAATGACCTAATTGATCATCCAATGACACACACACACCTATTGGATGCACAAGATTGGTTAAAAACCCTAATTTGCCAAGAATAAGCCTAGGGAGGACGAAAATCACCTAATTGATCATCCAATGACACAAACACAACTATTGAATGCACATGATTGGTTAAAAACCCTAATTGGACAAGAATATTTCTAGGGAGGACGAAAATGATCTAAATGTTAATCCAATGACACAAACGAACTTATTGGATGCACAACATTGGTTAAAAACCCTAATTGGTCAAGAATAAGCCTAGGGAGGACGAAAATGACCTAATTGATCATCCAATGACACAAACACACCTATTGGATGCACAAGATTGGTTAAAAACCCTAATTGGAAAAGAATAAGCCTAGGGAGGACGAAAATGACCTAAATGTTAATTTAATGACACAAAAGAACTTATTGGATGCACAACATTGGTTAAAAACCCTAATTGGACAAGAATATGCCTAGGGAGGATGAAAATGACCTAATTGATCATCCAATGACACAAACACACCTATTAGATGCACAAGATTGGTTAAAAACCCTAACTGGACAAGAATATGCCTAGGGAGGACGAAAATGACCTAATTGATCATCCAATGACACAAACATACTATTGGATGCACAAGATTGGTTAAAAACCCTAATTGGAAAAGAATAAGCCTAGGGAGGACGAAAATGACCTAAATGTTAATTTAATGACACAAACGAACATATTGGATGCACAACATTAGTTAAAAACCCTAATTGGACAAGAATAAGCCTAGGGAGGACGAAAATGACCTAATTGATCATCCAATGACACAAACACACCTATTGGATGCACAAGATTGGTTAAAAACCCTAATTGGACAAGAATAAGCCTAGGGAGGACGAAAATGACCTAATTGATCATCCAATGACACAAACACACCTATTGGATGCACAAGATTGGTTAAAAACCCTAATTGGACAAGAATAAGCATAGAAAGGACGAAAATGACCTAATTGATCATCCAATGACACAAACACACCTATTGGATGGACAAGATTGGTTAAAAACCCTAATTGGACAAGAATATGCCTAGGGAGAACGAAAATGACCTAAATGTTAATCCAATGACACAAATGAACTTATTGGATGCACAAGATTTGTTAAAAACCCTAATTGGTCAAGAATAAGCCTAGGGAGGACGAAAATGACCTAAATGCTAATCCAATGACACAACTCAACTTATTGGATGCACAAGATTGGTTAAAAACCCTAATTGGTCAAGAATAAGCCTAGGAGGACGAAAATGACCAAATTGATCATCCATTGCCACAAACACACCTATTGGATGCACAAGATTGGTTAAAAACCCTAATTGGACAAGAATAAGCCTAGGGAGGACGAAAATGACCTAATTGATCATCCATTGCCACAAACACACCTATTGGATGCACAAGATTGGTTAAAAACCCTAATTGGACAAGAATATGCCTAGGGAGGACGAAAATGACCTAATTGATCATCCAATGACACAAACACAGCTATTGGATGAACATGATTGGTTAAAAACCCTAATTGGACAAGAATATGCCTAGAGAGAACGAAAATGACCTAAATGTTAATCCAATGACACAAATGAACATATTGGATGCACAAGATTGGTTAAAAACCCTAATTGGACAAGAATAAGCCTAGGGAGGACGAAAATGACCTAATTGATCATCCAATGACACAAACACACCTATTGGATGCACAAGATAGGGTAAAAACCCTAATTGGACAAGAATATGCTTAGGGAGGACGAAAATGACCTAAATATTAATTCAATGACACAAACAAAGTTATTGGATGCACAAGATTGGTTAAAAACTCTAATTGGACAAGAATAAGCCTAGGGAGGACGAAAATGACCTAATTGATCATCCAATGACACAAACACACCTATTGGATGCACAAGATTGGTTAAAAACCCTAATTGGACAAGAATAAGCCTAGGGAGGACGAAAATGACCTAATTGATCATCCAATGACACAAACACACCTATTGGATGCACAAGATTGGTTAAAAACCCTAATTGGGCAAGAATATGCCTAGGGAGGACGAAAATGACCTAAATGTTAATCCAATGAACCAAATGAACTTATTGGAGGCACAAGATTGGTTAAAAACCCTAATTGGACAAGAATAAGCCTAGGGAGGACGAGAATGACCTAATTGATCATCCAATGACACAAACACACCTATTGGATGCACAAGATTGGTTAAAAACCCTAATTGGACAAGAATATGCCTAGGAAGGACAAAAATGACCTAAATATTAATTTAATGACACAAACAAAGTTATTGGATGCACAAGATTGGTTAAAAACCCTAATTGGACAAGAATAAGCCTAGGGAGGACGAAAATGACCTAATTGATCATCCAATGACACAAACACACCTACTGGATGCACAAGATTGGTTAAAAACCCTAATTGGAGAAGAATATGCATAGGGAGGACAAAAATGACCTAAATGTTAATTCAATGACACAAACTAACTTATTGGATGCACAACATTGGTTAAAAACCCTAATTGGACAAGGATAAGCCTAGGGAGGACGAAAATGACCTAATTGATCATCCAATGACACAAACACACTAATTGGATGCACAAGATTGGTTAAAAACCCTAATTGGACAAGAATAAGCCTAGGGAGGACGAAAATGACCTAATTGATCATCCAATGACACAAACACACCTATTGGATGCACAAGATTGGTTAAAAACCCTAATTGTACAAGAATATGCCTAGGGAGGACGAAAATGACCTAATTGATCATCCAATGACACAAACACACCTATTGGATGCACAAGATCGGTTAAAAACCCTAATTGGACAAGAATAAGCCTAGGGAGGACGAAAATGACCTAAGTGATCATCCAATGACACAAACACACCTATTGGATGCACAAGATTGGTTAAAAACCATAAATGGACAAGAATAAGCCTAGGGAGGACGAATATGACCTAATTGATCATCCAATGACACAAACACACCTATTGGATGCACAAGATTGGTTAAAAACCCTAATTGGACAAGAATAAGCCTAGGGAGGACGAAAATGACCTAATTGATCATCCAATGACACAAACACACCTATTGGATGCACAAGATTGGTTAAAAACCCTAATTGGACAAGAATAAGCCTAGGGAGGACGAAAATGACCTAATTGATCATCCAATGACACAAACACACCTATTGGATGCACAAGATTGGTTAAAAACCCTAATTGGACAAGAATATGCCTAGGGAGGACGAAAATGACCTAAATGTTAATCCAATGACACAAATGAACTTATTGGATGCACAAGATTGGTTAAAAACCTAATTCGACAAAAATAAGCCTAGGGAGAATGAAAATGACCTAAATATTAATCCAATGACACAACTCAACTTATTGGATGCACAAGATTGGTTAAAAACCCTAATTGGACAAGAATAACCCTAGGGAGGACGAAAATGACCTAATTGATCATCCAATGACACAAACACACCTATTGGATGCACAAGATTGGTTAAAAACCCTAATTGGACAAGAATAGGCCTAGGGAGGACGAAAATGACCTAATTGATCATCCAATGACATAAACACACCTATTGGATGCACAAGATTGGTTAAAAACCCTAATTGGACAAGAATAAGCCTAGGGAGGACGAAAATGACCTAATTGTTAATCCAATGACACAACCCAACTTATTGGATGCACAAGATTGGTTAAAAACCCTAATTGGACAAGAATAAGCCTAGGGAGGACGAAAATGACCTAATTGATCATCCAATGACACAAACACACCTATTGGATGCACAAGATTGGTTAAAAACCCTAATTGGACAAGAATAAGCCTTGGGAGAACGAAAATGATCTAAATGTTAATCCAATGACACAACTCAACTTATTGGATGCACAAGATTGGTTAAAAACCCTAATTGGACAAGAATAAGCCTAGGGAGGACGAAAATGACCTAATTGATCATCCAATGACACAAACACACCTATTGGATGCACAAGATTGGTTAAAAACCCTAGTTGGATAAGAATAAGCCTAGGGAGGACGAAAATGACCTAATTGATCATCCAATGACACAAATGAACTTATTGGATGCACAAGATTGGTTAAAAACCCTAATTGGACAAGAATAAGCCTAGGGATGACGAAAATGACCTAATTGATCATCCAATGACACAAACACACCTATTGGATGCACAAGATTGGTTAAAAACCCTAATTGGACAAGAATTAGCCTAGGGAGGACGAAAATGACCTAATTGATCATCCAATGACACAAACACACCTATTGGAAGCACAAGATTGGTTAAAAAGCCTAATTGGACAAGAATATGCCTAGGGAGGACGAAAATGACCTAAATAATAATTCAATGACAAAAACAAACTTATTTGATGCACAAGATTGGTTAAAAACCCTAATTGGACAAGAATAAGCCTAGGGAGGACGAAAATGACCTAATTGATCATCCAATGACACAAACACACCTATTGGATGCACAAGATTGGTTAAAAACCCTAATTGGACAAGAATAAGCCTAGGGAGGACGAAAATGACCTAATTGATCATCCAATGACACAAACACACCTATTGGATGCACAAGATTGGTTAAAAACCCTAGTTAGACAAGAATATGCCTAGGGAGGACGAAAATGACCTAATTGATCACCCAATGACACAAATGAACTTATTGGATGCACAAGATTGGTTAAAAACCCTAATTGGACAAGAATAAGCCTAGGGAGGACGAAAATGACCTAATTGATCATCCAATGACACAAACACACCTATTGGATGCACAAGATTGGTTAAAAACCCTAATTGGGCAAGTATAAGCCTAGGGAGGACGAAAATGACCTAATTGATCATCCAATGACACAAACACACCTACTGGATGCACAAGATTGGTTAAAAACCCTAATTGGACAAGAATAAGCCTAGGCAGGACGAAAATGACCTAATTGATCATCCAATGACACAAACACACCTATTGGATGCACAAGATTGGTTAAAAACCCTAATTGGACAAGAATAAGCCTAGGGAGGACGAAAATGACCTAATTGATCATCCAATGACACAAACACACCTATTGGATGCACAAGATTGGTTAAAAACCCTAATTGGACAAGAATAAGCCTAGGGAGGACGAAAATGACCTAATTGATCATCCAATGACAGAAACACACCGATTGGATTCACAAGATTGGTTAAAAACCCTAATTCGACAAGAATATGCCTAAGGAGGACGAAAATGACCTAAATATTAATTCAATGACACAAACAAAGTTATTGGATGCACAAGATTGGTTAAAAACCCTAATTGGACAAGAATAAGCCTTGGGATGATGAAAATGACCTAATTGATCATCCAATGACACAAACACACCTATTGGATGCACAAGATTGGTTAAAAACCCTAATTGGACAAGAATAAGCCTAGGGAGGACGAAAATGACCTAATTGATCATCCAATGACACAAACACACCTATTGGATGCACAAGATTGGTTAAAAACCCTAATTGGACAAGAATAAGCCTAGGGAGGACGAAAATGACCTAATTGATCATCCAATGACACAAACACACCTATTGGATGCACAAGATTGGTTAAAAACCCTAATTGGACAAGAATAAGCCTAGGGAGGACGAAAATGACCTAATTGATCATCCAATGACACAAACACATCTATTGGAAGCACAAGATTGGTTAGAAACCCTAGTTGGACAAGAATATGCCTAGGGAGGACGAAAATGACCTAATTGATCATCCAATGACACAAATGAACTTATTGGATGCACAAGATTGCTTAAAAACCCTAATTGGACAAAAATAAGCATAGAAAGGACGAAAATGACCTAATTGATCATCCAATGACACAAACACACCTATTGGATGCACAAGATTGGTTAAAAACCCTAATTGGACAAGAATAAGCCTAGGGAGGACGAAAATGACCTAATTGATCATCCAATGACACAAACACACCTATTGGATGCACAAGATTGGTTAAAAACCCTAATTGGACAAGAATAAGCCTAGGGAGGACGAAAATGACCTAATTGATCATCCAATGACACAAACACACCTATTGGATGCACAAAATTGGTTAAAAACCCTAATTGGACAAGAATAAGCCTAGGGAGAACGAAAATGATATAAATGTTAATCCAATGACACAACTCAACTTATTGGATGCACAAGATCGGTTAAAAACCCAAATTGGACAAGAATAAGCCTAGGGAGGACGAAAATCACCTAATTGATCATCCAATGACACAAACACACCTATTGAATGCACAAGATCGGTTAAAAACCCTAATTGGACAAGAATAAGCCTAGGGAGGACGAAAATGACCTAATTGATCATCCAATGACACAAACACACCTATTGGATGCACAAGATTGGTTAAAAACCCTAATTGGACAAGAATATGCCTAGGGAGGACGAAAATGACCTAATTGATCATCCATTGCCACAAACACACCTATAGGATGCACAAGATTGGTTAAAAACCCTAATTGGACAAGAATATGCCTAGGGAGGACGAAAATGACCTAATTGATCATCCAATGACACAAATACACCTATTGGATGCACAAGATTGGTTAAAAACCCTAATTGGACAAGAATTAGCCTAGGGAGGACGAAAATGACCTAATTGATCATCCAATGACACAAACACACCTATTGGATGCACAAGATTGGTTAAAAACCCTAATTGGACAAGAATAAGCCTAGGGAGGACGAAAATGACCTAATTGATCATCCAATGACACAAACACACCTATTGGATGCACAAGATTGATTAAAAACCCTAATTGGACAAGAATATGCCTAGGGATGAAGAAAATGACCTAATTGAGCATCCAATGACACAAGCACACCTATTGGATGCACAAGACTGGTTAAAACCCTAATTGGACAAGAATAAGCCTAGGGAGGACGAAAATGACCTAATTGATCATCCAATGACACAAACACACCTATTGGATGCACAATATTGGTTAAAAACCCTAATTGGAAAAGAATATGCCTAGGGAGGACGAAAATGACCTAATTGATCATCCAATGACACAAACACACCTATTGGATGCACAAGATTGGTTAAAAACCCTAATTGGACAAGAATATGCCTAGGGAGGACGAAAATGACCTAAATGTTAATCCAATGACACAAATGAACTTATTAAATGCACAAGATTGGTTACAAACCCTAATTGGACAAGAATAAGCCTAGGGAAGACGAAAATGACCTAATTGATCATCCAAAGACACAAACACACCTATTGGATGCACAAGATTGGTTAAAAACCCTAATTGGACAAGAATATGCCTAGGGAGGACGAAAATGACCTAAATGTTAATCCAATGACACAAACGAACTTATTGGATGCACAACATTGGTTAAAAACCCTAATTGGTCAAGAATAAGCCTAGGGAGGACGAAAATGACCTAATTGATCATCCAATGACACAAACACACCTATTGGATGCACAAGATTGGTTAAAAACCATAATTGGAAAAGAATAAGCCTAGGGAGGACGAAAATGACCTAAATGTTAATTTAATGACACAAACGAACTTATTGGATGCACAACATTGGTTAAAAACCCTACTTGGACAAGAATAAGCCTTGGGAGGACGAAAATGACCTAATTGATCATCCAATGACACAAACAGACCTATTGGATGCTCAAGATTGGTTAAAAACCCTAATTGGACAAGAATAAGCCAAGGGAGGAAGAAAATGACCTAATTGATCATCCAATGACACAAACACACCTATTGGATGCACAAGATTGGTTAAAAACCCTAATTGGAGAAGAATATCCCTAGGGAAGATGAAAATGACATAATTGATCATCCAATGACAAAAACACACCTATTAGATGCACAAGATTGGTCAAAAACCCTAATTGGACAAGAATATGCCTAGGGAGGACGAAAATGACCTAATTGATCATCCAATGACACAAATGAACTTATTGGATGCACAAGATTGGTTAAAAACCCTAATTGGACAAGAATATGCCTAGGGAGGACGAAAATGACCTAAATGTTAATTCAATGACACAAACGAACTTATTGGATGCACAACATTGGTTAAAAACCCTAATTGGACAAGAATAAGCCTAGGGAGGACGAAAATGACCTAATTGATCATCCAATGACACAAACACACCTATTGGATGCACAAGATTGGTTAAAAACCCTAATTGGAGAAGAATATCCCTAGGGAAGATGAAAATGACATAATTGATCATCCAATGACAAAAACACACCTATTAGATGCACAAGATTGGTTAAAAACCCTAATTGGACAAGAATATGCCTAGGGAGGACGAAAATGACCTAATTGATCATCCAATGACACAAACGAACTTATTGGATGCACAAGATTGGTTAAAAACCCTAATTGGACAAGAATATGCCTAGGGAGGACGAAAATGACCTAATTGATCATCCAATGACACAAATGAACTTATTGGATGCACAAGATTGGTTAAAAACCCTAATTGGAAAAGAATAGGCCTAGGGAGGACGAAAATGACCTAATTGATCATCCAATTACACAAACACACCTATTGGATGCACAAGATTGGTTAAAAACCCTAATTGGACAAGAATATGCCTAGGGAGGACGAAAATGACCTAAATGTTAATCCAATGACACAAATGAACTTATTGGATGCACAAGATTGAAAAAAAAACCCTAATTGGACAAGAATAAGCCTAGGGAGGACGAAAATGACCTAATTGATCATCGAATGACACAAACACACCTATAGGATGCACAAGATTGGTTAAAAACCCTAATTGGACAAGAATATGCTTAGGGAAGACGAAAATGACCTTAATGTTAATGCAATGACACAAATGAACTTATTGGATGCACAAGATTGGTTAAAAACCCTAATTGGACAAGAATAAGCCTAGGGAGGATGAAAATGACCTAATTGATCATCCAATGACACAAACACACCTATTGGATGCACAAGATTGGTTAAAAACCCTAATTGGACAAGGATAAGCCTAGGGAGGACGAAAATGACCTAATTGATCATCCAATGACACAAACACACCTATTTGATGCACAAGATTTGTTAAAAACCCTAATTGGACAAGAATATGCCTAGGGTGGACGAAAATGACCTAATTGATCATCTAATGACACAAACACACCTATTGGATGCACAAGATTGGTTAAAAACCCTAATTGGACAAGAATAAGCCTAGGGAGGATGAAAATGACCTAATTGATCATCCAATGACACAAACACACCTATTGGATGCACAAGATTGGTTAAAAACCCTAATTGGACAAGAATAAGCCTAGGGAGGACGAAAATGACCTAATTGATCATCCAATGACACAAACACACCTATTGGATGCACAAGATTGGTTAAAAACCCTAATTGGACAAGAATATGACTAGGGAGGACGAAAATGACCTAAATTTTAATTTAATGACACAAATGAATTTATTGGACGCACAAGATTGATTAAAAACCCTAATTGGACAAGAAAAAGCCTAGGGGGGATCAAAATGACCTAACTGATCATCCAATGACACAAACACACCTATTGGATGCACAAGATTGGTTAAAAACTCTAATTGGACAAGAATAAGCCTAGGGAGGACGAAAATGACCTAATTGATCATCCAATGACACAAACACACCTATTGGATGCACAAGATTGGTTAAAAACCCTAATTGGACAAGAATAAGCCTAGGGAGGACGAAAATGACCTAATTGATCATCCAATGACACAAACACACCTATTGGATGCACAAGATTGGTTAAAAACCCTAGTTGGACAAGAATATGCCTAGGGAGGACGAAAATGACCTAATTGATCATCCAATGACACAAATGAACTTATTGGATGCACACGATTTGTTAAAAACCCTAATTGGACAAGAATAAGCCTAGGGAGGACGAAAATGACCTAATTGATCATCCAATGACACAAACACACCTATTGGATGCACAAGATTGGTTAAAAACCCTAATTGGACAAGAATAAGCGTGGGGAGGACGAAAATGACCTAATTGATCATCCAATGACACAAACACACCTATTGGATGCACAAGATTGGTTAAAAACCCTAATTGGACAAGAATAAGCCTAGGGAGGACGAAAATGACCTAATTGATCATCCAATGACACAAACACACCTATTGGATGCACAAGATTGGTTAAAAACCCTAATTGGACAAGAATAAGCCTAGGGAGGACGAAAATGACCTAATTGATCATCCAATGACACAAACACATCTATTGGAAGCACAAGATTGGTTAGAAACCCTAGTTGGACAAGAATATGCCTAGGGAGGACGAAAATGACCTAATTGATCATCCAATGACACAAATGAACTTATTGGATGCACAAGATTGCTTAAAAACCCTAATTGGACAAAAATAAGCATAGAAAGGACGAAAATGACCTAATTGATCATCCAATGACACAAACACACCTATTGGATGCACAAGATTGGTTAAAAACCCTAATTGGACAAGAATAAGCCTAGGGAGGACGAAAATGACCTAATTGATCATCCAATGACACAAACACACCTATTGGATGCACAAGATTGGTTAAAAACCCTAATTGGACAAGAATAAGCCTAGGGAGGACGAAAATGACCTAATTGATCATCCAATGACACAAACACACCTATTGGATGCACAAGATTGGATAAAAACCCTAGTTGGACAAGAACATGCCTAGGGAGGACGAAAATGACCTAATTGATCATCCAATGATACTAATGAACTTATTGGATGCACAAGATTGGTTAAAAACCCTAATTGGACAAGAATAAGCCTAGGGAGGACAAAAATGACCTAATTGATCATCCAATGACACAAACACACCTATTGGATGCACAAGATTGGTTAAAAACCCTAATTGGAAAGAATAAGCCTAGGGAGGACGACAATGACCTAATTGATCATCCAATGACACAAACACACCTATTGGATGCACAAGATTGGTTAAAAACCCTAATTGGACAAGAATAAGCCTAGGGAGGACGAAAATGACCTAATTGATCATCCATTGCCACAAACACACCTATAGGATGCACAAGATTGGTTAAAAACCCTAATTGGACAAGAATATGCCTAGGGAGGACGAAAATGACCTAATTGATCATCCAATGACACAAATACACCTATTGGATGCACAAGATTGGTTAAAAACCCTAATTGGACAAGAATTAGCCTAGGGAGGACGAAAATGACCTAATTGATCATCCAATGACACAAACACACCTATTGGATGCACAAGATTGGTTAAAAACCCTAATTGGACAAGAATAAGCCTAGGGAGGACGAAAATGACCTAATTGATCATCCAATGACACAAACACACCTATTGGATGCACAAGATTGATTAAAAACCCTAATTGGACAAGAATATGCCTAGGGATGAAGAAAATGACCTAATTGAGCATCCAATGACACAAGCACACCTATTGGATGCACAAGACTGGTTAAAACCCTAATTGGACAAGAATAAGCCTAGGGAGGACGAAAATGACCTAATTGATCATCCAATGACACAAACACACCTATTGGATGCACAATATTGGTTAAAAACCCTAATTGGAAAAGAATATGCCTAGGGAGGACGAAAATGACCTAATTGATCATCCAATGACACAAACACACCTATTGGATGCACAAGATTGGTTAAAAACCCTAATTGGACAAGAATATGCCTAGGGAGGACGAAAATGACCTAAATGTTAATCCAATGACACAAATGAACTTATTAAATGCACAAGATTGGTTACAAACCCTAATTGGACAAGAATAAGCCTAGGGAAGACGAAAATGACCTAATTGATCATCCAAAGACACAAACACACCTATTGGATGCACAAGATTGGTTAAAAACCCTAATTGGACAAGAATATGCCTAGGGAGGACGAAAATGACCTAAATGTTAATCCAATGACACAAACGAACTTATTGGATGCACAACATTGGTTAAAAACCCTAATTGGTCAAGAATAAGCCTAGGGAGGACGAAAATGACCTAATTGATCATCCAATGACACAAACACACCTATTGGATGCACAAGATTGGTTAAAAACCATAATTGGAAAAGAATAAGCCTAGGGAGGACGAAAATGACCTAAATGTTAATTTAATGACACAAACGAACTTATTGGATGCACAACATTGGTTAAAAACCCTACTTGGACAAGAATAAGCCTTGGGAGGACGAAAATGACCTAATTGATCATCCAATGACACAAACAGACCTATTGGATGCTCAAGATTGGTTAAAAACCCTAATTGGACAAGAATAAGCCAAGGGAGGAAGAAAATGACCTAATTGATCATCCAATGACACAAACACACCTATTGGATGCACAAGATTGGTTAAAAACCCTAATTGGAGAAGAATATCCCTAGGGAAGATGAAAATGACATAATTGATCATCCAATGACAAAAACACACCTATTAGATGCACAAGATTGGTTAAAAACCCTAATTGGACAAGAATATGCCTAGGGAGGACGAAAATGACCTAATTGATCATCCAATGACACAAATGAACTTATTGGATGCACAAGATTGGTTAAAAACCCTAATTGGACAAGAATATGCCTAGGGAGGACGAAAATGACCTAAATGTTAATTCAATGACACAAACGAACTTATTGGATGCACAACATTGGTTAAAAACCCTAATTGGACAAGAATAAGCCTAGGGAGGACGAAAATGACCTAATTGATCATCCAATGAAACAAACACACCTATTGGATGCACAAGATTGGTTAAAAACCCTAATTGGAAAAGAATAAGCCTAGGGAGGACGAAAATGACCTAAATGTTAATTTAATGACACAAACGAACTTATTGGATGCACAACATTGGTTAAAAACCCTAATTGGAAAAGAATAAGCCTAGGGAGGACGAAAATGACCTAAATGATCATCCAATGACACAAACACACCTATTGGATGCACAAGATTGGTTAAAAACCCTAATTGGACAAGAATAAGCCAAGGGAGGAAGAAAATGACCTAATTGATCATCCATTGACACAAACACACCTATTGGATGCACAACATTGGTTAAAAACCCTAATTGGACAAGAATATGCATAGGGAGGACGAAAATGACCTAAATGTTAATTCAATGACACAACTCAACTTATTGGATGCACAAGATTGGTTAAAAACCCTAATTGGACAAGAATAAGCCTAGGGAGGACGAAAATGACCTAATTGATCATCCAATGACACAAACACACCTATTGGATGCACAAGATTGGTTAAAAACCCTAATTGGACAAGAATATGCCTAGGGAGGACGAAAATGACCTAAATGTTAATCCAATTACACCAATGAACTTATTGGATGCACAAGATTGGTTAAAAACCCTAATTGGACAAGAATAGGCCTAGGGAGGACGAAAATGACCTAATTGATCATCCAAAGACACAAACACACCTATTGGATGCACAAGATTGGTTTGAAACCCTAATTGGACAAGAATAAGCCTAGGGAGGACGAAAATGACCTAATTAATCATCCAATGACACAAACACACCTATTGGATGCACAAGATTGGTTAAAAACCCTAATTGGACAAGAATAAGCCTAGGGAGGACGAAAAGGACCTAATTAATCATCCAATGACACAAACACACCTATTGGATGCACAAGATTGGTTAAAAACCCTAATTGGACAAGAATAAGCCTAGTGAGGAAGAAAATGACCTAATTGATCATCCAATGACACACACACACCTATTGGATGCACAAGATTGGTTAAAAACCCTAATTGGCCAAGAATAAGCCTAGGGAGGACGAAAATGACCTAATTGATCATCCAATGATACAAACACAACTATTGGATGCACAAGATTGGTTAAAAACCCTAATTGGAAAAGAATAAGCCTAGGGAGGACGAAAATGACCTAAATGTTAATTTAATGACACAAACGAACTTATTGGATGCACAACATTGGTTAAAAACCCTAATTGGACAAGAATATGCCTAGGGAGGACGAAAATGACATAATTGATCATCCAATGACACAAACACACCTATTGGAGGCACAAGATTGGTTAAAAACCCTAATTGGACAAGAATATGCCTAGGGAGGACGAAAATGACCTAAATGTTAATTTAATGACACAAACGAACTTATTGGATGCACAAGATTGGTTAAAAACCTTTATTGAACAAGAATAAGTCTAGGGAGGACGCATATGACCTAATTGATCATCCAATGACACAAACACACCTATTGGATGCACAAGATTGGTTAAAAACCCTAATTGGACAAGAATAAGCCTAGGGAGGAAGAAAATGACCTAATTGATCATCCAATGACACACACACACCTATTGGATGCACAAGATTGGTTAAAAACCCTAATTGGCCAAGAATAAGCCTAGGGAGGACGAAAGTGACCTAATTGATCATCCAATGACACAAACACAACTATTGGATGCACAAGATTGGTTAAAAACCCTGATTGGACAAGAATATGCCTAGGGAGGACGAAAATGACCTAAATGTTAATCCAATGACACAAATGACCTTATTGGATGCACAACATTGGTTAAAAACCCTAATTGGACAAGAATAAGCCTAGGGAGGACGAAAATGACCTAATTGATCATCCAATGACACAAACACACCTATTGGATGCACAAGATTGGTTAAAAACCCTAATTGGACAAGAATAAGCCTAGGGAGGACGAAAATGACCTAATTGATCATCCAATGACACAAACACACCTATTGGATGCACAAGATTGGTTAAAAACCCTAATTGGACAAGAATAAGCCTAGGGAGGACGAAAATGACCTAATTGATCATCCAATGACACAAGCACACCTATTGGATGCACAAGGTTGGTTAAAAACCCTAATTGGACAAGAATAAGCCTAGGGAGGACGAAAATGACCTAATTGATCATCCAATGACACAAACACACCTATTGGATGCACAAGATTGGTTAAAAACCCTAATTGGACAAGAATATGCCTAGGGAGGACGAAAATGACCTAAATGTTAATCCAATGACACAAATGAACTTATCGGATGCACAAGATTGGTTATAAACCCTAATTGGACAAGAATAAGCCTAGGGAGGAAGAAAATGACCTAATTGATCATCCAATGACACAAACACACCTATTGGATGCACAAGATTGGTTAAAAACCCTAATTGGAAGAGAATATGCCTAGGGAGGACGAAAATGACCTAAATATTAATTCAATGACACAAACAAAGTTATTGGATGCACAAGATTGGTTAAAAACCCTAATTGGACAAGAATAAGCCTAGGGAGGACGAAAATGACCTAATTGATCATCCAATGACACAAACACACCTATTGGATGCACAAGATTGGTTAAAAACCCTAATTGGACAAGAATATGCCTAGGGAGGACGAAAATGACCTAAATGTTAATCCAATGACACAAATGAACTTATTCGATGCACAACATTGGTTAAAAACCCTAATTGGACAAGAGTAAGCCTAGGGAGGACGAAAATGACCTAAATGTTAATCCAATGACACAAATGAACTTATTCGATGCACAAGATTGGTTAAAAACCCTAATTGGACAAGAATAAGCATAGAAAAGACGAAAATGACCTAATATATCATCCAATGACACAAACACACCTATTGGATGCACAAGATAGGTTAAAAACCCTAATTGGATAAGAATATGCCTAGGGAGGACGAAAATGACCTAATTGAATATCCAATGACACAAACACACCTATTGGATGCACAAGATTGGTTAAAAACCCTAATTGGACAAGAATATGCCTAGGGAGGACGAAAATGACCTAAATATTAATTCAATGACACAAACAAAGTTATTGGATGCACAAGATTGGTTAAAAACCCTAATTTGACAAGAATTAGTCAAGGGAAGACGAAAATGACCTAATTGATCATCCAATGACACAAACACACCTATTGGATGCACAAGATTGGTTAAAAACCCTAATTGGACAAGAATAAGCCTAGGGAGGACGAAAATGACCTAATTGATCATCCAATGACACAAACACACCTATTGGATGCACAAGATTGGTTAAAAACCCTAATTGGACAAGAATAAGCCTAGGGAGGACGAAAATGACCTAATTGATCATCCAATGACACAAACACACCTATTGGATGCACAAGATTGGTTAAAAACCATTGTTGGACAAGAATATGGCTAGGGAGGATGAAAATGACCTAATTGATCATCCAATGACACAAATGAACTTATTGGATGCACAAGATTGGTTAAAAACCCTAGTTGGACAAGAATATGCCTAGGGAGGACGAAAATGACCTAATTGATCATCCAATGACACAAACACACCTATTGGATGCACAAGATTGGTTAAAAACCCTAATTGGACAAGAATAAGCCTAGGGAGGACGAAAATGACCTAATTGATCATCCAATGACACAAACACACCTATTGGATGCACAAGATTGGTTAAAAACCCTAATTGGACAAGAATAAGCCTAGGGAGGACGAAAATGACCTAATTGATCATCCAATGACACAAATGAACTTATTGGATGCACAAGATTGGTTAAAAGTCCTAATTGGACAAGAATAAGCCTAGGGAGGACGAAAATGACCTAAATGCTAATCCAATGACACAACTCAACTTATTGGATGCACAAGATTGGTTAAAAACCCTAATTGGGCAAGAATAAGCCTAGGGAGGACGAAAATGACCTAATTGATCATCCAATGACACAAACACACCTATTGGATGCACAAGATTGGTTAAAAACCCTAATTGGACAAGAATAAGCCTAGGGAGGACGAAAATGACCTAATTGATCATCCAATGACACAAATGAACTTATTGGCTGCACAAGATTGGTTAAAAACCCTAATTGGACAAGAATAAGCATAGAAAGGTCGAAAATGACCTAATTGATCATCCAATGACACAAACACACCTATTGGATGCACAAGATTGGTTAAAAACCCAAATTGGACAAGAATAAGCCTAGGGAGGACGAAAATGACCTAATTGATCATCCAATGACACAAATGAACTTATTGGATGCACAAGATTGGTTAAAAACCCTAATTGGACAAGAATATGCCTAGGGAGGACGAAAATGACCTAAATGTTAATTCAATGACACAAACGAACTTATTGGATGCACAACATTGGTTAAAAACCCTAATTGGACAAGAATAGGCCTAGGGAGGACGAAAATGACCTAATTGATCATCCAATGACACAAACACACCTATTGGATGCACAAGATTGGTTAAAAACCCTAATTGGACAAGAATAAGCCTAGGGAGGACGAAAATGACCTAATTGATCATCCAATGACACAAACACACCTATTGGATGCGCAAGATTGGTTAAAAACCGTAATTGGACAAGAATATGCCTATAGAGGACGAAAATGATCTAATTGATCATCCAACGACACAAATGATCTTATTGGATGCACAAGATTGGTTAAAGACCCTAATTGGACAAGAATAGGCCTACGGAGGACGAAAATGACCTAATTGATCATCCAATGACACAAGCACACCTATTGGATGCACAAGATTGGTTAAAAACCCTAATTGGACAAGAATATGCCTAGGCAGGACGAAAATGACCTAAATGTTAATCCAATGACACAAATGAACTTATTGGATGCACAAGATTGGTTAAAAACCCTAATTGGACAAGAATATGCCTAGGGAGGACGAAAATAACCTAATTGATCATCCAATGACACAAACACACCTATTGGATGCACAAGATTTGTTCAGAACCCTAATTGGACAAGAATATGCCTAGGGAGGACGAAAATGACCTAATTGATCATCCAATGACACAAACACACCTATTGGATGCACAAGATTGGTTAAAAACCCTAATTGGACAAGAATAAGCCTAGGGAGGACGAAAATGACCTAATTGATCATCCAATGACACAAACACACCTATTGAATGCACAAGATTGGTTAAAAACCCTAATTGGACAAGAATATGCCTAGGGAGGACGAAAATGACCTAATTGATCATCCAAAGACACAAACACACCTATTGGATGCACAAGATTGGTTAAAAACCCTAATTGGACAAGAATATGCCTAGGGAGGATGAAAATGACCTAAATGTTAATCCAATGACACAAATGAACTTATTGGATGCACAAGATTGGTTAAAAACCCTAATTGGACAAGAATAAGCCTTCGGAGGACGAAAATGACCTAATCGATCATCCAATGACACAAACACTCCTATTGGATGCAAAAGACTGGTTAAAAACCCTAATTGGACAAGAATATGCCTAGGAAGGACGAAAATGACCTAATTGATCATCCAATGACACAAACACACCTATTGGATGCACAAGATTGGTTAAAAACCCTAATTGGACAAGAATAAGCCTAGGGAGGACGAAAATGACCTAATTGATCATCCAATGACACAAACACACCTATTGGATGCACAAGATTGGTTAAAAACCCTAATTGGACAAGAATATGCCTAGGGAGGACGAAAATGACCTAAATGTTAATCCAATGACACAAATGAACTTATTGGATGTACAAGTTTGGTTAAAAACCCTAATTGGACAAGAATAAGCCTAGGGAGGACGAAAATGACAAAATTGATCATCCAATGACACAAACACACCTATTGGATGCAAAAGATTGGTTAAAAACCCTAATTGGACAAGAATATGCTTAGGGAGGACGAAAATGACCTAAATGTTAATCCAATGACACAAATGAACTTATTGGATGCACAAGATTGGTTTAAAACCCTAATTGGACAAGAATAAGCCTTCGAAGGACGAAAATGACCTAATTGATCATTCAATGACACAAACACACCTATTGGATGCACAAGACTGGTTAAAAACCCTAATTATACAAGAATATGCCTAGGAAGGACGAAAATGACCTAATTGATCATCCAATGACACAAACACACCTATTGGATGCACAAGATTGGTTAAAAACCCTAATTGGACAAGAATAAGCCTAGGGAGGACGAAAATGACCTAATTGATCATCCAATGACACAAACACACCTATTGGATGCACAAGATTGGTTAAAAACCCTAATTGGACAAGAATAAGCCTAGGGAGGACGAAAATGACCTAATTGATCATCCAATGACACAAACACACCTATTGGATGCACAAGATTGGTTAAAAACCCTAATTGGATAAGAATGTGCCTAGGGAAGACGAAAATGACCTAATTGATCATCCAATGACACAAATGAACTTATTGGTTGCACAAAATTAGTTAAAAACCCTAATTGGACAAGAATAAGTCTATGGAGGACGAAAATAACCTAATTGATCATCCAATGACCCAAACACACCTATTGGATGCACAAGTTTTGTCTAAAACTCTAATTGGACAAGAATATGCCTAGGGAGGACGAAAATGACCTAAATGTTAATCCAATGACACAAATGAACTTATTGGATGCACAAGATTGGTTAAAAACCCTAATTGGACAAGAATAAGCCTAGGGAGGACGAAAATGACCTAATTGATCATCCAATGACACAAACACACCTATTGGATGTACAAGATTGGTTAAAAACCCTAATTGGACAAGAATATGCCTAGGGAGGACGAAATGACCTAATTGATCATCCAATGACACAAACACACCTATTGGATGCACAAGATTGGTTAAAAACCCTAATTGGACAACAATAAGCCTTGGGAGGACGAAAATGACCTAATTGATCATCCATTGACACAAACACACCTATTGGATGCACAAGATTGGTTAAAAACCCTAATTGGACAAGAATATGCCTAGGGAGGACGAAAATGACCTAAATGTTAATCCAATGACACAAACGAACTTATTGGATGCACAACATTGGTTAAAAACCCTAATTGGTCAAGAATAAGCCTAGGGAGGACGAAAATGACCTAATTGATCATCCAATGACACAAACACACCTATTGGATGCACAAGATTGGTTAAAAACCATAATTGGAAAAGAATAAGCCTAGGGAGGACGAAAATGACCTAAATGTTAATTTAATGACACAAACGAACTTATTGGATGCACAACATTGGTTAAAAACCCTACTTGGACAAGAATAAGCCTTGGGAGGACGAAAATGACCTAATTGATCATCCAATGACACAAACAGACCTATTGGATGCTCAAGATTGGTTAAAAACCCTAATTGGACAAGAATAAGCCAAGGGAGGAAGAAAATGACCTAATTGATCATCCAATGACACAAACACACCTATTGGATGCACAAGATTGGTTAAAAACCCTAATTGGAGAAGAATATCCCTAGGGAAGATGAAAATGACATAATTGATCATCCAATGACAAAAACACACCTATTAGATGCACAAGATTGGTTAAAAACCCTAATTGGACAAGAATATGCCTAGGGAGGACGAAAATGACCTAATTGATCATCCAATGACACAAATGAACTTATTGGATGCACAAGATTGGTTAAAAACCCTAATTGGACAAGAATATGCCTAGGGAGGACGAAAATGACCTAAATGTTAATTCAATGACACAAACGAACTTATTGGATGCACAACATTGGTTAAAAACCCTAATTGGACAAGAATAAGCCTAGGGAGGACGAAAATGACCTAATTGATCATCCAATGAAACAAACACACCTATTGGATGCACAAGATTGGTTAAAAACCCTAATTGGAAAAGAATAAGCCTAGGGAGGACGAAAATGACCTAAATGTTAATTTAATGACACAAACGAACTTATTGGATGCACAACATTGGTTAAAAACCCTAATTGGACAAGAATAAGCCTAGGGAGGACAAAAATGACCTAATTGATCATCCAATGACACAAACACACCTATTGGATGCACAAGATTGGTTAAAAACCCTAATTGGACAAGAATAAGCCTAGGGAGGACGAAAATGACCTAATTGATCATCCAATGACACAAACACACCTATTGGATGCACAAGATTGGTTAAAAACCATAATTGGACAAGAATGAGCCTAGGGAGGACGAAATGACCTAATTGATCATCCAATGACACAAACACATCTATAGGATGCACAAGATTGGTTAAAAACCCTAATTGGACAAGGATATGCCTAGGGAGGACGAAAATGACCTAAATATTAATTCAATGACACAAACAAACTTATTGGATGCACAAGATTGGTTAAAAACCCTAATTGGACAAGAATAAGCCTAGGGAGGACGAAAATTACCTAATTGATCATCCAATGACACAAACACACCTATTAGATGCACAAGATTGGTTAAAAACCCTAATTGGACAAGAATAAGCCTAGGGAGGACGAAAATGACCTAATTGATCATCCAATGACACAAGCACACCTATTGGATGCACAAGATTGGTCTAAGACTCTAATTGGACAAGAATATGCCTAGGGAGGACGAAAATGACCTAAATGTTAATCCAATGACACAAATGAACTTATTGGAAGCACAAGATTGGTTAAAAACCCTAATTGGACAAGAATATGCCTCGGGAGGACGAAAATGACCTAAATATTAATTCAATGACACAAACAAAGTTATTGGATGCACAAGATTGGTTAAAAACCCTAATTGGACAAGAATAAGCCTAGGGAGGACGAAAATGACCTAATTGATCATCCAATGACACAAACACACCTATTGGATGCACAAGATTGGTTAAAAACCCTAATTGGACAAGAATAAGCCTAGGGAGGACGAAAATGACCTAATTGATCATCCAATGAGATAAACACACCTATTGGATACACAAGATTGGTTAAAAACCCTAATTGGACAAGAATATGCCTAGGGAGGACGAAAATGACCTAATTGATCATCCAATGACACAAACACTCCTATTGGATGCACAAGATTGGTTAAAAACCCTAATTGGACAAGAATATGCCTAGGGAGGACGAAAATGACCTAAATATTAATTCAATGAAACAAACAAACTTATTGGATGCACAAGATTGGTTAAAAACCCTAATTGAACAAGAATATGCCTAGGGAGGACGAAAATGACCTAATTGATCATCCAATGACACAAACACACCTATTGGATGCACAAGATTGGTTAAAAACCCTAATTGGACAAGAATAAGCCTAGGGAGGACGAAAATGACCTAATTGATCATCCAATGACACAAACACACCTATTGGATGCACAAGATTGGTTAAAAACCCTAATTGGACAAGAATAAGCCTAGGGAGGACGAAAATGACCTAATTGATCATCCAATGACACAAATGAACTTATTGGATGCACAAGATTGGTTAAAAGTCCTAATTGGACAAGAATAAGCCTAGGGAGGACGAAAATGACCTAAATGCTAATCCAATGACACAACTCAACTTATTGGATGCACAAGATTGGTTAAAAACCCTAATTGGGCAAGAATAAGCCTAGGGAGGACGAAAATGACCTAATTGATCATCCAATGACACAAACACACCTATTGGATGCACAAGATTGGTTAAAAACCCTAATTGGACAAGAATAAGCCTAGGGAGGACGAAAATGACCTAATTGATCATCCAATGACACAAACACACCTATTGGATGCACAAGATTGGTTAAAAACCCTAATTGCACAAGAATATGCCTAGGGAGGACGAATATGACCTAAATGTTAATCCAATAACACAAATGAACTTATTGGATGCACAAGATTGGTTAAAAACCCTAATTGGACAAGAATAAGCCTAGGGAGAACGAAAATGACCTAAATGTTAATCCAATGACACAACTCAACTTATTCGATGCACAAGATTGGTTAAAATCCCTAATTGGACAAGAATAAGCCTAGGGAGGACGAAAATGACCTAACTGATCATCCAATGACACAAACACACCTATTGGATGCACAAGATTGGTTAAAAACCCTAATTGGACAAGAATATGCCTAGGGAGGACGAAAATGACCTAATTGATCATCCAATGACACAAACACACCTATTGGATGCACAAGATTGGTTAAAAACCCTAATTGGACAAGAATATGCCTAGGGAGGACTAATATGACCTAAATGTTAATCCAATAACACAAAT
Organism: Cicer pinnatifidum; assembly: GCA_037974775.1. NCBI lineage: Eukaryota > Viridiplantae > Streptophyta > Magnoliopsida > Fabales > Fabaceae > Cicer > Cicer pinnatifidum. The sequence goes on along the minus strand of JBBPBR010000825.1, from coordinate 101,215 downwards.
GAACTTATTGGATGGACAAGATTGGTTAAAAACCCTAATTGGACAAGAATAAGCCTAGGGAGAACGAAAATGACCTAAATGTTAATCCAATGACACAACTCAACTTATTGGATGCACAAGATTGGTTAAAAACCCTAATTGGACATGAATAAGCATAGGGAGGACGAAAATGACCTAATTGATCATCCAATGACACAAACACACCTATTGGATGCACAAGATTGGTTAAAAACCCTAATTGGACAAGAATAAGCCTAGGGAGGACGAAAATGACCTAATTGATCATCCAATGACACAAACACACCTATTGGATGCACAAGATTGGTTAAAAACCCTAATTGGACAAGAATAAGCCTAGGGAGGACGAAAATGACCTAATTGATCATCCAATGACACAAACACATCTATTGGAAGCACAAGATTGGTTAGAAACCCTAGTTGGACAAGAATATGCCTAGGGAGGACGAAAATGACCTAATTGATCATCCAATGACACAAATGAACTTATTGGATGCACAAGATTGCTTAAAAACCCTAATTGGACAAAAATAAGCATAGAAAGGACGAAAATGACCTAATTGATCATCCAATGACACAAACACACCTATTGGATGCACAAGATTGGTTAAAAACCCTAATTGGACAAGAATAAGCCTAGGGAGGACGAAAATGACCTAATTGATCATCCAATGACACAAACACACCTATTGGATGCACAAGATTGGTTAAAAACCCTAATTGGACAAGAATAAGCCTAGGGAGGACGAAAATGACCTAATTGATCATCCAATGACACAAACACAACCATTGGATGCACAAGATTGGTTAAAAACCCTAATTGGAAAAGAATAAGCCTAGGGAGGACGAAAATGACCTAAATGTTAATTTAATGACACAAACGAACTTATTGGATGCACAACATTGGTTAAAAACCCTAATTGGACAAGAATAAGCCTAGGGAGGACGAAAATGACCTAATTGATCATCCAATGACACAAACACACCTATTGGATGCACAAGATTGGTTAAAAACCCTAATTTGACAAGAATAAGCCAAGGGAGGAAGAAAATGACCTAATTGATCATCCAATGACACAAACAGACCTATTGGATGCACAAGATTGGTTAAAAACCCTAATTGGACAAGAATATGCCTAGGGAGGATGAAAATGACATAATTGATCATCCAATGACACAAACACACCTATTAGATGCACAAGATTGGTTAAAAACCCTAATTGGACAAGAATATGCCTAGGGAGGACGAAAATTACCTAATTGATCATCCAATGACACAAACACACGTATTGGAGGCACAAGAATGGTTAAAAACCCTAATTGGACAATAATATGCCTAGGGAGGACGAAAATGACCTAAATGTTAATCCAATGACACAAACGAACTTATTGGATGCACAAGATTGGTTAAAAACCCTAATTGAACAAGAATAAGCCTAGGGAGGACGAAAATGACCTAATTGGTCATCCAATGACACAAACACACCTATTGGATGCACAAAATTGGTTAAAAACCCTAATTGGACAAGAATATGCCTAGGGAGGACACATATGACCTAATTGATTATCCAATGACACAAACACACCTATTGGATGCACAAGATTGGTTAACAACCCTAATTGGACAATAATATGCCTATGGAGGACGAAAATGACCTAAATGTTAATCCAATGACACAAATGAACTTATTGGATGCACAAGATTGGTTAAAAACCCTAATTAAAAAGAATAAGCCTAGGGAGGACGAAAATGACCTAATTGATCATCGAATGACACAAACACACCTATTGGATGCACAAGATTGGTTAAAAACCCTAATTGGACAAGAATATGCCTAGGGAGGACGAAAATGACCTAAATGTTAATCCAATGACACAACTCAACTTATTGGATGCACAAGATTGGTTAAAAACCCTAATTGGACAAGAATAAGCCTAGGGAGGACGAAAATGACCTAATTGATCATCCAATGACACAAACACACCTATTGGATGCACAAGATTGGTTAGAAACCCTAATTGGACAAGAATAAGCCTAGGGAGGACAAAAATGACCTAATTAATCATCCAATGACACAAACACACCTATTGGATGCACAAGATTGGTTAAAAACCCTAATTGGACAAGAATAAGCCTAGTGAGGAAGAAAATGACCTAATTGATCATCCAATGACACACACACACCTATTGGATGCACAAGATTGGTTAAAAACCCTAATTGGCCAAGAATAAGCCTAGGGAGGACGAAAGTGACCTAATTGATCATCCAATGACACAAACACACCTATTGGATGCACAAGATTGGTTAGAAACCCTAATTGGACAAGAATAAGCCTAGGGAGGACGAAAATAACCTAATTAATCATCCAATGACACAAACACACCTATTGGATGCACAAGATTGGTTAAAAACCCTAATTGGACAAGAATAAGCCTAGTGAGGAAGAAAATGACCTAATTGATCATCCAATGACACACACACACCTATTGGATGCACAAGATTGGTTAAAAACCCTAATTGGCCAAGAATAAGCCTAGGGAGGACGAAAATGACCTAATTGATCATCCAATGACACAAACACAACTATTGGATGCACATGATTGGTTAAAAACCCTAATTGGACAAGAATATTCCTAGGGAGGACGAAAATGATCTAAATGTTAATCCAATGACACAAACGAACTTATTGGGTGCACAACATTGGTTAAAAACCCTATTTGGTCAAGAATAAGCCTAGGGAGGACGAAAATGACCTAAGTGATCATCCAATGACACAAACACACCTATTGGATGCACAAGATTGGTTAAAAACCCTAATTGGAAAAGAATATGCCTAGGGAGGACGAAAATGACCTAAATGTTAATTTAATGACACAAACGAACTTATTGGATGCACAACATTGGTTAAAAACCCTAATTGGACAAGAATAAGCCTAGGGAGGACGAAAATGACCTAATTGATCATCCAATGACACAAACACACCTATTGGATGCACAATATTGGTTAAAAACCCTAATTGGACAAGAATAAGCCTAGGGAGGAAGAAATTGACCTAATTGATCATCCAATGACACAAACACACCTATTGGATGCACAAGATTGGTTAAAAACCCTAATTGGACAAGAATATGCCTAGGGAGGACGAAAATGACCTAATTGATCATCCAATGACACAAACACACCTATTGGATGCACAAGATTGGTTAAAAACCCTAATTGGAAAAGAATAAGCCTAGTGAGGAAGAAAATGACCTAATTGATCATCCAATGACACACACACACCTATTGGATGCACAAGATTGGTTAAAAACCCTAATTGGCCAAGAATAAGCCTAGGGAGGACGAAAATGACCTAATTGATCATCCAATGACACAAACACAACTATTGGATGCACATGATTGGTTAAAAACCCTAATTGGACAAGAATATTCCTAGGGAGGACGAAAATGATCTAAATGTTAATCCAATGACACAAACGAACTTATTGGATGCACAACATTGGTTAAAAACCCTAATTGGACAAGAATAAGCCTAGGGAGGACGAAAATGACCTAATGGATCATCCAATGACACAAACACACCTATTGGATGCACAAGATTGGTTAAAAGCCCTAATTGGACAAGAATAAGCCTAGGGAGGACGCATATGACCTAATTGATCATCCAAGGACACAAACACACCTATTGGATGCACAAGATTGGTTAAAAACCCTAATTGGACAATAATATGCCTAGGGAGGACGAAAATGACCTAAATGTTAATCCAATGACACAAACGAACTTATTGGATGCACAAGATTGGTTAAAAACCCTAATTGAACAAGAATAAGCCTAGGGAGGACGAAAATGACCTAACCGATCATCCAATGACACAAAAACACCTATTGGATGCACAAGATTGGTTAAAAACCATAATTGGACAAGAATATGCCTAGGGAGGACGAAAATGACCTAAATGTTAATCAAATGACACAACTCAACTTTTTGGATGCACAAGATTGGTTAAAAACCCTAATTGGACAAGAATAAGCCTAGGGAGGACGAAAATGACCTAAATGTTAATCCAATTACACAAATGAACTTATTGGATGCACAAGTTTGGTTAAAAACCCTAATTGGAAAAGAATACGCCTAAGGAGGACGAAAATGACCTAATTGATCATCCAATGACACAAATGAACTTATGGGATGCACAAGATTGGTTAAATACCCTAATTGGACAAGAATAGGGCTAGGGAGGACGAAAATGACCTAATTGATCATCCAATGACACAAACACACCTATTGGATGCACAAGATTTTTTAGAATCCCTAATTGGACAAGAATAAGCCTAGGGAGAACGAAAATGACCTAATTAATCATCCAATGACACAAACACACCTATTGGTTGCACAAGATTGGTTAAAAACCCTAATTGGACAAGAATAAGCCTATTGAGGAAGAAAATGACCTAATTGATCGTCCAATGACACACACACACCTATTGGATGCACAAGATTGGTTAAAAACCCTAATTGGCCAAGAATAAGCCTAGGGAGGACGAAAATGACCTAATTGATCATCCAATGACACAAACACACCTATTGGATGCACAACATTGGTTAGAAACCCTAATTGGACAAGAATAAGCCTAGGGAGGACGAAAATGACCTAATTAATCATCCAATGTCACAAACACACCTATTGGATGCACAAGATTGGTTAAAAACCCTAATTGGACAAGAATAAGCCTATTGAGGACGAAAATGACCTAATTGAACATCCAATGACACACACACACCTATTGGATGCACAAGATTGGTTAAAAACCCTAATTGGACAAGAATATGCCTAGGGAGGACGAAAATGACCTAAATGTTAATCCAATGACACAAATGAACTTATTTGATGCACAAGTTTGGTTAAAAACCCTAATTGGACAAGAATACGCCTAGGGAGGACGAAAATGACCTAATTGATCATCCAATGACACAAATGAACTTATTGGATGCACAAGATTCGTTAAATACCCTAATTGGACAAGAATAGGCCTAGGGAGGACGAAAATGACCTAATTGATCATCCAATGACACAAACACACCTATTGGATGCACAAGATTGGTTAGAAACCCTAATTGGACAAGAATAAGCCTAGGGAGGACGAAAATGACCTAATTAATCATCCAATGACACAAACACACCTATTGGATGCACAAGATTGGTTAAAAACCCTAATTGGACAAGAATAAGCCTATTGAGGAAGAAAATGACCTAACTGATCATCCAATGACACACACACACCTATTGGATGCACAAGATTGGTTAAAAACCCTAATTGGCCAAGAATAAGCCTAGGGAGGACGAAAATGACCTAATTGATCATCCAATGACACAAACACAACTATTGGATGCACAAGATTGGTTAAAAACCCTAATTGGACAAGAGTATGCCTAGGGAGGACGAAAATGACCTAAATGTTAATCCAATGACACAAACGAACTTATTGGATGCACAACATTGGTTAAAAACCCTAATTGGACAAGAATAAGCCTAGGGAGGACGAAAATGACCAAATTGATCATCCAATGACACAAACACACCTATTGGATGCACAAGATTGGTTAATAACCCTAATTGGAAAAGAATAAGCCAAGGGAGGACGAAAATGACCTAAATGTTAATTTAATGACACAAACGAACTTATTGGATGCACAACATTGGTTAAAAACCCTAATTGGACAAGAATAAGCCTGGGGAGGACGAAAATGACCTAATTGATCATCCAATGACACAAACACACCTATTGGATGCACAAGATTGGTTAAAAACCCTAATTGGACAAGAATAAGCCAAGGGAGGAAGAAAATGACCTAATTGATCATCCAATGACACAAACACACCTATTGGATGCACAAGATTGGTTAAAAACCCTAATTGGACAAGAATATGCCTAGGGAGGATGAAAATAACCTAATTGATCATTAAAAGACACAAACACACCTATTAGATGCACAAGATTGGTTAAAAACCCTAATTGGACAAGAATATGCCTAGGGAGGACGAAAATGACCTAATTGATCATCCAATGACACAAACACACCTATTGGAGGCACAAGATTGGTTAAAAACCCTAATTGGACAAGAATATGCCTTGGGAGGACGAAAATGACCTAAATGTAAATTCAATGACACAAACGAACTTATTGGAGGCACAACATTGGTTAAAAACCCTAATTGGACAAGAATAAGCCTAGGGAGGACGAAAATGACCTAATTGATCATCCAATGACACAAACACACCAACTGGATGCACAAGATTGGTTAAAAACCCTAATTGGACAAGAATAAGCCTAGGGAGGACGAAAATGACCTAATTGATCATCCAATGACACAAACACAACTATTGGATGCACAAGATTGGTTAAAAACCCTAATTGGACAAGAATAAGCCTAGGGAGGACGAAAATGACCAAATTGATCATCCAATGACACAAACACACCTATTGGATGCACAAGATTGGTTAATAACCCTAATTGGAAAAGAATAAGCCAAGGGAGGACGAAAATGACCTAAATGTTAATTTAATGACACAAACGAACTTATTGGATGCACAACATTGGATAAAAACCCTAATTGGACAAGAATAAGCCTGGGGAGGACGAAAATGACCTAATTGATCATCCAATGACACAAACACACCTATTGGATGCACAAGATTGGTTAAAAACCCTAATTGGACAAGAATAAGCCAAGGGAGGAAGAAAATGACCTAATTGATCATCCAATGACACAAACACACCTATTGGATGCACAAGATTGGTTAAAAACCCTAATTGGACAAGAATATGCCTAGGGAGGATGAAAATAACCTAATTGATCATTAAAAGACACAAACACACCTATTAGATGCACAAGATTGGATAAAAACCCTAATTGGACACGAATATGCCTAGGGAGGACGAAAATGACCTAATTGATCATCCAATGACACAAACACACCTATTGGAGGCACAAGATTGGTTAAAAACCCTAATTGGACAAGAATATGCCTAGGGAGGACGAAAATGACCTAAATGTAAATTCAATGACACAAACGAACTTATTGGAGGCACAACATTGGTTAAAAACCCTAATTGGACAAGATTAAGCCTAGGGAGGACGAAAATGACCTAATTGATCATCCAATGACACAAACACACCAACTGGATGCACAAGATTGGTTAAAAACCCTAATTGGACAAGAATAAGCCTAGGGAGGCCGAAAATGACCTAATTGATCATCCAATGACACAAACACACCTATTGGATGCACAAGATTGGTTAAAAACCCTAATTGGACAAGAATATGCCTAGGGAGGACGAAAATGATCTAATTGATCATCCATTGACACAAATGAACTTATTGGATGCACAAGATTGGTTAAAGACCCTAATTGGACAAGAATAGGCCTAGGGAGGACGAAAATGACCTAATTGATCATCCAATGACACAAACACACCTATTGGATGCACAAGATTGGTTAGAAACCCTAATTGGACAAGAATATGCCTAGGGAGGACGAAAATGACCTAAATGTTAATCCAATGACACAACTCAACTTATTGGATGCACAAGATTGGTTAAAAACCCTAATTGGACAAGAATAAGCCTAGGGAGGACGAAAATGGCCTAATTGATCATCCAATGACACAAACACACCTATTGGATGCACAAGATTGGTTAAAAACCCTAATTGGAAAAGAATATGCCTAGGGAGGACGAAAATGACGTAAATATTAATTCAATGACACAAACAAAGTTATTGGATGCACAAGATTGGTTAAAAACCCTAATTGGACAAGAATAAGTCTAGGGAGGACGAAAATGACCTAATTGATCATCCAATGACACAAACACACCTATTGGATGCACAAGATTGGTTAAAAACCCTAATTGGACAAGAATAAGCCTAGGGAGGACGAAAATGACCTAATTGATCATCCAATGACACAAACACACCTATTGGATGCACAAGATTGGTTAAAAACCCTAATTGGACAAGAATTAGCCTAGGGAGGATGAAAATGACCTAAATGTTAATTCAATGACAAAAACGAACTTATTGGATGCACAAGATTGGTTAAAAACCCTAATTGGACAAGAATATAACTAGGGAGGACGAAAATGACCTAAATGTTAATCCAATGACACAAATGAGCTTATTGGATGCACAAGATTGGTTAAAAACCCTAATTGGACAAGAATAAGCCTAGGGAGGACGAAAATGACCTAATTGATCATCCAATGACACAAACACACCTATTGGATGCACAAGATTGGTTAAAAACCCTAATTGGACAAGAATAAGCCTAGGTAGGACGAAAATGACCTAATTGATCATCCTTTGACACAAACACACCTATTGGATGCACAAGATTGATTAAAAACCCTAATTGGACAAGAATAAGCCTAGGGAGGATGAAAATGACCTAATTGATCATCCAATGACACAAACACACCTATTGGATGCACAAGATTGGTTAAAAACCCTAATTGGACAAGAATAAGCCTAGGGAGGAAGAAAATGACCTAATTGATCATCCATTGACACAAACACACCTATTGGATGCACAAGATTGGTTAAAAACCCTAATTGGACAACAATAAGCCAAGGGAGGACGAAAATGACCTAATTAATCTTCCAATGACACAAACAAACCTATTGGATGCACAAGATTGGTTAAAAACCCTAATTGAACAAGAATAAGCGTAGGGAGGACGAAAATGACGTAATTGATCATCCAATGACACAAACACACCTATTGGATGCACAAGATTGGTTAAAAACCCTAATTGGACAAGAATAAGCCTAGGGAGGACGAAAATGACCTAATTGATCATCCAATGACACAAACACACCTATTGGATGCTCAAGATTGGTTAAAACCCTAATTGGACAAGAATATGCCTAGGGAGGACGAAAATGACCTAAATGTTAATCCAATGACACAAATGAACTTATTGGATGCACAAGATTGGTTAAAAACCCTAATTGGTCGAGAATAAGCCTAGGGAGGACGAAAATGACCTAATTGATCATGCAATGACACAAACACACCTATTGGATGCACAAGATTGGTTAAAAATCCTAATTGGACAAGAATAAGCCTAGGGAGGACGAAAATGACCTAATTGATCATCCAATGACACAAACACACCTATTGGATGCACAAGTTTGGTTAAAAACCCTAATTGGACAAGAATATGCCTAGGGAGGACGAAAATGACCTAAATATTAATTCAATGACACAAATAAAGTTTTTGGATGCACATGATTGGTTAAAAACCCTAATTGGACAAGAATAAGCCTAGGGAGGACGAAAATGGCCTAATTAATCATCCAATGACACAAACACACCTATTGGATGCACAAGATTGGTTAAAAACCCTAATTGGACAAGAATAAGCCTAGGGAGGACGAAAATGACCTAATTGATCATCCAATGACACAAACACACCTATTGGATGCACAAGATTGGTTAAAAACCCTAATTGGACAAGCATACGCCTAGGGAGGACGAAAATGACCTAATTGATCATCCAATGACACAAACACACCTATTGGATGCACAAGATTGGTTAAAAACCCTAATTGGACAAGAATAAGCCTAGGGAGGACGAAAATGACCTAATTGATCATCCAATGACACAAACACACCTATTGGATGCACAAGATTGGTTAAAAACCCTAATTGGACAAGAATAAGCCTAGGGAGGACGAAAATGACCTAATTGATCATCCAATGACACAAACACATCTATTGGAAGCACAAGATTGGTTAGAAACCCTAGTTGGACAAGAATATGCCTAGGGAGGACGAAAATGACCTAATTGATCATCCAATGACACAAATGAACTTATTGGATGCACAAGATTGCTTAAAAACCCTAATTGGACAAAAATAAGCATAGAAAGGACGAAAATGACCTAATTGATCATCCAATGACACAAACACACCTATTGGATGCACAAGATTGGTTAAAAACCCTAATTGGACAAGAATAAGCCTAGGGAGGACGAAAATGACCTAATTGATCATCCAATGACACAAACACACCTATTGGATGCACAAGATTGGTTAAAAACCCTAATTGGACAAGAATAAGCCTAGGGAGGACGAAAATGACCTAATTGATCATCCAATGACACAAACACACCTATTGGATGCACAAGATTAGTCTAAAACTCTAATTGGACAAGAATATGCCTAGGGAGGACGAAAATGACCTAAATGTTAATCCAATGACACAAATGAACTTATTGGATGCACAAGATTGGTTAAAAACCCTAATTGGACAAGAATAAGCCTAGGAAGGACGAAATGACCTAATTGATCATCCAATGACACAAACACACCTATTGGATGCACAAGATTGGTTAAAAACCCTAATTGGACAAGAATATGCCTAGGGAGGACGAAAATGACCTAATTGATCATCCAATCACACAAACACACCTATTGGATGCACAAGATTGGTTAAAAACCCTAATTGGACAAGAATAAGCCTAGGGAGGACGAAAATGACCTAATTGATCATCCAATGACACAAACACACCTATTGGATGCACAAGATTGGTTAAAAACCCTAATTGGACAAGAATAAGCCAAGGGAGGACGAAAATGACCTAATTGATCAACCAATGACACAAACACACCTATTGGAAACACAAGATTGGTTAAAAACCCTAATTGGACAAGAATATGCCTAGGGAGGACGAAAATGACCTAAATGTTAATCCAATGACACAAATGAACTTATTGGATGCACAAGATTGGTTAAAAACCCTAATTGGACAAGATTAAGCCTATGGGGGACGAAAATGACCTAAATGTTAATCCAATGAAACAACTCAACTTATTGGATGCACAAGATTGGTTAAAAACCCTAATTGGACAAGAATAAGCCTAGGGAGGACGAAAATGACCTAATTGATCATCCAATGACACAAACACACCTATTGGATGCACAAGATTGGTTAAAAACCCTAATTGGACAAGAATATGCCTAGGGAGGACGAAAATGACCTAAATATTAATTCAATGAAACAAACAAACTTATTGGATGCACAAGATTGGTTAAAAACCCTAATTGGACAAGAATAAGCCTAGGGAGAACGAAAATGACCTAATTGATCATCCAATGACACAAACACACCTATTGGATGCAAAAGATTGGTTAAAAACCCTAATTGGACAAGAATATGCCTAGGGAGGACGAAAATGACCTAAATATTAATTCAATGAAACAAACAAACTTATTGGATGCACAAGATTGGTTAAAAACCCTAATTGGACAAGAATAAGCCTAGGGATGACGAAAATGACCTAATTGATCATCCAATGACACAAACACACCTATTGGATGCACAAGATTGGTTAAAAACCCTACTTCGACAAGAATAAGCCTAGGGAGGACGAAAGTGACCTAATTGATCATCCAATGACACAAACACACCTATTGGATGCACAAGATTGGTTTAAAACCCTAGTTGGACAAGAATATGCCTAGGGAGGATGAAAATGACCTAATTGATCATCCAATGACACAAATGAACTTATTGGATGCACAAGATTGGTTAAAAACCCTAATTGGACAAGAATAAGCCTAGGGAGGACGAAAATGACCTAATTGATCATCCAATGACACAAACACACCTATTGGATGCACAAGATTGGTTAAAAACCCTAATTGGACAAGAATAAGCCTAGGGATGATGAAAATGACCTAATTGATCATCCAATGACACAAACACACCTATTGGATGCACAAGATTGGTTAAAAACCCTAATTGAACAAGAAAAAGCCTAGGGAGGACGAAAATGACCTATTTGATCATCCAATGACACAAACACACCTATTGGATTCACAAGATTAGTTAAAAACCCTAATTGGATAAGAATATGACTAGGGAGGACAAAAATGACCTAAATGTTAATTCAATGACACAAATGAACTTATTGGATGCACAAGATTGTATAAAAACCCTAATTGGACAAGAATAAGCCTAGGGAGGATCAAAATGACCTAATTGATCATCCAATGACACAAACACACCTATTGGATGCACAAGGTTGGTTAAAAACCCTAATTGGACAAGAATAAGCCTAGGGAGGTAGAAAATGACCTAATTGATCATCCAATGACACAAACACACCTATTGGATGCACAAGATTGGTTAAAAACCCTAATTGGACAAGAATAAGCCTAGGGAGGACGAAAATGACCTAATTGATCATCCAATGACACAAACACACCTATTGGATGCTCAAGATTGGTTAAAAACCCTAATTGGACAAGAATACGCCTAGGGAGGACGAAAATTACCTAATTGATCATCCAATGACACAAATGAACTTATTGGATGCACAAGATTGGTTAAATACCCTAATTGGACAAGAATAGGCCTAGGGAGGACGAAAATGACCTAATTGATCATCCAATGACACAAACACACCTATTGGATGCACAAGATTGGTTAGAAACCCTAATTGGACAAGAATAAGCCTAGGGAGGACGAAAATGACCTAATTAATCATCCAATGACACTAACACACTTATTGGATGCACAAGATTGGTTAAAAACCTTAATTGGACAAGAATAAGCCTATTGAGGAAGAAAATGACCTAATTCATCATCCAATGACACACACACACCTATTGGATGCACAAGATTGGTTAAAAACCCTAATTGGCCAAGAATAAGCCTAGGGAGGACGAAAATGACCTATTTGATCATCCAATGACACAAACACAACTATTGGATGCACAAGATTGGTTAAAAACCCTAATTGGACAAGAGTATGCCTAGGGAGGACGAAAATGACCTAAATGTTAATCCAATGACACAAACACACCTATTGGATACACAAGATTGGTTAATAACCCTAATTGGAAAAGAATAAGCCAAGGGAGGACGAAAATGACCTAAATGTTAATTTAATGACACAAACGAACTTATTGGATGCACAACATTGGTTAAAAACCCTAATTGGACAAGAATAAGCCTGGGGAGGACGAAAATGACCTAATTGATCATCCAATGACACAAACACACCTATTGGATGCACAAGATTGGTTAAAAACCCTAATTGGACAAGAATAAGCCAAGGGAGGACGAAAATGACCTAATTGATCATCCAATGACATAAACACACCTATTGGATGCACAAGATTGGTTAAAAACCCTAATTGGACACGAATATGCCTAGGGAGGATGAAAATAACCTAATTGATCATCCAAAGACACAAACACACCTATTAGATGCACAAGATTGGTTAAAAACCGTAATTGGACAAGAATATGCCTAGGGAGGACGAAAATGACCTAATTGATCATCCAATGACACAAACACACCTATTGGAGGCACAAGATTGGTTAAAAACCCTAATTGGACAAGAATATGCCTAGGGAGGACGAAGATGACCTAAATGTAAATTCAATGACACAAACGAACTTATTGGATGCACAACATTGGTTAAAAACCCTAATTGGACAAGAATAAGCCTAGGGAGGACGAAAATGGCCTAATTGATCATCCAATGACACAAACACACCAATTGGATCCACAAGATTGGTTAAAAACCCTAATTGGACAAGAATAAGCCTAGGGAGGACGAAAATGACCTAATTGATCATCCAATGACCCAAACACACCTATTGGATGCACAAGATTGGTTAAAAACCCTAATTGGACAAGAATATGCCTAGGGAAGACGAAAATGATCTAATTGATCATCCAATGACACAAATGAACTTATTGGATGCACAAGATTGGTTAAAGACCCTAATTGGACAAGAATAGGCCTAGGGAGGACGAAAATGACCTAATTGATCATCCAATGACACAAACACACCTATTGGATGCACAAGATTGGTTAAAAACCTTAATTGGACAAGAATAAGCCTAGGGAGGACGAAAATGACCTAATTGATCATCCAATGACACAAACACACCTATTGGATGCACAAGATTGGTTAAAAACCCTAATTGGACAAGAATAAGCCTAGGGAGGACGAAAATGACCTAATTGATCATCCAATGACACAAACACACCTATTGGAAGCACAAGATTGGTTAAAAACCCTAGTTGGACAAGAATATGCCTATGGAGGACGAAAATGACCTAATTGATCATCCAAGGACACAAATGAACTTATTGGATGCACATGATTGGTTAAAAACCCTAATTGGACAAGAATAAGCATAGAAAGAACGAAAATGACCTAATTGATCATCCAATGACACAAACACACCTATTGGATGCACAAGATTGGTTAAAAACCCTAATTGGACAAGAATATGCCTAGGGAGTACGAAAGTGACCTAAATGTTAATCCAATGACACAAATGAACTTATTGGATGCACATGATTGGTTAAAAACCCTAATTGGACAAGAATAAGCCTAGGAAGGAAGAAAATTACCTAATTGATCATCCAATGACACAAACACACCTATTGGATGCACAAGATTGGTTAAAAACCCTAATTGGACAAGAATAAGCCTAGGAATGACGAAAATGACCTAATTGATCATCCAATGACACAAACACACCTATTGGATGCACAAGATTGGTTAAAAACCCAAATTGGACAAGAATATGCCTAGGGAGGACGAAAATGACCTAAATATTAATTCAATGACACAAACACACCTATTGGATGCACAAGATTGGTTAAAAACCCTAATTGGACAAGAATAAGCCTAGGGAGGACGAAAATGACCTAATTGATCATCCAATGACACAAACACACCTATTGGATGCACAAGATTGGTTAAAAACCATAATTGGACAAGAATAAGACTACGGAGGACGAAAATGACCTAAATATTAATTCAATGACACAAACACACCTATTTGATGCATAAGATTGGTTAAAAACCCTAATTGGACAAGAATAAGCCTAGGGCGGACGAAAATGACCTAATTGATCATCCAATGACACAAACACACCTATTGGATGCACAAGATTGGTAAAAAAATCCTAATTGGACAAGAATAAGCCTAGGGAGGACGAAAATGACCTAATTGATCATCCATTGACACAAACACACCTATTGGATGCACAAGATTGGTTAAAAACCCTAATTGGACAAGAATATGCCTAGGGAGGACCAAAATGACCTAAATGTTAATCCAATGACACAAATAAACTTATTGGATGCACAAGATTGGTCAAAAACCCTAATTGGACAAGAATATGCCTAGGGAGGACGAAAATGACCTAAATATTAATTCAATGACACAAACACACCTATTGGATGCACAAGATTGGTTAAAAACCCTAATTGGACAAGAATAAGCCTAGGGAGGACGAAAATGACCTAATTGATCATCCAATGACACAAACACACCAATTGGATGCACAAGATTGGTTAAAAACCCTAATTGGACAAGAATAAGCCTAGGGAGGACGAAAATGGCCTAATTGATCATCCAAAGACACAAACACACCTATTGGATGCACAAGATTGGTTAAAAACCCTAGTTGGACAAGAATATGCCTAGGGAGGACGAAAATGACCTAATTGATCATCCAATGACACAAACACACCTATTGGATGCACAAGATTGGTTAAAAACCCTTATTGGACAAGAATATACCAAAGGAAGACCAAAATGACCTAATTGATCATTCAATGACACAAACAAAGTTATTGGATGCACAAGATAGGTTAAAAACCCTAGTTGGACAAGAATATGCCTAGGGAAGACGAAAATGACCTAATTGATCATCCAATGACACAAACACACCTATTGGATGCACAAGATTGGTTAAAAACCCTAATTGGACAAGAATAAGCCTAGGGAGGACGAAAATGACCTAATTGATCATCCAATGACACAAACACACCTATTGGATGCACAAGATTGGTTAAAAACCCTAATTGGACAAGAATATGCCTAGGGAGGACAAAAATGACCTAAATGTTAATCCAATGACACAAATGAACTTATTGGATGCACAAGATTGGTTAAAAACCCTAATTGGACAAGAATAAGCCTAGGGAGAACGAAAATGACCTAAATGTTAATCCAATGACACAAATGAACTTATTGGATGCACAAGATTGGTTTAAAACCCTAATTGGACAAGAATAAGCCTAGGGAGGACGAAAATGACCTAATTGATCATCCAATGACACAAACACACCTATTGGATGCACAAGATTGGTTAAAAACCCTAATTGGACAAGAATAAGCCTAGGGAGGACGAAAATGACCTAATTGATCATCCAATGACACAAACACACCTATTGGATGCACAAGATTGGTTAAAAACCCTAATTGGACAAGAATAAGCCTAGGGAGGACGAAAATGACCTAATTGATCATCCAATGACACAAACACATCTATTGGAAGCACAAGATTGGTTAGAAACCCTAGTTGGACAAGAATATGCCTAGGGAGGACGAAAATGACCTAATTGATCATCCAATGACACAAATGAACTTATTGGATGCACAAGATTGCTTAAAAACCCTAATTGGACAAAAATAAGCATAGAAAGGACGAAAATGACCTAATTGATCATCCAATGACACAAACACACCTATTGGATGCACAAGATTGGTTAAAAACCCTAATTGGACAAGAATAAGCCTAGGGAGGACGAAAATGACCTAATTGATCATCCAATGACACAAACACACCTATTGGATGCACAAGATTGGTTAAAAACCCTAATTGGACAAGAATAAGCCTAGGGAGGACGAAAATGACCTAATTGATCATCCAATGACACAAACACACCTATTGGATGCACAAGATTGGTTTAAAACCCTAGTTGGACAAGAATATGCCTATGGAGGACGAAAATGACCAAATTTATCATCCAATGACACAAATGAACTTATTGGATGCACAAGATTGGTTAAAAACCCTAATTGGACAAGAATAAGCCTAGGGAGGACGAAAATGACCTAATTGATCATCCAATGACACAAACACACCTATTGGATGCACAAGATTGGTTAAAAACCCTAATTGGACAAGAATATGCCTAGGGAGGATGAAAATGACCTAAATATTAATTCAATGACACTAACAAACTTATTGGATGCACAAGATTGGTTAAAAACCCTAATTGGACAAGAATAAGCCTAGCGAGGACGAAAATGACCTAATTGATCATCCAATGACACAAACACACCTATTGGATGCAGAAGATTGGTTAAAAACCCTAATTGGACAAGAATATGCCTAGGGAGGACGAAAATGACCTAAATATTAATTCAATGACACAAACAAAGTTATTGGATGCACAAGATTGGTTAAAAACCCTAATTGGACAAGAATAAGCCTAGGGAGGACGAAAATGACCTAATTGATGATCCAATGACACAAACACACCTATTGGATGCACAAGATTGGTTAAAAACCCTAATTGGACAAGAATAAGTCAAGGGATGACGAAAATGACCTAATTGATCATCCAATGACACAAACACACCTATTGGATGCACAAGATTGGTTAAAAACCCTAATTGGACAAGAATATGCCTAGGGAGGACGAAAATGACCTAAATGTTAATCCAATGACACAAATGAACTTATTGGATGCACAACATTGGTTAAAAACCCTAATTGGACAAGAGTAAGCCTAGGAAGGACGAAAATAACCTAATTGATCATCCAATGACACAAACACACCTATTGGATGCACAAGATTGGTTAAAAACCCTAATTGGACAAGAATATGCCTAGGGAGGACGAAAATGACCTAAATATTAATTCAATGACACAAACAAAGTTATTGGATGAACAAGATTGATTAAAAACCCTAATCTGACAAGAATAAGTCTAGGTAGGACGAAAATGACCTAATTGATCATCCAATGACACAAACACACCTATTGGATGCACAAGATTGGTTAAAAACCCTAATTGGACAAGAATATGCCTAGGGAGGACGAAAATGACCTAAATATTAATTCAATGACACAAACAAAGTTATTGGATGCACAAGATTGATTAAAAACCCTAATTTGACAAGAATAATTCTAGGTAGGACGAAATTGACCTAATTGATCATCCAATGACACAAACACACCTATTGGATGCACAAGATTGGTTAAAAACCCTAATTGGACAAGAATAAGCCTAGGGACGACAAAAACGACCTAATTGATCATCCAATGACACAAACACACCTATTGGATGCACAAGATTGGTTAAAAACCCTAATTGGACAAGAATAAGCCTAGGGAGGACGAAAATGACCTAATTGATCATCCAATGACACAAACACACCTATTGGATGCACAAGATTGGTTAAAAACCCTAATTGGACAAGAATATGCCTAGGGAGGACGAAAATGACCTAATTGATCATCCAATGACACAAACACACCTAGTGGATGCACAAGATTGGTTAAAAACCCTAATTGGACAAGAATAAGCCTAGGGAGGACGAAAATGACCTAATTGATCATCCAATGACACAAACACACCAATTGGATGCACAAGATTGGTTAAAAACCCTAATTGGACAAAAATAAGCCTAGGGAGGACGAAAATGACCTAATTGATCATCCAATGACACAAACACACCAATTGGATGCACAAGATTGGTTAAAAACCCTAATTGGACAAGAATAAGCCTAGGGAGGACGAAAATTACCTAATTGATCATCCAATGACACAAACACACCTATTGGATGCACAAGATTGGTTAAAAACCCTAATTGGACAAGAATATGCATAGGGAGGACGAAAATGACCTAATTGATCATCCAATGACACACACACACCTATTGGATGCACAACATTGGTTAAAAACCCTAATTGGACAAGAATAAGCTTAGGGAGGACGAAAATGACCTAATTGATCATCCAATGACACAAACACACCTATTGGATGCACAAGATTGGTTAAAAACCCTAATTGGACAAGAATAAGCCTAGGGAGGACGAAAATGACCTAATTGATCATCCAACGACACAAACACACCTATTGGATGCACAACATTGGTTAAAAACCCTAATTGGACAAGAATATGCCTAGGGAGGACGAAAATGACCTAAATGTTAATCTAATGACACAAATGAACTTATTGGATGCACAAGATTGGTTAAAAACCCTAATTGGACAAGAATAAGCCTAGGGAGGATCAAAGTGACCTAATTGATCATCCAATGAGATAAACACACCTATTGGATGCACAAGATTGGTTAAAAACCCTAATTGGACAAAAATATGCCTAGGGAGGACGAAAATGACCTAAATGTGAATCCAATGACACAAATGAACTTATTGGATGCACAAGATTGGTTAAAAACCTAATTCGACAAGAATAAGCCTAGGGAGAATGAAAATGACCTAAATGTTAATCCAATGACACAACTCAACTTATTGGATGCACAAGATTGGTTAAAAACCCTAATTGGAAAAGAATAAGCCTAGGGAGGACGAAAATGACCTAATTGATCATCCAACGACACAAACACACCTATTGGAGGCACAACATTGGTTTAAAACCCTAGTTGGACAAGAATATGCCTAGGGAGGACGAAAATGACCTAATTGATCATCCAATGACACAAACACACCTATTGGAAGCACAGGATTGGTTAAAAACCCTAATTGGACAAGAATATGCCTAGGGAGGACGAAAATGACCTAAATGTTAATCCAATGACACAAATGAACTTATTGGATGCACAAGATTGGTTAAAAACCCTAATTGGACAAGAATAAGCCTAGGGAGGATCAAAGTGACCTAATTGATCATCCAATGAGATAAACACACCTATTGGATGCACAAGATTGGTTAAAAACCCTAATTGGACAAAAATATGCCTAGGGAGGACGAAAATGACCTAAATGTGAATCCAATGACACAAATGAACTTATTGGATGCACAAGATTGGTTAAAAACCCTAATTGGACAAGAATAAGCCTAGGGAGGATTAAAGTGACCTAATTGATCATCCAATGAGATAAACACACCTATTGGATGCACAAGATTGGTTAAAAACCCTAATTGGACAAAAATATGCCTACGGAGGACGAAAATGACCTAAATGTGAATCCAATGACACAAATGAACTTATTGGATGCTCAAGATTGGTTAAAAACCTAATTCGACAAGAATAAGCCTAGGGAGAATGAAAATGACCTAAATGTTAATCCAATGACACAACTTAACTTATTGGATGCACAAGATTGGTTAAAAACCCTAATTGGACAAGAATAAGCCTAGGGAGGACGAAAATGACCTAATTGATCATCCAATGACACAAACACACCTATTGGATGCACAAGATTGGTTAAAAACCCTAATTGGACAAGAATAAGCCTAGGGAGGACGAAAATGACCTAATTGATCATCCAATGACACAAACACACCAATTGGATGCATAAGATTGGTTAAAAACTCTAATTGGACAAGGATAAGCCTAGGGAGGACGAAAATGACCTAATTGATCATCCAATGACACAAACACACCTATTGGATGCACAAGATTGGTTAAAAACCCTAATTGGACAAGAATAAGCATAGGGAGGACGAAAATGACCTAATTGATCATCCAATGACACAAATGAACTTATTAGATGCACAAGATTGGTTAAAAACCCTAATTGGACAAGAATAGGCCTAGGGAGGACGATGATGACCTAATTGATCATCCAATGATACAAACACACCTATTGGATGCACAAGATTGATTAAAAACCCTAATTGGACAAGAATAAGCCTAGGGAGGAAGAAAATGACCTAATTGATCATCCAATGACACAAACACACCTATTGGATGCACAAGATTGGTTAAACACCCTAATTGGACAAGAATAAGCCTAGGGAAGACGAAAATGACCTAATTGATCATCCAATGACACAAACACACCTATTGGATGCACAACATTGGTTAAATGTTAATCCAATGACACAAACACACCTATTGGATACACAAGATTAGTTAATAACCCTAATTGGAAAAGAATAAGCCAAGGGAGGACGAAAATGACCTAAATGTTAATTTAATGACACAAACGAACTTATTGGATGCACAACATTGGTTAAAAACCCTAATTGGACAAGAATAAGCCTGGGGAGGACGAAAATGACCTAATTGATCATCCAATGACACAAACACACCTATTGGATGCACAAGATTGGTTAAAAACCCTAATTGGACAAGAATAAGCCAAGGGAGGAAGAAAATGACCTAATTGATCATCCAATGACACAAACACACCAATTGGATGCACAAGATTGGTTAAAAACCCTAATTGGACAAGAATAAGCCTAGGGAGGACGAAAATTACCTAATTGATCATCCAATGACACAAACACACCTATTGGATGCACAAGATTGGTTAAAAACCCTAATTGGACAAGAATATGCATAGGGAGGACGAAAATGACCTAATTGATCATCCAATGACACACACACACCTATTGGATGCACAACATTGGTTAAAAACCCTAATTGGAAAAGAATAAGCTTAGGGAGGACGAAAATGACCTAATTGATCATCCAATGACACAAACACACCTATTGGATGCACAAGATTGGTTAAAAACCCTAATTGGACAAGAATAAGCCTAGGGAGGACGAAAATGACCTAATTGATCATCCAATGACACAAACACACCAATTGGATGCACAAGATTGGTTAAAAACCCTAATTGGACAAGAATAAGCCTAGGGAGGACGAAAATTACCTAATTGATCATCCAATGACACAAACACACCTATTGGATGCACAAGATTGGTTAAAAATCATAATTAGACAAGAATATGCCTAGAGAGGACGAAAATGACCTAATTGATCATCCAATGACACAAACACACCTATTGGATGCACAAGATTGGTTAAAAACCCTAATTGGACAAGAATATGCCTAGGGAGGACGAAAATGACCTAATTATTAATTCAATGACACAAACAAACCTATTGGATGCACAAGATTGGTTAAAAACCCTAATTGGACAAGAATAAGCCTAGGGAGGACGAAAATGACCTAATTGATCATCCAATGACACAAACACACCTATTGGATGCGCAAAATTGGTTAAAAACCCTAATTGGACAAGAATATGCCTAGGGAGGACGAAAATGACCTAAATATTAATTCAATGACACAAACAAACTTATTGGATGCACAAGATTGGTTAAAAACCCTAATTGGACAAGAATAAGCCTAGGGAGGACGAAAATGACCTAATTGATCATCCAATGACACAAACACACCTATTGGATGCACAAGATTGGTTAAAAACCCTAATTGGACAAGAATAAGCCTAGGGAGGACGAAAATGACCTAATTGATCATCCAATGACACAAACACACCTATTGGATGCACAAGATTGGTTTAAAACCCTAGTTGGAGAAGAATATGCCAAGGGAGGACGAAAATGACGTAATTGATCATCCAATGACACAAATGAACTTATTGGATGCTCAAGATTGGTTAAAAACCCTAATTGGACAAGAATAAGCCTAGGGAGGACGAAAATGACCTAATTGATCATCCAATGACACAAACACACCTATTGGATGCACAAGATTGGTTAAAAACCCTAATTGGACAAGAATAAGCCTAGGGAGGACGAAAATGACCTAATTGATCATCCAATTACACAAACACACCTATTGGAAGCACAAGATTGGTTAAAAACCCTAATTGGACAAGAATATGCCTAGGGAGGACGAAAATGACCTAAATGTTAATCCAATGACACAAATGAACTTATTGGATGCACAAGATTCGTTAAAAACCCTAATTGGGCAAGAATAAGCCTAGGGAGGACGAAAATGACCTAATTGATCATCCAATGACACAAACACACCTATTGGATGCACAAGATTGGTTAAAAACCCTAATTGGACAAGAATAAGCCTAGGGAGGACGAAAATGACCTAATTGATCATCCATTGCCACAAACACACCTATTGGATGCACAAGATTGGTTACAAACCCTAATTGGACAAGAATAAGCCTAGGGAGGACGAAAATAACCTAATTGATCATCCAATGACACAAAAACACCTATTGGATGCACAAGATTGGTTAAAAACCCTAATTGGACAAGAATAAGCCTAGGGAGGACGAAAATGACCTAATTGATCATCCAATGACACAAACACACCTATTGGATGCACAAGATTGGTTAAAAACCCTAATTGGACAAGAATAAGCCTAGGGAGGACGAAAATGACCTAATTGATCATCCAATGACACAAACACACCTATTGGATGCACAAGATTGGTTAAAAACCCTAATTGGACAAGAATAAGCCTAGGGAGGACGAAAATGACCTAATTGATCATCCAATGACACAAACACATCTATTGGAAGCACAAGATTGGTTAGAAACCCTAGTTGGACAAGAATATGCCTAGGGAGGACGAAAATGACCTAATTGATCATCCAATGACACAAATGAACTTATTGGATGCACAAGATTGCTTAAAAACCCTAATTGGACAAAAATAAGCATAGAAAGGACGAAAATGACCTAATTGATCATCCAATGACACAAACACACCTATTGGATGCACAAGATTGGTTAAAAACCCTAATTGGACAAGAATAAGCCTAGGGAGGACGAAAATGACCTAATTGATCATCCAATGACACAAACACACCTATTGGATGCACAAGATTGGTTAAAAACCCTAATTGGACAAGAATAAGCCTAGGGAGGACGAAAATGACCTAATTGATCATCCAATGACACAAACACACCAATTGGATGCACAAGATTGGTTAAAAACCCTAATTGGACAAGAATAAGCCTAGGGAGGACGAAAACGACCTAATTGATCATCCAATGACACAAACACACCTATTGGATGCACAAGATTGGTTAAAAACCCTAATTGGACAAGAATAAGCCTAGGGAGGACGAAAATGACCTAATTGATCATCCAATGACACAAACACGCCTATTGGATGCACAAGATTGGTTAAAAACCCTAATTGGACAAGAATATGCCTAGGGAGGATGAAAATGACCTAATTGATCATCCAACTACACAAACACACCTATTGGATGCACAAGATCGGTTGAAAACCCTAATTGGACAAGAATAAGCCTAGGGAGGACGAAAATGACCTAATTGATCATCCAATGACACAAACACACCTATTGGATGCACAAGATTGGTTAAAAACCCTAATTGGACAAGAATAAGCCTAGGGAGGACGAAAATGACCTAATTGATCATCCGTTGCCACAAACACACCTATTGGATGCACAAGATTGGTTAAAAACCCTAATTGGACAAGAATAAGCCTAGGGAGGACGAAAATGACCTAATTGATCATCCAATGACACAAACACACCTATTGGATGCACAAGATTGGTTAAAAACACTAATTGGACAAGAATAAGTCTATGGTGGACGAAAATGACCTAATTGATCATCCAATGACACAAACACACCTATTGGATGCACAAGATTGGTTAAAAACCCTAATTGGACAAGAATATGCCTAGGGAGGACGAAAATGACCTAATTGATCATCCAATGACACAAATGAACCTATTGGATGCACAATATTGGTTAATAACCCTAATTGGACAAGAATATGCCTAGGGAGGAAGAAAATGACCTAAATGTTAATCCAATGACACAAATGAACTTATTGGATGCACAAGATAGGTTAAAAACCCTAATTGGACAAGAATAAGCCTAGGGAGGACGAAAATGACCTAATTGATCATCCAAAGACACAAACACACCTATTGGATGCACAAGATTGGTTAAAAACCCTAGTTGGACAAGAATATGCCTAAGGAGGACGAAAATGACCTAATTGATCATCCAATGACACAAATGAACTTATTGGATGCACAAGATTGGTTGAAAATCCTAATTGGACAAGAATAAGCCTAGGGAGGACGAAAATGACCTAATTGATCAATCAATGACACAAACACACCTATTGGATGCACAAGATTGGTTAAAAACCCTAATTGGACAAGAATATGCCTTGGGAGGATGAAAATGACCTAATTGATCATCCAATGACACAAACACACCTATTGGATGCACAAGACTGATTAAAAACCCTAATTGGACAAGAATATGCCTAGGAAGGACGAAAATGACCGAATTGATCATCCAATGACACAAACACACCTATTGGATGCACAAGATTGGTTAAAAACCCTAATTGGACAAGAATAAGCCTAGGGAGGACGAAAATGACCTAATTGATCATCCAATGACACAAACACACCTATTGGATGCACAAGATTGGTTAAAAACCCTAATTGGACAAGAATATGCCTAGGGAGGACGAAAATGACCTAAATATTAATTCAATGACATAAACAAACTTATCGAATGCACAAGATTAGTTAAAAACCCTAATTGGACAAGAATAAGCCTAGGGAGAACGAAAATGACCTAATTGATCATCCAATGACACAAACACACCTATTGGATGCACAAGATTGGTTAAAAACCCTAATTGGAAAAGAATATGCCTAGGGAGGAAGAAAATGACCTAAATATTAATTCAATGACACAAACAAAGTTATTGGATGCACAAGATTGGTTAAAAACCCTAATTGGACAAGAATAAGCCTAGGGAGGACGAAAATTACCTAATTGATCATCCAATGACACAAACACACCTATTGGATGCACAAGATTGGTTAAAAACCCTAATTGGGCAAGAATATGCCTAGGGAGGACGAAAATGACCTAAAAATTAATTCAATGACACAAACAAACTTATTGGATGCACAAGATTGGTTAAAAACCCTAATTGGACAAGAATAAGCCTAGGGAGGACGAAAATGACCTAAATGTTAATCCAATGACATAAACTCACCTATTGGATGCACAAGATTGGTTAAAAACCCTAATTGGACAAGAATAAGCCTAGGGAGAACGAAAATGACCTAATTGATCATCCAATGACAGAAACACACCTATTGGATGCACAAGATTGGTTAAAAACCCTAATTGGACAAGAATAAGCCTAGGGAGCACGAAAATGACCTAATTGATCATCCAAAGACACAAATTTCCTATTGGATGCACAAGAATGGTTAAAAACCCTAGTTGGACAAGAATATGCCTAGGGAGGACGAAAATGACCTAATTGATCATCCAATGACACATACACACCTATTGGATGCACAAGATTGGTTAAAAACCCTAATTTGACAAGAATAAGCCTAGGGAGGACGAAAATGACCTAATTGATCATCCAATGACACAAACACACCTATTGGACGCACAAGATTGGTTTAAAACCGTAATTGGACAAGAACATACCTAGGGAGGACGAAAATGACCTAAATGTTAATCCAATGACACAAATGAACTTATTGGATGCACAAGATTGGTTAAAAACCCTAATTGGACAAGAATAAGCCTTCCGAGGACAAAAATGACCTAATTGATCATCCAATGACACAAACACACCTATTGGATGCACAAGACTGGTTAAAAACCCTAATTGGACAAGAATATGCCTAGGAAGGACGAAAAGGACCTAATTGATCATCCAATGACACAAACACACCTATTGGATGCACAAGATTGGTTAAAAACCCTAATTGGACAAGAATAAGCCTAGGGAGGACGAAAATGACCTAATTGATCATCCAATGACACAAACACACCTATTGGATGCACAAGATTGGTTAAAAACCCTAATTGGACAAGTATACGCCTAGGGAGGACGAAAATGACCTAACTATTAATTCAATGACATAAACAAACTTATTGGATGCACAAGATTGGTTAAAAACCCTAATTGGACAAGAATAAGCCTAGGGAGGACGAAAATGACCTAATTGATCATCCAATGACACAAACACACCTATTGGAAGCACAAGATTGGTTAAAAACCCTAATTGGACAAGAATATGCCTAGGGAGGATGAAAATGTCCTAAATGTTAATCCAATGACACAAATGAACTTATTGGATGCACAAGATTGATTAAAAACCCTAATTGGACAAGAATAAGCCTAGGGAGGACGAAAATGACCTAATTGATCATCCAATGACACAAACACACCTATTGGATGCACAAGATTGGTTAAAAACCCTAATTGGACAACAATATGCCTGGGGAGGATGAAAATGACCTAAATGTTAATCCAATGACACAAATGAACTTATTGGATGCACAAGATTTGTTAAAAACCCTATTTGGACAAGAATAAGCCTAGGGAGGACGAAAATGACCTAAATGTTAATCCAATGAGACAACTCAACTTATTCGATGCACAAGATTGGTTAAAAACCCTAATTGGACAAGAATAAGCCTAAGGAGGACGAAAATGACCTAATTGATCATCCAATGACACAAACACACCTATTGGATGCACAAGATTGGTTAAAAACCCTAATTGGACAAGAATAAGCCTAGGGAGGACGAAAATGACCTAAGTGATCATCCAATGATACAAACACACCTATTGGATGCACAAGATTGGTAAAAAAACCCTAATTGGACAAGATATGCCTAGGGAGGATGAAAATGACCTAATTGATCATCCAATGACACAAACACACCTATTGGATGCACAAGTTTGGTTAGAAACCCTAATTGGACAAGAATAAGCCTAGGGAGGATGAAAATGACCTAATTGATCATCCAATGACACAAACACACCTATTGGATGCACAAGATTTGTTAGAAACCCTAATTGGACAAGAATAAGCCTAGGGAGGACAAAAATGACCTAATTAATCATCCAATGACACAAACACACCTATAGGATGCACAAGATTGGTTAAAAACCCTAATTGGACAAGAATAAGCCTAGGGAGGAAGAAAATGAACTAATTGATCATCCAATGACACACACACACCTATTGGATGCACAAGATTGGTTAAAAACCCTAATTGACCAAGAATGAGCCTAGGGAGGACGAAAATGACCTAATTGATCATCCAATGACACAAACACACCTATTGGATGCACAAGATTGATTAAAAACCCTAATTGGACAAGAATATGCCTAGGGAGGATGAAAATGACCTAAATGTTAATCCAATGACACAACTCAACTTATTGGACGCACAAGATTGGTTAAAAACCCTAATTGGACAAGAATAAGCCTAGGGAGGAAGAAAATGACCTAATTGATCGTCCAATGACACAAACACACCTATTGGATGCACAAGATTGGTTAAAAACCCTAATTGGACAAGAATAAGCCAAGGGAGGAAGAAAATGACCTAATTGATCATCCAATGACACAAACACACCTATTGGATCCACAAGATTGGTTAAAAACCCTAACTGGACAAGAATATGCCTAGGGAGGATGAAAATGACCTAATTGATCATCCAATGACACAAACACACCTATTAGATGCACAAGATTGGTTAAAAACCCTAATTGGACAAGAATATGCCTAGGGAGGACGAAAATGACCTAAATGTTAATTCAATGACACAAACGAACTTATTGGATGCACAACATTGGTTAAAAACCCTAATTGGACAAGAATAAGCCTAGGGAGGACGAAAATGACCTAATTGATCATCCAATGACACAAACACACCAATTGGATGCACAAGATTGGTTAAAAACCCTAATTGGACAAGAATAAGCCTAGGGAGGACGAAACAACCTAATTGATCATCCAATGACACAAACACACCTATTGGATACACAAGATTGGTTAAAAACCCTAATTGGACAAGAATATGCCTAGGGAGGACGAAAATGATCTAATTGATCATCCAATGACACAAATGAACTTATTGGATGCACAAGATTGGTTAAAGACCCGAATTGGACAAGAATAGGCCTAGGGAGGACGAAAATGACCTAATTGATCATCCAATGACACAAACACACCTATTGGATGCACAAGATTGGTTAAAAACCCTAATTGGACTAGAATATGCCTAGGAAGGACGAAAATGACCTAAATGTTAATCCAATGACACAAATGAACTTATTGGATGCACAAGATTGGTTAAAAACCCTAATTGGACAAGAATAAGCCTAGGGAGGACGAAAATGACCTAATTGATCATCCAATGACACAAACACAACTATTGGATGCACAAGATTGGTTAAAAACCCTAATTGGACAAGAATATGTCTAGGGAGGACGAAAATGACCTAAATGTTAATCCAATGATACAAACGAACTTATTGGATGCACAACATTGGTTAAAAACCCTAATTGGACAAGAATAAGCCTAGGGAGGACGAAAATGACCTAATTGATCATCCAATGACACAAACACACCTATTGGATGCACAAGATTGGTAAAAAAAAACCCTAATTGGACAAGAATATGCCTAGGGAGGACGAAAATGACCTAAATGTTAATTCAATGACACAAACGAACTTATTGGATGCACAACATTGGTTAAAAACCCTAATTGGACAAGAATAGGCCTAGGGAGGACGAAAATGACCTAAATGTAAATTCAATGACACAAACGAACTTATTGGATGCACAACATTGGTTAAAAACCCTAATTGGACAAGAATAAGCCTAGGGAGGACGAAAATGACCTAATTGATCATCCAATGACACAAACACACCAATTGGATGCACAAGATTGGTTAAAAACCCTAATTGGACAAGAATAAGCCTAGGGAGGACGAAAATGACCTAATTGATCATCCAATGACACAAATGAACTTATTTGATGCACAAGATTGGTTAAAAACCCTAATTGGACAAGAATAAGCCTAGGGAGGACGAAAATGACCTAATTGATCATCCAATGACACAAACACACCTATTGGATGTACAAGATTGGTTAAAAACCCTAATTGGACAAGAATACGCCTAGGGAGGACGAAAATGACCTAATTGATCATCCAATGACACAAACACACCTATTGGATGCACAAGATTGGTTAAAAACCCTAATTGGACAAGAATATGCCTAGGGAGGACGAAAATGACCTAATTGATCATCCAATGACACAAACACACCTATTGGATGCACAAGATTGGTTAAAAACCCTAATTGGACAAGAATATGCCTAGGGAGGACGAATATGACCTAAATGTTAATCCAATGACACAAATGAACTTATTGGATGCACAAGATTGGTTAAAAACCCTAATTGGACAAGAATAAGCCTAGGGAGAAAGAAAATGAACTAAATGTTAATCCAATGACACAACTCAACTTATTGGATGCACAAGATTGGTTAGAAACCCTAATTGGACAAGAATAAGCTTAGGGAGGACGAAAATGACCTAATTGATCATCCAATGACACAAACACACCTATTGGATGCACAAGATTGGTTAAAAACCCTAATTGGACAAGAATATGCCTAGGGAGGACGAAAATGACCTAATTGATCATCCAATGACACAAACACACCTATTGGATGCACAAGATTGGTTAAAAACCCTAATTGGACAATAATAAGCCTAGGGAGGACGAGAATGACCTAATTGATCATCCAATGACACAAACACACCTATTGGATGCACAAGATTGGTTAAAAACCCTAATTGGACAAGAATATGCCTAGGGAGGACGAAAATGACCTAAATATTAATTCAATGACACAACTCAACTTATTGGATGCACAAGATTGGTTAAAAACCCTAATTGGACAATAATAAGCCTAGGGAGGACGAAAATGACCTAATTGATCATCCAATGACACAAACAAACCAATTGGATGCACAAGATTGGTTAAAAACCCTAATTGGACAAGAATATGCCTAGGGAGGACGAAAATGACCTAATTGATCATCCAATGACACAAACACACCTATTGGATGCACAAGATTGGTTAAAAACCCTAATTGGACAAGAATAAGCCTAGGGAGGACGAAAATGACCTAATTGATCATCCAATGACACAAACACACCTATTGGATGCACAAGATAGGTTAAAAACCTAATTGGACAAGAATAAGCCTAGGGAGGACGAAAATGACCTAATTGATCATCCAATGACACAAACACACCTATTGGATGCACAAGATTGGTTAAAAACCCTAATTGGACAAGAATAAGCCTAGGGAGGACGAAAATGACCTAATTGATCATCCAATGACACAAACACACCAATTGGATGCACAAGATTGGTTAAAAACCCTAGTTGGACAAGAACATGCCTAGGGAGGACGAAAATGACCAAAATATTAATTCAATGACACAAACAAAGTTATTGGATGCACAAGATTGGTTAAAAACCCTAATTGGACAAGAATAAGCCTAGGGAGGACGAAAATGACCTAATTGATCATCCAATGACACAAACACACCTATTGGATGCACAAGATTGGTTAAAAACCCTAATTGGACAAGAATAAGCCTAGGGAGGACGAAAATGACCTAATTGATCATCCAATGACACAAACACACCTATTGGATGCACAAGATTGGTTAAAAACCCTAATTGGACAAGAATAAGCCTAGGGAGGACGAAAATGACCTAATTGATCATCCAATGACACAAACACACCTATTGGATGCACAAGATTGGTTTAAAACCCTAGTTGATCAAGAATATGCCTAGGAAGGACGAAAATGACCTAATTGATCATCCAATGACACAAATGAACTTATTGGATGCACAAGATTGGTTAAAAACCCTAATTGGACAAGAATAAGCCTAGGGAGGACGAAAATGACCTAATTGATCATCCAATGACACAAACACACCTATTGGATGCACAAGATTGGTTAAAAACCCTAATTGGACAAGAATAAGCCTAGGGAGGACGAAAATGACCTAATTGATCATCCAATGACACAAACACACCTATTGGATGCACAAGATTGGTTAAAAACCCTAATTGGACAAAAATAAGCCTAGAGAGGACGAAAATGACCTAATTGATCATCCAATGACACAAATGAACTTATTGGATGCACAAGATTAGTTAAAAACCCTAATTCGACAAGAATAAGCCTAGGGAGGACGAAAATGACCTAACTGATCATCCAATGACACAAACACACCTATTGGATGCTCAAGATTGGTTAAAAACCATAATTGGACAAGAATAAGCCTAGGGGGGACGAAAATGATCTAATTGATCATCCAATGACACAAACACACCTATTGGATGCACAAGATTGGTTAAAAACCCTAATTGGACAAGAATATGCCTAGGGAGGACGAAAATGACCTAATTGATCATCCAATGACACAAACACACCTATTGGATGCACAAGATTGGTTAAAAACCCTAATTGGACAAGAATAGGCCTAGGGAGGACGAAAATGACCTAAATATTAATTCAATGACACAAACAAACTTATTGGATGCACAAGATTGGTTAAAAACCCTAATTGGACAAGAATAGGCCTAGGGAGGACGAAAATGACCTAATTGATCATCCAATGACACAAAGACACCTATTGGATGGACAAGATTGGTTAAAAACCCTAATTGGACAAGAATATGCCTAGGGAGGACGAAAATTACCTAAATGTTAATTCAATTACACAAACACACCTATTGGATGCACAACATTGGTTAAAAACCCTAATTGGACA
The DNA here is from genome assembly GCA_037974775.1 of Cicer pinnatifidum. Classification (NCBI taxonomy): domain Eukaryota; kingdom Viridiplantae; phylum Streptophyta; class Magnoliopsida; order Fabales; family Fabaceae; genus Cicer; species Cicer pinnatifidum. The sequence continues at coordinate 68,723 of JBBPBR010000825.1, read as the reverse complement.
AGAATAAGCCTAGGGAGGACGAAAATGACCTAATTGATCATCCAATGACACAAACACACCTATTGGATGCACAAGATTGGTTAAAAACCCTAATTGGACAAGAATATGCCTAGGGAGGACGAAAATGACCTAATTGATCATCCAATGACACAAACACACCTATTGGATGCACAACATTGGTTAAAAACCTTTATTGGACAAGAATATGCCTAGGGAGGACGAATATGACCTAAATGTTAATCCAATAAGACAAATGAACTTTTGGATGCACAAGATTTGTTAAAAACCCTAATTGGACAAGAATATGCCTAGGGAGGACGAAAATGACCTAATTGATCATCCAATGACACAAACACACCTATTGGATGCACAAGATTGGTTAAAAACCCTAATTGGACAAGAATAAGCCTAGGGAGGACGAAAATGACCTAATTGATCATCCAATGACACAAACACACCTATTGGATGCACAAGATTTGTTAAAAACCCTAATTGGGCAAGAATAAGCCTAGGGAGGACGAAAATGACCTAATTGATCATCCAATGACACAAACACACCTATTGGATGCACAAGATTGGTTAAAAACCCTAATTGGACAAGAATAAGCCTAGGGAGGACGAAAATGACCTAATTGATCATCCAATGACACAAACACACCTATTGGATGCACAAGATTGGTTAAAGACCCTAATTGGACAAGAATAGGCCTAGGGAGGACGAAAATGACCTAATTGATCATCCAATGACACAAACACACCAATTGGATCCACAAGATTGGTTAAAAACCCTAATTGGACAAGAATAAGCCTAGGGAGGACGAAAATGACCTAATTGATCATCCAATGACACAAACACACCTATTGGATGCACAAGATTGGTTAAAAACCCTAATTGGACAAGAATATGCCTAGGGAGAACGAAAATGACCTAAATGTTAATCCAATGACACAACTCAACTTATTGGATGCACAAGATTGGTTAAAAACCGTAATTGGACAAGAATAAGCCTAGGGAGGACGAAAATGACCTAATTGATCATCCAATGACACAAACACACCTATTGGAGGCACAAGATTGGTTAAAAACCCTAATTGGACAAGAATATGCCTAGGGAGGACGAAAATGATCTAATTGATCATCCAATGACACAAATGAACTTATTGGATGCACAAGATTGGTTAAAGACCCTAATTGGACAAGAATAGGCCTAGGGAGGACGAAAATGACCTAATTGATCATCCAATGACACAAACACACCTATTGGAATCACAAGATTGGTTAAAAACCCTAATTTGACAAGAATATGCCTAGGAAGGACGAAAATGACCTAAATGTTAATCCAATGACACAAATGAACTTATTGGATGCACAAGATTGGTTAAAAACCCTAATTGGACAAGAATATGCATAGGGAGGACGAAAATGACCTAATTGATCATCCAATGACACAAATGAACTTATTAGATGCACAAGATTGGTTAAAATCCCTAATTGGACAAGAATAGGCCTAGGGAGGACGAAGATGACCTAATTGATCATCCAATGATACAAACACACCTATTGGATGCACAAGATTGATTAAAAACCCTAATTGGACAAGAATAAGCCTAGGGAGGAAGAAAATGACCTAATTAATCATCCAATGACATACACACACCAATTGGATGCACAACATTGGTTAAAAACACTAATTGGACAAGAATAAGCCTAGGGAGGACGAAAATGACCTAATTGATCATCCAATGACACAAACACACCTATTGGATGCACAAGATTGGTTAAAAACCCTAATTGGACAAGAATATGCCTAGGGAGGACGAAAATGACCTAATTGATCATCCAATGACACAAACACACCTATTGGAGGCACAAGATTGGTTAAAAACCCTAATTGGACAAGAATATGCCTAGGGAGGACGAAGATGACCTAAATGTAAATTCAATGACACAAACGAACTTATTGGATGCACAACATTGGTTAAAAACCCTAATTGGACAAGAATAAGCCTAGGGAGGACGAAAATGGCCTAATTGATCATCCAATGACACAAACACACCAATTGGATCCACAAGATTGGTTAAAAACCCTAATTGGACAAGAATAACCCTAGGGAGGACGAAAATGACCTAATTGATCATCCAATGACACAAACACACCTATTGGATGCACAAGATTGGTTAAAAACCCTAATTGGACAAGAATATGCCTAGGGAGGACGAAAATGATCTAATTGATCATCCAATGACACAAATGAACTTATTGGATGCACAAGATTGGTTAAAGACCCTAATTGGACAAGAATAGGCCTAGGGAGGACGAAAATGACCTAATTGATTTTCCAATGACACAAAGACACCTATTGGATGCACAAGATTGGTTAAAAACCCTAATTGGACAAGAATATGCCTAGGGAGGACGAAAATTACCTAAATGTTAATTCAATTACACAAACACACCTATTGGATGCACAACATTGGTTAAAAACCCTAATTGGACAAGAATAAGCCTAGGGAGGACGAAAATGACCTAATGGATCATCCAATGACACAAACACACCTATTGGATGCACAAGATTGGTTAAAAACCCTAATTGGACAAGAATATGCCTAGGGAGGACGAAAATGACCTAATTGATCATCCAATGACACAAATGAACTTATTGGATGCACAAGATTGGTTAAAAACCATAATTGGCGAGAATAGGCAGAGGGAGGACGAAAATGACCTAATTGATCATCCAATGACACAAACACACCTATTGGATGCACAAGATTGGTTAAAAACCCTAATTGGACAAGAATATGCCTAGGGAGGACGAAAATTACCTAAATGTTAATCCAATGACACAAATGAACTTATTGGATGCACAAGATTGGTTAAAAACCCTAATTGGACAAGAATAAGCCTAGGGATGACGAAAATGACCTAATTGATCATCCAAGGACACAAACACACCTATTGGATGCACAAGATGGGTTAAAAACCCTAATTGGACAAGAATATGCCTAGGGAGGACGAAAATGACCTAAATGTGAATCCAATGACACAAATGAACTTATTGGATGCACAAGATTGGTTAAAAACCCTAATTGAACAAGAATAAGCCTAGGGAGGACGAAAATGACCTAATTGATCATCCAATGACACAAACACACCTATTGGATGCACAAGATTGGTTAAAAACCCTAATTGGACAAGAATAAGCCTAGGGAGGACGAAAATGACCTAATTGATCATCCAATGACACAAACACACCTATTGGATGCAGAAGATTGGTTAAAAACCCTAGTTGGACAAGAATATGCCTAGGGAGGACGAAAATGACCTAATTGATCATCCAATTACACATATGAACTTATTAGATGCACAAGATTGGTTAAAAACCCTAGTTGTACAAGAATATACATATGGAGGACGAAAATGACCTAATTGATCATCCAATGACACAAATGAAATTATTGGATGCACAAGATTTGTTAAAAACCCTAATTGGACAAGAATAAGCCTAGGGAGGACGAAAATGACCTAATTGATCATCCAATGACACAAACACACCTATTGGATGCACAAGATTGGTTAAAAACCCTAATTGGACAAGAATATGCCTTTGGAGGACGAAAATGACCTAAATTTTAATCCAATGACACAACTCAACTTATTGGATGCACAAGATTGGTTAAAAACCCTAATTGGACAAGAATAAGCCTAGGGAGGACGAAAATAACCTAATTGATCATCCAATGACACAAACACACCTATTGGATGCACAAGATTGGTTAAAAACCCTAATTGGACAAGAATATTCCTAGGGAGGACGAAAATGACCTAAATGCTAATCCAATGACACAACTCAACTTATTGGATGCACAAGATTGGTTAAAAACCCTAATTGGGCAAGAATAAGCCTAGGGAGGACGAAAATGACCTAATTGATTATCCAATGACACAAACACACCTATTGGATGCACAAGATTGGTTAAAAACCCTAATTGGACAAGAATAAGCCTAGGGAGGACGAAAATAACCTAATTGATCATCCAATGACACAAACACACCTATTGGATGCACAAGATTGGTTAAAAATCCTGATTGGACCAGAATATGCCTAGGGAGGACGAAAATGACCTAAATGTTAATCCAATGACACAAATGAACTTATTGGATGCACAAGATTGGTTAAAAACCCTAATTGGACAAGAATAAGCCTAGGAAGGACGAAAATGACCTAAATGTTAATCCAATGACACAACTCAACTTATTGGATGCACAAGATTGGTTAAAAACCCTAATTGGACAAGAATAAGCCTATGGAGGACGAAAATGACCTAATTGATCATCCAATGACACAAACACACCTATTGGTTGTACAAGATTGGTTAAAACCCTAATTAGACAAGAATAAGCCTAGGGAGGACGAAAATGACCTAAATGTTAATCCAATGACACAACTCAACTTATTGGATGCGCAAGATTGGTTAAAAACCCTAATTGGACAAGAATAAGCCTAGGGAGGACGAAAATGACCTAATTGATCATCCAATGACACAAACACACCTATTGGATGCACAAGATTGGTTAAAAACCCTAATTGGACAAGAATATGCCTAGGGAGAACGAAAATAACCTAATTGATCATCCAATGACTCAAACATACCTATTGGATGCACAAGATTGGTTAAAAACCCTAATTGGACAAGAATATGCCTAGGGAGGACAAAAATGACCTAATTGATCATCCAATGACACAAACACACCTATTGGATGCACAAGATTGGTTAAAAACCCTAATTGGACAAGAATATGCCTAGGGAGGACGAAAATGACCTAATTGATCATCCAACGACACAAACACACCTATTTATTGCACAAGATCGGTTAAAAACCCTAATTGGACCAGAATAAGCCTAGGGAGGACGAAAATGACCTAATTGATCATCCAATGACACAAACACACCTATTGGATGCACAAGATTGGTTAAAAACCCTAATTGGACAAGAATAAGCCTAGGGAGGACGAAAATGACCTAATTGATCATCCAATGACACAAGCACACCAATTGGATGCACTGATTGGTTAAAAACCCTAATTGGACAAGAATAAGCCTAGGGAGGACGAAAATGACCTAATTGATCATCCAATGACACAAATGAACTTATTGGATGCACAAGATTTGTTAAAAACCCTAATTGGACAAGAATAAGCCTAGGGAGGACGAAAATGACGTAATTGATCATCCAATGACACAAACACACCTATTGGCTGCACAAGATTGGTTAAAAACCCTAATTGGACAAGAATATGCCTAGGGAGGACGAAAATGACCTAAATATTAATTCAATGACACAAACAAAGTTATTGGATGCACAAGATTGGTTAAAAACCCTAATTGGACAAGAATATGTCTAAGGAGGACGAAAATGACCTAAATGTTAATCCAATGACACAAATGAACTTATGGGATGCACAACATTGGTTAAAAACCCTAATTGGACAAGAGTAAGCCTAGGATGGACGAAAATAACCTAATTGATCATCCAATGACACAAACACACCTATTGGATGCACAAGATTGGTTAAAAACCCTAATTGGACAAGAATATGCCTTGGGAGGACAAAAATGACCTAAATATTAATTCAATGACACAAACAAAGTTATTGGATGCACAAGATTGATTAAAAACCCTAATTTGACAAGAATAAGTCTAGGTAGGATGAAAATGACCTAATTGATCATCCAATGACACAAACACACCTATTGGATGCACAAGATTGGTTAAAAACCCTAATTGGACAAGAATAAGCCTAGGGAGGACGAAAATGACCTAATTGATCATCCAATGACACAAACACACCTATTTGATGCACAAGATTGGTTAAAAACCCTAATTCGTCAAGAATATGCCTAGGGTGGACGAAAATGACCTAATTGATCATCTAATGACACAAACACACCTATTGGATGCACAAGATTGGTTAAAAACCATAATTGGACAAGAATAAGCCTAGGGAGGACGAAAATGACCTAATTGATCATCCAATGACACAAACACACCTATTGGATGCACAAGATTGGTTAAAAACCCTAATTGGACAAGAATATGCCTAGGGAGGACGAAAATGACCTAAATATTAATTCAATGACACAAACAAACTTATTTGAGGCACAAGATTGGTTAAAAACCCTAATTGGACTAAAATAAGCCTAGGGAGGACGAAAATGACCTAATTGATCATCCAATGACACAAACACACCTATTGGATGCACAAGATTGGTTAAAAACCCTAATTGGACAAGAATAAGCCTAGGGAGGACGAAAATGACCTAATTGATCATCCAATGACACAAACACACCTATTGGATGCACAAGACTGGTTAAAGACCCTAATTGGACAAGAATATGCCTAGGAAGGACGAAAATGACCTAATTGATCATCCGATGACACAAACACACTTATTGGAAGCACAAGATTGGTTAAAAACCCTAATTGGACAAGAATAAGCCTAGGGAGTACGAAAATGACCTAATTGATCATCCAATGACACAAACACACCTATTGGATGCACTAGTTTGGTTAAAAACCCTAATTGGACAAGAATAAGCCTATGGAGAACGAAAATTACCTAATTGATCATCCAATGACACAAACACACCTATTGGATGCACAAGATTGGTTAAAAACTCTAATTGGACAAGAATAAGCCGAAGGAGGACGAAAATGACCTAATTGATCATCCAATGACACAAACACACCTATTGGATGCACAAGATTGGTTAAAAACCCTAATTGGACAAGAATATGCCTAGGGAGGACGAAAATGACCTAAATATTAATTTATTGACACAAACAAACTTATCGGATGCACAAGATTGGTTAAAAACCCTAATTGGACAAGAATAAGCCTAGGGAGGACGAAAATGACCTAATTGATCATCCAATGACACAAACACACCTATTGGATGCACAAGATTGGTTAAAAACCCTAATTGGACAAGAATAAGCCTAGGGAGGACGAAAATGACCTAATTGATCATCCAATGACACAAACACACCTATTGGATGCACAAGATTGGTTTAAAACCCTAGTTGGACAAGAATATGCCTATGGAGGACGAAAATGACCAAATTTATCATCCAATGACACAAATGAACTTATTGGATGCACAAGATTGGTTAAAAACCCTAATTGGACAAGAATAAGCCTAGGGAGGACGAAAATGACCTAATTGATCATCCAATGACACAAACACACCTATTGGATGCACAAGATTGGTTAAAAACCCTAATTGGACAAGAATATGCCTAAGGATGACGAAAATGACCTAATTGATCATCCAATGACACAAACACACCTATTGGATGCACAAGATTGGTTAAAAACCCTAATTGGACAAGAATAAGCCTAGGGAGGACGAAAATGACCTAATTGATCATCCAATGACACAAACACACCTATTGGATGCACAAGATTGGTTAAAAACCCTAATTGGACAAGAATAAGCCTAGGGAGGACGAAAATGACCTAATTGATCATCCAATGACAGAAACACACCGATTGGATTCACAAGATTGGTTAAAAACCCTAATTCGACAAGAATATGCCTAAGGAGGACGAAAATGACCTAAATATTAATTCAATGACACAAACAAAGTTATTGGATGCACAAGATTGGTTAAAAACCCTAATTGGACAAGAATAAGCCTTGGGATGATGAAAATGACCTAATTGATCATCCAATGACACAAACACACCTATTGGATGCACAAGATTGGTTAAAAACCCTAATTGGACAAGAATAAGCCTAGGGAGGACGAAAATGACCTAATTGATCATCCAATGACACAAACACACCTATTGGATGCACAAGATTGGTTAAAAACCCTAATTGGACAAGAATAAGCCTAGGGAGGACGAAAATGACCTAATTGATCATCCAATGACACAAACACACCTATTGGATGCACAAGATTGGTTAAAAACCCTAATTGGACAAGAATAAGCCTAGGGAGGACAAAGATGACCTAATTGATCATCCAATGACACAAACACACCTATTGGATGCACAAGATTGGTTAAAAACCCTAATTGGACAAGAATAAGCCTAGGGAGGACGAAAATGACCTAAATCTTAATCTAATGACACAACTCAACTTATTGGATGCACAAGATTGGTTAAAAACCCTAATCGGACAAGAATATGCTTAGGTAGGACGAAAATGACCTAATTGATCATCCAATGACACAAACACACCTATTGGATGCACAAGATTGGTTAAAAACCCTAATTGGACAAGAATAAGCCTAGGGAGGACGAAAATGACCTAATTGATCATCCAATGACACAAACACACCTATTGGATGCACAAGATTGGTTAAAAACCCTAATTGGACAAGAATAAGCCTTGGGAGGACGAAAATGACCTAATTGATCATCCATTGCCACAAACACACCTATGGGATGCACAAGATTGGTTAAAAACCTTAATTGGACAAGAATATGCCTAGGGAGGACGAAAATGACCTAATTGGTCATCCAATGACACAAACACACCTATTGGATGCAAAAGATTGGTTAAAACCCCTAATTGGACAAGAATATGCCTAGGGAGGACGAAAATGACCTAATTGGTCATCCAATGACACAAACACACCTACTGGATGCAAAAGATTGGTTAAAACCCCTAATTGGACAAGAATAAGCCTAGGGAGGATGAAAATAACCTAATTGATCATCCAATGACACAAACACACCTATTGGATGCACAAGATTAGTTAAAAACCCTAATAGGACAAGAAAATGCCTAGGGAGGACGAAAATGACCTAAATGTTAATCCAATGACACAAATGAACTTATTGGATGCACAAGATTGGTTAAAAACCCTAATTGGACAAAAATAAGCCTAGGGAGGACGAAAATGACCTAAATATTAATTCAATGACACAAACAAACATATCGGATGCACAAGATTGGTTAAAAACCCTAATTGGTCAAGAATAGGCCTACGGAGGGCGAAAATGACCTAATTGATCATCCAAAGACACAAACACACCTATTGGATGCACAAGATTGGTTAAAAACCCTAATTGGACAAGAATAAGCCTAGGGAGGACGAAAATGACCTAATTGATCATCCAATGACACAAACACACCTATTGGATGCACAAGATTGGTTAAAAACCCTAATTGGACAAGAATAAGCCTTGGGAGGACGAAAATGACCTAATTGATCATCCAATGACACAAACACACCTATTGGATGCACAAGATTTGTTAAAAACCCAAATTGGACAAGAATATGCCTAGGGAGGACGAAAATGACCTAATTGATCATCCAATGACACAAACACACCTATTGGATGCACAACATTGGTTAAAAACCTTTATTGGACAAGAATATGCCTAGGGAGGACGAATATGACCTAAATGTTAATCCAATAAGACAAATGAACTTTTGGATGCACAAGATTTGTTAAAAACCCTAATTGGACAAGAATATGCCTAGGGAGGACGAAAATGACCTAATTGATCATCCAATGACACAAACACACCTATTGGATGCACAAGATTGGTTAAAAACCCTAATTGGACAAGAATAAGCCTAGGGAGGACGAAAATGACCTAATTGATCATCCAATGACACAAACACACCTATTGGATGCACAAGATTTGTTAAAAACCCTAATTGGAAAAGAATAAGCCTAGGGAGGACGAAAATGACCTAAATGTTAATCCAATGACACAACTCAACTTATTGGATGCACAAGATTGGTTAAAAACCCTAATTGGACAAGAATAAGCCTAGGGAGGACGAAAATGACCTAATTGATCATCCAATGACACAAACACACCTATTGGATGCACAAGATTGGTTAAAAACCCTAATTGGACAAGAATATGCCCAGGGAGGACGAAAATGACCTAAATATTAGCTGAATGACACAAACAAAGTTATTGGATGCACAAGATTGGTTAAAAACCCTAATTGGACAAGAATAAGCCTAGGGAGAACGAAAATGACCTAATTGATCATCCAATGACACAAACACACCTATTGGATGCACAAGATTGGTTAAAAACCCTAATTGGACAACAATATGCCTAGGGAGGACGAAAATGACCTAAATATTAATTCAATGACACAAACAAAGTTTTTGGATGCACAAGATTGGTTAAAAACCCTAATTGGACAAGAATAAGCCTAGGGAGAACGAAAATGACCTAAATGTTAATCCAATGACACAAATCAACTTATTGGATGCACAAGATTGGTTAAAAACCCTAATTGGACAAGAATATGCCTAGGGAGGACGAAAATGACCTAATTGATCATCCAATGACACAAATGAACTTATTGGATGCACAAATCGGTTAAAAACCCTAATTGGACAAGAATAGGCCTAGGGAGGACAAAAATGACCTAATTGATCATCCAATGACACAAACACACCTATTGGATGCACAAGATTGGTTAGAAACCCTAATTGGACAAGAATATGCCTAGGGAGGACGAAAATGATCTAATTGATCATCCAATGACACAAATGAACTTATTGGATGCACAAGATTGGTTAAAGACCCTAATTGGACAAGAATAGGCCTAGGGAGGACGAAAATGACCTAATTGATCATCCAATGACACAAACACACCTATTGGAATCACAAGATTGGTTAAAAACCCTAATTTGACAAGAATATGCCTAGGCAGGACGAAAATGACCTAAATGTTAATCCAATGACACAAATGAACTTATTGGATGCACAAGATTGGTTAAAAACCCTAATTGGACAAGAATATGCATAGGGAGGACGAAAATGACCTAATTGATCATCCAATGACACAAATGAACTTATTAGATGCACAAGATTGGTTAAAATCCCTAATTGGACAAGAATAGGCCTAGGGAGGACGAAGATGACCTAATTGATCATCCAATGATACAAACACACCTATTGGATGCACAAGATTGATTAAAAACCCTAATTGGACAAGAATAAGCCTAGGGAGGAAGAAAATGACCTAATTAATCATCCAATGACATACACACACCAATTGGATGCACAACATTGGTTAAAACCCTAATTGGACAAGAATAAGCCTAGGGAGGACGAAAATGACCTAATTGATCATCCAATGACACAAACACACCTATTGGATGCACAAGATTGGTAAAAAAAAACCCTAATTGGACAAGAATAAGCCCAGGGAGGACGAAAATGACCTAATTGATCATCCAATGACACAAACACACCTATTGGATGCACAAGATTGGTTAAAAACCCTAATTGGACAAGAATAAGCCTAGGGAGGACGAAAATGACCTAATTGATCATCCAATGACACAAACACACCTATTGGATGCACAAGATTGGTTTAAAACCCTAGTTGGACAAGAATATGCCTAGTGAGGACGAAAATGACCTAATTGATCATCCAATGACACAAACACACTTATTGGATGCACATGATTGGTTAAAAACCCTAATTGGAAAAGAATAAGCCTAGGGAGGACGAAAATGACCTAATTGATCATCCAATGACACAAACACACCTATTGGATGCACAAGATTGGTTAAAAACCCTAATTGGACAAGAATAAGCCTAGGGAGGACGAAAATGACCTAATTGATCATCCAATGACACAAACACACCTATTGGATGCACAAGATTGGTAAAAAAACCCTAATTGGACAAGAATAAGCCTAGGGAGGATGAAAATGACCTAATTGATCATCCAATGACACAAACACACCTATTGGATGCACAAGATTGGTTAGAAACCCTAATTGGACAAGAATAAGCCTAGAAAGGACAAAAATGACCAAATTAATCATCCAATGACACAAACACACCTATAGGATGCACAAGATTGGTTAAAAACCTTAATTGGACAAGAATAAGCCTAGGGAGGAAGAAAATGACCTAATTGATCATCCAATGACACACACACACCTATTGGATGAACAAGATTGGTTAAAAACCCTAATTGACCAAGAATATGCCTAGGGAGGACGAAAATGACCTAAATGTTAATCCAATGACACAAACGAACTTATTGGATGCACAACATTGGTTAAAAACCCTAATTGGACAAGAATAAGCCTAGAGAGGACGAAAATGACCTAATTGATCATCCAATGACACAAACACACCTATTGGATGCACAAGATTGGTTAAAAACCCTAATTGGACAAGAATATGCCTAGGGATGATGAAAATGACCTAAATGTTAATCCAATGACACAACTCAACTTATTAGATGCACAAGATTGGTTAAAAACCCTAATTGAACAAGAATAAGCCTAGGGAGGAAGAAAATGACCTAATTGATCATCCAATGACACACACACACCTATTGGATGCACAAGATTGGTTAAAAACCCTAATTGACCAAGAATAAGCCTAGGGAGGACGAAAATGACCTAATTGATCATCCAATGACACAAACACACCTATTGGATGCACAAGATTGGTTAAAAACCCTAATTGGACAAGAATATGCCTAGGGAGGATGAAAATGACCTAAATGTTAATCCAATGACACAACTCAACTTATTGGATGCACAAGATTGGTTAAAAACCCTAATTGGACAAGAATAAGCCTAGGGAGGAAGAAAATGACCTAATTGATCATCCAATGACACAAACACACCTATTGGATGCACAAGATTGGTTAAAAACCGTAATTGGACAAGAATAAGCCAAGGGAGGAAGAAAATGACCTAATTGATCATCCAATGACACAAACACACCTATTGGATGCACAAGATTGGTTAAAAACCCTAATTGGACAAGAATATGCCTAGGGAGGATGAAAATGACCTAATTGATCATCCAATGACACAAACACACCTATTAGATGCACAAGATTGGTTAAAAACCCTAATTGGACAAGAATATGCCTAGGGAGGACGAAAATTACCTAATTGATCATCCAATGACACAAACACACGTATTGGAGGCACAAGAATGGTTAAAAACCCTAATTGGACAATAATATGCCTAGGGAGGACGAAAATGACCTAAATGTTAATCCAATGACACAAACGAACTTATTGGATGCACAAGATTGGTTAAAAACCCTAATTGAACAAGAATAAGCCTTGGGAGGACGAAAATGACCTAATTGATCATCCAATGACACAAACACACCTATTGGATGCACAAGATTGGTTAAAAACCCTAATTGGACAAGAATATGCCTAGGGAGGACGAAAATGATCTAATTGATCATCCAATGACACAAATGAACTTATTGGATGCACAAGATTGGTTAAAGACCCTAATTGGACAAGAATAGGCCTATGGAGGACGAAAATGACCTAATTTATCATCCAATGACACAAACACACCTATTGGATGCACAAGATTGGTTAAAAACCCTAATTGGACAAGAATATGCCTAGGGAGGACGAAAATGACCTATATGTTAATCCAATGACACAAATGAACTTATTGGATGCACAAGATTGGTTAAAAACCCTAATTGGACAAGAATATGCCTAGGGAGGACGAAAATGACCTAATTGATCATCCAATGACACAAACACACCTATTGGATTCACAAGATTGGTTAAAAACCCTAATTGGACAAGAATAAGCCTAGGGAGGACGAAAATGACCTAATTGATCATCCAATGACACAAACACACCTATTGGATGCACATGATTGGTTAAAAACCCTAATTTGACAAGAATAAGCCTAGGGAGGACAAAAATGACCTAATTGATCATCCAATGACACAAACACACCTATTGGATGCACAAGATTGGTAAAAAACCCTAATTGGACAAGAATATGCCTAGGGAGGACGAAAATGACCTAATTGATCATCCAATGACACAAACACACCTATTGGATGCACAAGATTGGTTAAAAACCCTAATTGGACAAGAATAAGCCTAGGGAGGACGAAAATGACCTAATTGATCATCCAATGACACAAACACACCTATTGGATGCACAAGATTGGTTAAAAACCCTAATTGTAAAAGAATATGCCTAGGGAGGACGAAAATGACCTAATTGATCATCCAATGACACAAACACACCTATTGGATGCACAAGATTGGTTAAAAACCCTAATTGAACAAGAATATGCCTAGGGAGGACGAAAATGACCTAATTGATAATCCAATGACACAAACACACCTATTGGATGCACAAGATTGGTTAAAAACCCTAATTGGACAAGAATAAGCCTAGGGAGGACGAAAACGACCTAATTTATCATCCAATGACACAAACACAGCTATTGGATGCACAAGATTAGTTAAAAACCCTAATTGGACAAGAATATGCCTAGGGAGGACGAAAATGACCTAATTGATAATCCAATGACACAAACACACCTATTGGATGCACAAGATTGTTTAAAAACCATAATTGGACAAGAATAAGCCTAGGGTGGACGAAAATGACCTAATTGATCATCCAATGACACAAACACACCTACTGGATGCACAAGATTGGTTAAAAACCCTAATTGGACAAGAATATGCCTAGGGAGGACGAAAATGACCTAAATATTAATTCAATGACACAAACAAAGTTATTGGATGCACAACATTGGTTAAAAACCCTAATTGGACAAGAATAAGCCTAGGGAGGACGAAAATGACCTAATTGATCATCCAATGACACAAACACACCTATTGGATGCACAAGATTGGTTAAAAACCCTAATTGGACAAGAATATGCCTAGGGAGGACGAAAATGATCTAATTGATCATCCAATGACACAAATGAACTTATTGGATGCACAAGATTGGTTAAAGACCCTAATTGGACAAGAATAGGCCTAGGGAGGACGAAAATGACCTAATTGATCATCCAATGACACAAAGACACCTATTGGATGGACAAGATTGGTTAAAAACCCTAATTGGACAAGAATATGCCTAGGGAGGACGAAAATTACCTAAATGTTAATTCAATTACACAAACACACCTATTGGATGCACAACATTGGTTAAAAACCCTAATTGGACAAGAATAAGCCTAGGGAGGACGAAAATGACCTAATTGATCATCCAATGACACAAACACACCTATTGGATGCACAAGATTGGTTAAAAACCCTAATTGGACAAGAATATGCCTAGGGAGGACGAAAATGACCTAATTGATCATCCAATGACACAAATGATCTTATTGGATGCACAAGATTGATTAAAAACCCTAATTGGACAAGAATAAGCCTAGGGAGGACGAAAATGACCTAATTGATCATCCAATGACACAAACACACCTATTGGATGCACAAGATTGGTTAAAAACCCTAATTGGTCAAGAATAAGCCTTGGTAGGACGAAAATGACCTAATTGATCATCCAATGACACAAACACACCTATTGGATGCACAAGATTGGTTAAAAACCCTAATTGGACAAGAATAAGCCTAGGGAGGACGAAAATGACCTAATTGATCATCCAATGACACAACAACACCTATTGGATGCACAAGATTGGTTAAAAACCCTAATTGGACAAGAATATGCCTAGGGAGAACGAAAATGACCTAAATATTAATTTAATGACACAAACAAAGTTATTGGATGCACAAGATTGGTTAAAAACCCTAATTGGACAAGAATAAGCCTAGGGAGGACGAAAATGACCTAATTGATCATCCAATGACACAAACACACCTATTGGATGCAAAAGATTGGTTAAAAATCCTAATTGGACAAGATGATGCCTAGGGAGGACGAAAATGAGCTAAATATTAATTCAATGACAGAAACAAACTTATTGGATGCACAAGATTGGTTAAAAACCCTAATTGGACAAAAATAAGCCTAGGGAGGACGAAAATGACCTAATTGATCATCCAATGACACAAACAAACTTATTGGATGCACAAGATTGGTTAAAAACCCTAATTGGACAAGAATAAACCAAGGGAGGACAAAAATGACCTAAATGTTAATCCAATGACACTACTCAACTTATTGGATGCACAAGATTGGTTAAACCCTAATTGGGTAAGAATAAGCTTAGGGTGGATGAAAATGACCTAATTGATCATCCAATGACACAAACACACCTATTGGATGCACAAGATTGGTTAAAAACCCTAATTGGACAAGAATAAGCCTAGGGAGGACGAAAATGACCTAATTGATCATCCAATGACACAAACACACCTATTGGATGCACAAGATTGGTTAAAAACCCGAATTGGACAAGAATATGCCTAGGGCGGACGAAAATGACCTAAATATTAATTTAATGACACAAACAAAGTTATTGGATGCACAAGATTGGTTAAAAACCATAATTGGACAAGAATAAGCCTAGGGAGGATGAAAATGACCTAATTAATCATCCAACGACACAAACACACCTATTGGATGCAAAAGATTGGTTAAAAATCCTAATTGGACAAGATGATGCCTAGGGAGGACGAAAATGACCTAAATATTAATTCAATGACACAAACAAACTTATTGGATGCACAAGATTGGTTAAAAACCCTAATTGGACAAGAATAAGCCTAGGGAGGACGAAAATGACGTAATTGATCATCCAATGACACAAACACACCTATTGGATGCACAAGATTGGTTAAAAACCCTAATTGGACAAGAATATGCCAAGGGAGGACGAAAATGACCTAATTGATCATCCAATGACACAAACACACCTATTGGATGCACAAGATTGGTTAAAAACCCTAATTGGACAAGAATAAGCCAAGGGTGGACGAAAATGACCTAATTGATCATCCAATGACACAAACACACCTATTGGATGCACAAGATTGGTTAAAAACCCTAATTGGACAAGAATATGCCTAGGGAGGACGAAAATGACCTAATTGATCATCCAATGACACAAATGAACTTATTGGATGCACAAGATTGGTTAAAAACCATAATTGGCGAGAATAGGCAGAGGGAGGACGAAAATGACCTAATTGATCATCCAATGACACAAACACACCTATTGGATGCACAAGATTGGTTAAAAACCCTAATTGGACAAGAATATGCCTAGGGAGGACGAAAATGAACTAAATGTTAGTCCAATGACACAAATGAACTTATTGGATGCACAAGATTGGTTAAAAACCCTAATTGGACAAGAATAAGCCCAGGGAGGACGAAAATGACCTAATTGATCATCCAATGACACAAACACACCTATTGGATGCACAAGATTGGTTAAAAACCCTAATTGGACAACAATATGCCTAGGGAGGACGAAAATGACCTAAATGTTAATCCAATGACACAAATGAACTTATTGGATGCACAAGATTTGTTAAAAACCCTAATTGGACAAGAATAAGCCTAGGGAGGACGAAAATGACTTAAATGTTAATCCAATTAGACAACTCAACTTATTGGATGCACAAGATTGGTTAAAAACCATAATTGGACCAGAATAAGCCTAAGGAGGAAGAAAATGACCTAATTGATCATCCAATGACACAAACACACCTATTGGATGCACAAGATTGGTTAAAAACCCTAATTGGACAAGAATAAGCCTAGGGAGGACGAAAATGACCTAATTGATCATCCAATGACACAAACACACCTATTGGATGCACAAGATTGGTAAAAAAACCCTAATTGGACAAGAATAAGCCTAGGGAGGATGAAAATGACCTAATTGATCATCCAATGACACAAACACACCTATTGGATGCACAAGATTGGTTAGAAACCCTAATTGGACAAGAATAAGCCTAGGGAGGACAAAAATGACCAAATTAATCATCCAATGACACAAACACACCTATAGGATGCACAAGATTCGTTAAAAATCTTAATTGGACAAGAATAAGCCTAGGGAGGAAGAAAATGACCTAATTGATCATCCAATGACACACACACACCTATTGGATGAACAAGATTGGTTAAAAACCCTAATTGACCAAGAATAAGCCTAGGGAGGACGAAAATGACCTAATTGATCATCCAATGACACAAACACAACTATTGGATGCACAAGATTGGTTAAAAACCCTAATTGGACAAGAATATGCCTAGGGAGGACGAAAATGACCTAAATGTTAATCCAATGACACAAACGAACTTATTGGATGCACAACATTGGTTAAAAACCCTAATTGGACAAGAATAAGCCTAGAGAGGACGAAAATGACCTAATTGATCATCCAATGACACAAACACACCTATTGGATGCACAAGATTGGTTAAAAACCCTAATTGGACAAGAATATGCCTAGGGAGGACGAAAATGACCTAATTGATCATCCAATGACACAAACACACCTATTGGATGTACAAGATTGGTTAAAAACCCTAATTGGACAAGAATATGCCTAGGGAGGACGAAAATAACCTAAATATTAATTCAATGACATAAACAAACTTGTTGGATGCACAAGATTGGTTAAAAACCCTAATTGGACAAGAATAAGCCTAGGGAGGACGAAAATGACCTAATTGATCATCCAATGACACAAACACACCTATTGGATGCACAAGATTGGTTAAAAACCCTAATTGGACAAGAATAAGCCTAGGGAGGACGAAAATGACCTAATTGATCATCCAATGACACAAACACACCTATTGGATGCACAAGTTTGGTTAAAAACACTAATTGGACAAGAATAAGCCTATGGAGGACGAAAATGATCTAATTGATCATCCAATGACACAAACACACCTATTGGATGCACAAGATTGGTTAAAAACCCAAGTTGGACAAGAATATGCCTAGGGAGGACGAAAATGACCTAATTGATCATCCAATGACACAAACACACCTATTGGATGCACAAGATTAGTTAAAAACCCTAGTTGGACAAGAATATGCCTAGGGAGGACGAAAATGACCTAATTGATCATCCAATGACACAAATGAACTTATTGGATGCACAAGATTGGTTAAAAACCCTAATTGGACAAGAATAAGCATAAAAAGGACGAAAATGACCTAATTGATCATCAAATGACACAAATGAACTTATTGGATGCACAAGATTTGTTAAAAACCCTAATTGGACAAGAATAAGCCTAGGGAGGACGAAAATGACCTAATTGATCATCCAATGACACAAACACACCTATTGGATGCACAAGATTGGTTAAAAACCCTAATTGGACAAGAATATGCCTAGGGAGGACGAAAATGACCTAATTGATCATCCAATGACACAACTAAACTTATTGGATGCACAAGATTGGTTAAAAACCCTAATTGGACAAGAATAAGCCTAGGGAGGACGAAAATGACCTAATTGATCATCCAATGACACAAACACACCTATTGGATGCACAAGATTGGTTAAAAACCCTAATTGGACAAGAATATGCCTAGGGAGGACGAAAATGACCTAATTGATCATCCAATGACACAAATGAACTTATTTGATGCACAAGATTGGTCAAAAACCCTAATTGGACAAGAATAAGCCTATGGAGGACGAAAATGACCTAATTGATCATCCAATGACACAAACACACCTATTGGATGCACAAGATTGGTTAAAAACCCTAATTGGACAAGAATATGCCTAGGGAGGACGAAAATGACCTAATTGATCATCCAATGACACAAACACACCTATTGGATGCACAAGATTGGTTAAAAACCCTAATTGGACAAGAATAAGCCTAGTGAGGACGAAAATGACCTAATTGATCATCAAATGACACTAACACACCTATTGGAAGCACAAGAATGGTTAATAACCCTACTTGGACAAGAATATGCCTAGGGAGGACGAAAATGACCTAATTGATCATCCAATGACACAAATGAACATATTGGATGCACAAGATTTGTTAAAAACCCTAATTGGACAAGAATAAGTCTAGGGAGGACGAAAATGACCTAATTGATCATCCAATGACACAAACACACCTATTGGATGCACAAGATTGGTTAAAAACCCTAATTGGACAAGAATATGCCTAGGGAGGACGAAAATGACCTAATTGATCATCCAATGACACAAACACACCTATTGGATGCACAAGATTGGTTAAAAACCCTAATTGGACAAGAATAAGCCTAGGGAGGACAAAAATGACCTAATTGATCATCCAATGACACAAACACACCTATTGGATGCACAAGATTGGTTAAAAACCCTAATTGGACAAGAATAAGCCTAGGGAGTACAAAAATGACCTAATTGATCATCGAATGACACAAACACACCTATTGGATGCACAAGATTGGTTAAAAACCCTAATTGGACAAGAATATGCCTAGCGAGGACGAAAATGACCTAAATATTAATTCAATGACACAAACAAACTTATCGGATGCACAAGATTGGTTAAAAACCCTAATTGGACAAGAATAAGCCTAGGGAGGACGAAAATGACCTAATTGATCATCCAATGACACAAACACACCTATTGGATGCACAAGATTGGTTAAAAACCCTAATTGGACAAGAATATGCCTAGGGAGGACGAAAATGACCTAATTGATCATCCAATGACACAAACACAGCTATTGGATGCACAAGATTGGTTAAAAACCCTAATTGGACCAGAATAAGCCTAGGGAGGACGAAAATGACCTAATTGATCATCCAATGACACAAACACACCTATTGGATGCACAAGATTGGTTAAAAACCCTAATTGGGAAGAATAAGTGTAGGGAGGACGAAAATGACCTAATTGATCGTCCAATGACAGAAACACACCTATTGGATGCACAAGATTGGTTAAAAACCCTAATTGGACAAGAATATGCCTAGGGAGGACGAAAATGACCTAATTGATCATCCAATGACACAAACACGCCTATTGGAAGCACAAGATTGGTTAAAAACCCTAATTGGACAAGAATATGCCTAGGGAGGACGAAAATGACCTAATTGATCATCCAATGACACAAACACAGCTATTGGATGCACAAGATTGGTTAAAAACCCTAATTGGACAAGAATATGCCTAGGGAGGACGAAAATGACCTAAATATTAATTTAATGACACAAACAAAGTTATTGGATGCACAAGATTGGTTAAAAACCCTAATTGGACAAGAATATGCCTACGCAGGACGAAAATGACCTAATTGATCATCCAATGACACAAACACACCTATTGGATGCACAAGATTGGTTAAAAACCCTAATTGGACAAGAATAAGCCTAGGGAGGACGAAAATGACCTAATTGATCATCCAATGACACAAACACACCTATTGGATGCACAAGATTGGTTAAAAACCCTATTTGGACAAGAATATGCCTAGAGAGGACGAAAATGACCTAATTGATCATCCAATGACACAAACACACCTATTGGATGCACAAGATTGGTTAAAAACCCTAATTGGACAAGAATATGCCTAGGGAGGACGAAAATGACCTAATTGATCATCCAATGACACAAATGAACTTATTGGATGCACAAGATTGGTTAAAAACCCTAATTGGACAAGATGATGCCTAGGGAGGACGAAAATGACCTAATTGATCATCCAATGACACAAACACACCTATTGGATGCACAAGATTGGTTAAAAACCCTAATTGGACAAGAATATGCCTAGGGAGGACGAAAATGACCTAATTGATCATCCAATGACACAAACACACCTATTGGATGCACAAGATTGGTTAAAAACCCTAATCGGACAAGAATATGCCTAGGTAGGATGAAAATTACCTAATTGATCATCCAATGACACAAACACATCTATTGGATGCACAAGATTGGTTAAAAACCCTAATTGGACAAGAATAGGCCTAGGGAGGACGAAAATGACCTAATTGATCATCCAATGACACAAACACACCTATTGGATGCACAAGATTGGTTAAAAACCCTAATTGGACAAGAATATGCCTACGGAGGACGAAAATGACCTAAATATTAACTCAATGACATAAACAAAGTTGTTGGATGCACAAGATTGGTTAAAAACCCTAATTGGACAAGAATAAGCCTAGGGAGGACGAAAATGACCTAATTGATCATCCAATGACACAAACACACCTATTGGATGCACAAGATTGGTTAAAAACCCTAATTGGACAAGAATATGCCTAGGGAGGACGAAAATGACCTAATTGATCATCCAATGACACAAACACACCTATTGCATGAACAAGATTGGTTAAAACCCCTAATTGGACAAGAATATGCCTAGGGAGGACAAAAATGACCTAATTGATCATCCAATGACACAAACACACCTATTGGAAGCACAAGATTGGTTAAAAACCCTAATTGGACAAGAATATGCATAGGAAGGACGAAAATGACCTAAATGTTAATCCAATGACACAAACACACCTATTGGATGCACAAGATTGGTTAAAAACCCTAATTGGACAAGAATATGCCTAGGGAGGACGAAAATGACCTAAATATTAATTCAATGACACAAACAAAGTTATTGGATGCACAAGATTGGTTAAAAACCCTAATTGGACAAGAATAAGCCTAGTGAGGACGAAAATGACCTAATTGATCATCCAATGACACAAACAAACCTATTGGATGCACAAGATTGGTTAAAAACCCTAATTGGACAAGAATAAGCCTATGGAGGAAGAAAATGACCTAATTTATCATCCAATGACACAAACACACCTATTGGATGCACAAGATTGGTTAAAAACCCTAATTGGACAAGAAAAAGCCTAGGGAGGACGAAAATGACCTAATTGATCATCCAATGACACAAACACACCTATTGGATGCAAAAGATTGGTTAAAAACCCTAATTGGACAAGAATATGCCTAGGGAGGACGAAAATGACCAAAATATTAATTCAATGACACAAACACACCTATTGGATGCACAAGATTGGTGAAAAACCCTAATTGGACAAGAATAAGCCTAGGGAGGACGAAAATGACCTAATTGATCATCCAATGACACAAACACACCTATTGGATGCACAAGATTGGTTAAAAACCCAAATTGGACAAGAATATGCCTAGGGAGGACGAAAATGATCTAATTGATCATCCAATGACACAAATGAACTTATTGGATGCACAAGATTGGTTAAAGACCCTAATTGGACAAGAATAGGCCTAGGGAGGACGAAAATGACCTAATTGATCATCCAATGACACAAACACACCTATTGGATGCACAAGATTGGTTAAAAACCCTAATTGGACAAGAATAGGCCTAGGGAGGACGAAAATGACCTAAATATTAATTCAATGACACAAACAAACTTATTGGATGCACAAGATTGGTTAAAAACCCTAATTGGACAAGAATAGGCCTAGGGAGGACGAAAATGACCTAATTGATCATCCAATGACACAAAGACACCTATTGGATGGACAAGATTGGTTAAAAACCCTAATTGGACAAGAATATGCCTAGGGAGGACGAAAATTACCTAAATGTTAATTCAATTACACAAACACACCTATTGGATGCACAACATTGGTTAAAAACCCTAATTGGACAAGAATAAGCCTAGGGAGGACGAAAATGACCTAATTGATCATCCAATGACACAAACACACCTATTGGATGCACAAGATTGGTTAAAAACCCTAATTGGACAAGAATATGCCTAGGGAGGACGAAAATGACCTAATTGATCATCCAATGACACAAACACACCTATTGGATGCACAAGATTGGTTAAAAACCCTAATTGGACAAGAATATGCCTAGGGAGGACGAATATGACCTAAATGTTAATCCAATAACACAAATGAACTTATTGGATGCAAAAGATTGGTTAAAAACCCTAATTGGACAACAATAAGCCTAGGGAGAACGAAAATGACCTAAATCTTAATCCAATGACACAACTCAACTTATTGGATGCACAAGATTGGTTAAAAACCCTAATTGGACAAGAATAAGCCTAGGGAGGACGAAAATGACCTAATTGATCATCCAATGACACAAACACACCTATTGGATGCACAAGATTGGTTAAAAACCCTAATTGGACAAGAATATGCCCAGGGAGGACGAAAATGACCTAAATATTAGCTGAATGACACAAACAAAGTTATTGGATGCACAAGATTGGTTAAAAACCCTAATTGGACAAGAATAAGCCTAGGGAGAACGAAAATGACCTAATTGATCATCCAATGACACAAACACACCTATTGGATGCACAAGATTGGTTAAAAACCCTAATTGGACAACAATATGCCTAGGGAGGACGAAAATGACCTAAATATTAATTCAATGACACAAACAAAGTTTTTGGATGCACAAGATTGGTTAAAAACCCTAATTGGACAAGAATAAGCCTAGGGAGAACGAAAATGACCTAAATGTTAATCCAATGACACAAATCAACTTATTGGATGCACAAGATTGGTTAAAAACCCTAATTGGACAAGAATATGCCTAGGGAGGACGAAAATGACCTAATTGATCATCCAATGACACAAATGAACTTATTGGATGCACAAATCGGTTAAAAACCCTAATTGGACAAGAATAGGCCTAGGGAGGACAAAAATGACCTAATTGATCATCCAATGACACAAACACACCTATTGGATGCACAAGATTGGTTAGAAACCCTAATTGGACAAGAATATGCCTAGGGAGGACGAAAATGATCTAATTGATCATCCAATGACACAAATGAACTTATTGGATGCACAAGATTGGTTAAAGACCCTAATTGGACAAGAATAGGCCTAGGGAGGACGAAAATGACCTAATTGATCATCCAATGACACAAACACACCTATTGGAATCACAAGATTGGTTAAAAACCCTAATTTGACAAGAATATGCCTAGGCAGGACGAAAATGACCTAAATGTTAATCCAATGACACAAATGAACTTATTGGATGCACAAGATTGGTTAAAAACCCTAATTGGACAAGAATATGCATAGGGAGGACGAAAATGACCTAATTGATCATCCAATGACACAAATGAACTTATTAGATGCACAAGATTGGTTAAAATCCCTAATTGGACAAGAATAGGCCTAGGGAGGACGAAGATGACCTAATTGATCATCCAATGATACAAACACACCTATTGGATGCACAAGATTGATTAAAAACCCTAATGGGACAAGAATAAGCCTAGGGAGGAAGAAAATGACCTAATTAATCATCCAATGACATACACACACCAATTGGATGCACAAGATTGGTAAAAAAAAACCCTAATTGGACAAGAATAAGCCTAGCGAGGATGAAAATGACCTAATTGATCATCCAATGACACAAAGACACCTATTGGATGCACAAGATTGGTTAAAAACCCTAATTGGACAAGAATATGCCTAGGGAGGACGAAAATGACCTAAATGTTAATTCAATGACACAAACACACCTATTGGATGCACAACATTGGTTAAAAACCCTAATTGGACAAGAATAAGCCTAGGGAGGACGAAAATGACCTAATTGATCATCCAATGACACAAACACACCTATTGGATGCACAAGATTGGTTAAAAACCCTAATTGGACAAGAATATGCCTAGGGAGGACGAAAATGACCTAATTGATCATCCAATGACACAAATGAACTTATTGGATGCACAAGATTGGTTAAAAACCATAATTGGCGAGAATAGGCAGAGGGAGGACGAAAATGACCTAATTGATCATCCAATGACACAAACACACCTATTGGATGCACAAGATTGGTTAAAAACCCTAATTGGACAAGAATATGCCTAGGGAGGACGAAAATGACCTAAATGTTAATCCAATGACACAAATGAACTTATTGGATGCACAAGATTGGTTAAAAACTCTAATTGGACAAGATTAAGCCTAGGGAGGACGAAAATAACCTAATTGATCATCCAATGACAGAAATACACCTATTGGATGCACAAGATTGGTTAAAAACCCTAATTGGACAAGAATATGCCTAGGGAGGACGAAAATGACCTAATTGATCATCCAATGACACAAACACATCTATTGGAAGCACAAGATTGGTTAAAAACCCTAATTGGACAAGAATATGCAAAGGGAGGACGAAAATGACCTAATTGATCATCCAATGACACAAACACACCTATTGGATGCACAAGATTGGTTAAAAACCCTAATTGGACAAGAATATGCCTAGGGAGGACGAAAATGACCTAAATGTTAATCCAATGACACAAATGAACTTATTGGATGCACAAGATTGGTTAAATACCCTAATTGGACAAGAATAAGCCTATGGAGGACGAAAATGACCTAATTGATCATCCAACGACACAAACACACCTATTGGATGCACAAGATTGGTTAAAAACCCTAATTGGACAAACATAAGCCTAGGGATGACGAAAATGACCTAAATGTTAATCCAATGACACAACTCAAGTTATTGGATGCACAAGATTGGTTAAAAACCCTAATTGGACAAGAATAAGTCTAGAGAGGACGAAAATGACCTAATTGATCATCCAATGACACAAACGCACCTATTGGATGCACAAGATTGGTTAAAAACCCTAATTGGACAAGAATATGCCTAGGGAGGAAGAAAATGACCTAAATATTAATTCAATGACACAAACAAACTTATCGGATGCACAAGATTGGTTAAAAACCCTAATTGGACAAGAATAAGTCTAGGGACGACAAAAATGACCTAATTGATCATCCAATGAAACAAACACACCTATTAGATGCACAAGATTGGTTAAAAACCCTAATAGGACAAGAATAAGCCTAGGGAGGACGAAAATGACCAAATTGATCATCCAATGACACAAACACACCTATTGGATGCACAAGATTGGTTAAAAACCCTAAATTGACAAGAATATGCCTAGGGAGGACGAAAATGACCTAATTGATCATCCAATGACACAAACAAACCTATTGGATGCACAAGATTGGTTAAAAACTCTAATTGGACAAGAATAAGCCTAGGGAGGACGAAAATGACCTAATTGATCATACAATGACACAAACACACCTATTGGATGCACAAGATAGGTTAAAAACCCTAATTGGACAAGAATATGCCTAGGGAGGACGAAAATGACCTAATTGATCATCCAATGACACAAATGAACTTATTGGATGCACAAGATTAGTTAAAAACCCTAATTGGACAAGAATAAGCCTAGGGAGGACGAAAATAACCTAATTGATCATCCAATGACACAAACACACCTATTGGATGCACAAGATTGGTCGAAAACTCTAATTGGACAAGAATATGCCTAGGGAGGACGAAAATGACCTAAATGTTAATCCAATGACACAAATGAACTTATTGGATGCACAAGATTGGTTAAAAACCCTAATTGGACAAGAATAAGCCTAGGGAGGACGAAAATGACCTAAATGTTAATCCAATGACACAACTTAACTTATTGGATGCACAAGATTGGTTAAAAACCCTAATTGGACAAGAATATGCCTAGGGAGGACGAAAATGACCTAATTGATCATCCAAAGACATAAATGAACTTATTGGATGCACAAGATTAGTCAAAAACCCTAATTGGACCAGAATATGCCTAAGGAGGACGAAAATAACCTAATTGATCATCCAATGACACAAACACACCTATTGGATGCACAAGATTGGTTAAAAACCCTAATTGGACAAGAATATGCCTAGGGAGGACGAAAATGACCTAAATGTTAATCCAATGACACAAATGAACTTATTGGATGCACAAGATTGGTTAAAAACCCTAATTGGACAAGAATAAGCCTAGGGAGGACGAAAAATGACCTAATTGATCATCCAATGACACAAATGAACATATTGGATACACAAGATTGGTTAAAAACCCTAATTGGACAAGAATAAGCCTAGGGAGGACGAAAATGACCTAATTGATCTTCCAATGACACAAACACACCTATTGGATGCACAAGATTGGTTAAAAACCCTAATTGGACAAGAATATGCCTAGGGAGGACGAAAATGACCTAAATGTTAATCCAATGACACAAATGAACTTATTGGATGCACAAGATTGGTTAAAAACCCTAATTGGGCAAGAATAAGCCTTGGGAGGATGAAAATGACCTAATTGATCATCCAATGACACAAACACACCTATTGGATGCACAAGACTGGTTAAAAACCCTAGGTGGACAAGAATATGCCTAGGAAGGACGAAAATGACCTAATTGATCATCCAATGACACAAATGAAATTATTGGATGCACAAGATTTGTTAAAAACCCTAATTGGACAAGAATAAGCCTAGGGAGGACGAAAATGACCTAATTGATCATCCAATGACACAAACACACCTATTGGATGCACAAGATTGGTTAAAAACCCTAATTGGACAAGAATATGCCTAGGGAGGACGAAAATGACCTAAATGTTAATCCAATGACACAAATGAACTTATTGGATGCGCAAGATTGGTTAAAAACCCTAATTGGACAAGAATAAGCCTAGGGAGGACGAAAATGACCTAAATGTTAATCCAATGACACAACTCAACTTATTGGATGCACAAGATTGGTTAAAAACCCTAATTGGGCAAGAATAAGCCTAGGGAGGACGAAAATTACCTAATTGATCATCCAATGACACAAACACACCTATTGGATGCACAAGATTGGTTAAAAACCCTAATTGGACAAGAATAAGCCTAGGGAGGACGAAAATGACCTAATTGATCATCCAATGACACAAACACACCTATTGGATGCACAAGATTGGTTAAAAACCCTAATTGGACAAGAATATGCCTAGGGAGGACGAAAATGACCTAATTGATCATCCAATGTCACAAACACACCTATTGGATGCACAAGATTGGTTAAAAACCATAATTGGACAAGAATAAGCCTAGGGAGGACGAAAATGACCTAATTGATCATCCAATGACACAAACACACCTATTGGATGCACAAGATTGGTTAAAAACCCTAATTGGACAAGAATATGCCTAGGGAGGACGAAAATGACCTAAATATTAATTCAATGACACAAACAAATTTTGGATGCACAAGATTGGTTAAAAACCCTAATTGGACAAGAATAAGCCTAGGGAGGACGAAAATGACCTAATTGATCATCCAATGACACAAACACACCTATTGGATGCACAAGATTGGTTAAAAACCCTAATTGGACAAGAATAAGCCTAGGGAGGACGAAAATGACCTAATTGATCATCCAATGACACAAACACACCTATTGGATGCACAAGATTGGTTAAAAACCCTAATTGGACAAGAATATGCCTAGGGAGGACGAAAATGACCTAAATGTTAATCCAATGACACAAATGAACTTATTGGATGCACAAGATTGGTTAAAAACCTAATTCGACAAAAATAAGCCTAGGGAGAATGAAAATGACCTAAATATTAATCCAATGACACAACTCAACTTATTGGATGCACAAGATTGGTTAAAAACCCTAATTGGACAAGAATAACCCTAGGGAGGACGAAAATGACCTAATTGATCATCCAATGACACAAACACACCTATTGGATGCACAAGATTGGTTAAAAACCCTAATTGGACAAGAATAAGCCTAGGGAGGACGGAAATGACCTAATTGATCATCCAATGACACAAACACACCTATTGGATGCACAAGATTGGTTAAAAACCCTAGTTGGACAAGAACATGCCTAGGGAGGACGAAAATGACCTAATTGATCATCCAATGACACTAAGGAACTTATTGGATGCACAAGATTGGTTAAAAACCCTAATTGGACAAGAATAAGCCTAGGGAGGACGAAAATGACCTAATTGATCATCCAATGACACAAACACACCTATTGGATGCACAAGATTGGTTAAAAACCCTAATTGGACAAGAATATGCCTAGGGAGGATGAAAATGACCTAATTGATCATCCAATGATATAAACACACCTATTGGATGCACAAGATTGGTTAAAAACCCTAATTGGACAAGAATAAGCCTAGGGAGGACGAAAATGACCTAATTGATCATCCAATGACACAAACACACCTATTGGATGCACAAGATTGGTTAAAAACCCTAGTTGGACAAGAACATGCCTAGGGAGGAGGAAAATGACGTAATTGATCATCCAATGACACTAATGAACTTATTTGATGCACAAGATTGGTTAAAAACCCATATTGGACAAGAATAAACCTAGGGAGGACGAAAATGACCTAATTGATCATCCAATGACACAAACACACCTATTGGATGCACAAGATTGGTTAAAAACCCTAATTGGACAAGAATAAGCCTAGGGAGGACGAAAATGACCTAATTGATCATCCAATGACACAAACACACCTATTGGATGCACAAGATTGGTTAAAAACCCTAATTGGACAAGAATAAGCCTAGGGAGGACGAAAATGACCTAATTGATCATCCAATGACACAAACACACCTATTGGATGCATAAGATTGGTTAAAAACCCTAATTGGACAAGAATAAGCTTAGGGAGGACGAAAAATGACCTAATTGATCATCCAATGACACAAACACACCTATTGGATGCACAAGATTGGTTAAAAACCCTAATTGGACAAGAATAAGCCTAGGGAGGACGAAAATGACCTAATTGATCATCCAATGACACAAACACACCTATTGGATGCACAAGATTGGTTAAAAACCCTAATTGGACAACAATATACCTTGGGAGGACGAAAATGACCTAAATATTAATTCAATGACACAATTAAACTTATTGGATGCACAAGATTGGTTAAAAACCCTAATTGGACAAGAATAAGCCTAGGGAGGACGAAAATGACCTAAATGTTAATCCAATGACACAAACACACCTATTGGATGCACAAGATTGGTTAAAAACCCTAATTGGACAAGAATAAGCCTAGGGAGGACGAAAATGACCTAATTGATCATCCAATGACACAAACACACCTATTGGATGCACAAGATTGGTTAAAAACCCTAATTGGACAAGAAAAAGCCTAGGGAGGACGAAAATGACCTAAATGTTAATCCAATGACACAAACACACCTATTGGATGCACAAGATTGGTTAAAAACCATAATTGGACAAGAATAAGCCTAGGGAGGACGAAAATGACCTAATTGATCATCCAATGACACAAACACACCTATTGGATGCACAAGATTGGTTAAAAACCCTAATTGGACAAGAATATTCCTAGGAAGGACGAAAATGACCTAAATGTTAATCCAATGACATAAATGAACTTATTGGATGCACAAGATTGGTTAAAAACCCTAATTGGACAAGAATATGCCTAGGGAGGAGGAAAATGACCTAAATATTAATTCAATGACACAAACAAAGTTATTGGATGCACAAGATTGGTTAAAAACCCTAATTGGACAAGAATAACCATAGGGAGGACGAAAATGACCTAATTGATCATCCAATGGCACAAACACACCTATTGGATGCACAAGATTGGTTAAAAATCCTAATTGGGCAAGAATATGCCTAGGGAGGACGAAAATGACCTAAATATTAATTCAATGACACAAACAAACTTATTGGATGCACAAGATGGGTTAAAAACCCTAATTGGACAAGAATAAGCATAGGGAGGACGAAAATGACCTAAATGTTAATCCAATGACACAAACACACCTATTGGATGCACAAGATTGGTTAAAAACCCTAATTAGACAAGAATAAGCCTAGGGAGGACGAAAATGACCTAATTGATCATCCAATGACACAAACACACCTATTGGATGCACAAGATTGGTTAAAATTCCTAATTGGACAAGAATAAGCCTAGGGAGGACGAAAATGACCTAATTGATCATCCAAAGACACAAACACACCTATTGGATGCACAAGATTGGTTAAAAAGCCTAGTTGGACAAGAATATGCCTAGGGAGGACGAATATGACCTAATTGATCTTCCAATGACACAAATGAACTTATTGGATGCACAAGATTGGTTAAAAACCCTAATTGGCCAAGAATAAGCATAGGGAGGACGAAAATGACCTAAATGTTAATCCAATGACACAAACACACCTATTGGATGCACAAGATTGGTTAAAAACCCTAATTGGACAAGAATAAGCCTAGGGAGGACGAAAATGACCTAATTGATCATCCAATGACACAAACACACCTATTGGATGCACAAGATTGGTTAAAATCCCTAGTTGGACAAGAATATGCCTAGGGAGGACGAAAATGACCT
The DNA here is from genome assembly GCA_037974775.1 of Cicer pinnatifidum. NCBI lineage: Eukaryota > Viridiplantae > Streptophyta > Magnoliopsida > Fabales > Fabaceae > Cicer > Cicer pinnatifidum. The sequence continues at coordinate 36,698 of JBBPBR010000825.1, read as the reverse complement.
AATTGATCATCCAATGACACAAATGAACTTATTGGATGCACAAGATTGGTTAAAAATCCTAATTGGACAAGAATAACCCTAGGGAGGACGAAAATGACCTAATTGATCATCCAATAACACAAACACACCTATTGGATGCACAAGATTGGTTAAAAACCCTAATTGGACAAGAATATGCCTAGGGAGGACGAAAATGACCTAAATGTTAATCCAATGACACAAATGAACTTATTGGATGCACAAGATTGGTTAAAAACCCTAATTGGACAAGAATAAGTCTAGGGAGGACGAAAATGACCTAATTGATCATCCGATGACACAAACACACCTATTGGATGCACAAGATTGGTTAAAAACCCTAATTGGACAAGAATATGCCTAGGGAGGAGGAAAATGACCTAAATATTAATTCAATGACACAAACAAAGTTATTGGATGCACAAGATTGGTTAAAAACCTTTATTGGACAAGAATAAGCCTAGGGAGGACGAAAATGACCTAATTGATCATCCAATGAAACAAACACACCTATTGGATGCAGAAGATTGGTTAAAAACCCTAATTGCACAAGAATAAGCCTAGGGAGGACGAAAATGACCTAATTGATCATCCAATGACACAAATGAACTTATTGGATGCACAAGATTGGGTAAAAACCCTAATTGGACAAGAATATGCCTAGGGAGGACGAAAATGACCTAATTGATCATCCAATGACACAAACACACCTATTGGATGCACAAGATTGGTTAAAAACCCTAATTGGACAAGAATATGGCTAGAGAGATCGAAAATGACCTAGATTGATCATCCAATGACACAAACACACCTATTGGATGCACAAGATTGGTTAAAAACCCTAATTGGACAAGAATAAGCCTAGGGAGGACGAAAATGACCTAATTGATCATCCAATGACACAAACACACCTATTGGATGCACAAGATTGGTTAAAAATTCTAATTGGACAAGAATAAGCCTAGGGAGGACGAAAATGACCTAAATGATATTCCAATGACACAACTCAACTTATTGGATGCACAAGATTGGTTTAAAACCCTAATTGGGTAAGAATATGCCTAGAGAGGTCGAAAATGACCTAAATTGATCATCCAATGACACAAACACACCTATTGGATGCACAAGATTGGTTAAAAACCCTAATTGGACAAGAATATGCCTAGGGAGGACGAAAATGACCTAAATGTTAATCCAATGACACAAATGAACTTATTGGATGCACAAGATTGGTTAAAAACCCTAATTGGACAAGAATATGCATAGGGAGGACGAAAATGACCTAATTGGTCATCCAATGACACAAACACACCTATTGGATGCACCAGATTGGTTAAAAACCCTAATTGGACAAGAATAAGCCTAGGGAGGACGCAAATAACCTAATTGATCATCCAATGACACAGACACACCTATTGGATGCACACGATTGGTTAAAAACCCTAATTGGACAAGAATATGCCTAGGGAGGACGAAAATGACCTAAATGTTAATCCAATGACACAAATGAACTTATTGGATGCACAAGATTTGTTAAAAACCCTAATTGGACAAGAATAAGCCTAGGGAGGACGAAAATGACCTAAATGTTAATCCAATGAGACAACTCAACTTATTGGATGCACAAGGTTGGTTAAAAACCCTAATTGGACAAGAATAAGCCTAAGGAGGAAGAAAATGACCTAATTGATCATCCAATGACACAAACACACCTATTGGAATCACAAGATTGGTTAAAAACCCTAATTTGACAAGAATATGCCTAGGCAGGACGAAAATGACCTAAATGTTAATCCAATGACACAAATGAACTTATTGGATGCACAAGATTGGTTAAAAACCCTAATTGGACAAGAATATGCATAGGGAGGACGAAAATGACCTAATTGATCATCCAATGACACAAATGAACTTATTAGATGCACAAGATTGGTTAAAATCCCTAATTGGACAAGAATAGGCCTAGGGAGGACGAAGATGACCTAATTGATCATCCAATGATACAAACACACCTATTGGATGCACAAGATTGATTAAAAACCCTAATTGGACAAGAATAAGCCTAGGGAGGAAGAAAATGACCTAATTAATCATCCAATGACATACTCACACCAATTGGATGCACAAGATTGGTAAAAAAAAACCCTAATTGGACAAGAATAAGCCTAGCGAGGATGAAAATGACCTAATTGATCATCCAATGACACAAAGACACCTATTGGATGCACAAGATTGGTTAAAAACCCTAATTGGACAAGAATATGCCTAGGGAGGACGAAAATGACCTAAATGTTAATTCAATGACACAAACAAAGTTATTGGATGCACAAGATTGGTTAAAAACCCTAATTGGACAAGAATAAGCCTAAGGAGGACGAAAATGACCTAATTGATCATCCAATGACACAAACACACCTATTGGATGGAAAAGATTGGTTAAAAGCCCTAATTGGAAAAGATGATGCCTAGGGAGGACGAAAATGACCTAAATATTAATTCAATGACACAAACAAACATATTGGATGCACAAGATTGGTTAAAAACCCTAATTGGACAAGAATAAGCCTAGGGAGGACGAAAATGACCTAATTGATCATCCAATGACACAAACACACCTATTGGATGCACAAGATTGGTTAAAAACCCTAATTGGACAAGAATATGCCTAGGGAGGACGAAAATGACCCAAATATTAATTCAATGACACAAACAAAGTTATTGGATGCACAAGATTGGTTAAAAACCCTAATTGGACAAGAATAAGCCTAGGGAGGACGAAAATGACCTAATTGATCATCCAATGACACAAACACACCTATTGGATGCACAAGATTGGTTAAAAACCCTAATTGGACAACAATATGCCTAGGGAGGATGAAAATGACCTAAATGTTAATCCAATGACACAAATGAACTTATTGGATGCACAAGATTTGTTAAAAACCCTAATTGGACAAGAATAAGCCTAGGGAGGACGAAAATGACCTAAATGTTAATCCAATGAGACAACTCAACTTATTGGATGCACAAGGTTGGTTAAAAACCCTAATTGGACAAGAATAAGCCTAAGGAGGAAGAAAATGACCTAATTGATCATCCAATGACACAAACACACCTATTGGAATCACAAGATTGGTTAAAAACCCTAATTTGACAAGAATATGCCTAGGCAGGACGAAAATGACCTAAATGTTAATCCAATGACACAAATGAACTTATTGGATGCACAAGATTGGTTAAAAACCCTAATTGGACAAGAATATGCATAGGGAGGACGAAAATGACCTAATTGATCATCCAATGACACAAATGAACTTATTAGATGCACAAGATTGGTTAAAATCCCTAATTGGACAAGAATAGGCCTAGGGAGGACGAAGATGACCTAATTGATCATCCAATGATACAAACACACCTATTGGATGCACAAGATTGATTAAAAACCCTAATTGGACAAGAATAAGCCTAGGGAGGAAGAAAATGACCTAATTAATCATCCAATGACATACTCACACCAATTGGATGCACAAGATTGGTAAAAAAAAACCCTAATTGGACAAGAATAAGCCTAGCGAGGATGAAAATGACCTAATTGATCATCCAATGACACAAAGACACCTATTGGATGCACAAGATTGGTTAAAAACCCTAATTGGACAAGAATATGCCTAGGGAGGACGAAAATGACCTAAATGTTATTTCAATGACACAAACACACCTATTGGATGCACAACATTGGTTAAAAACCCTAATTGGACAAGAATAAGCCTAGGGAGGACGAAAATGACCTAATTGATCATCCAATGACACAAACACACCTATTGGATGCACAAGATTGGTTAAAAACCCTAATTGGACAAGAATATGCCTAGGGAGGACGAAAATGACCTAATTGATCATCCAATGACACAAATGAACTTATTGGATGCACAAGATTGGTTAAAAACCATAATTGGCGAGAATAGGCAGAGGGAGGACGAAAATGACCTAATTGATCATCCAATGACACAAACACACCTATTGGATGCACAAGATTGGTTAAAAACCCTAATTGGACAAGAATATGCCTAGGGAGGACGAAAATGAACTAAATGTTAGTCCAATGACACAAATGAACTTATTGGATGCACAAGATTGGTTAAAAACCCTAATTGGACAAGAATAAGCCCAGGGAGGACGAAAATGACCTAATTGATCATCCAATGACACAAACACACCTATTGGATGCACAAGATTGGTTAAAAACCCTAATTGGACAACAATATGCCTAGGGAGGACGAAAATGACCTAAATGTTAATCCAATGACACAAATGAACTTATTGGATGCACAAGATTTGTTAAAAACCCTAATTGGACAAGAATAAGCCTAGGGAGGACGAAAATGACTTAAATGTTAATCCAATTAGACAACTCAACTTATTGGATGCACAAGATTGGTTAAAAACCCTAATTGGACAAGAATAAGCCTAAGGAGGAAGAAAATGACCTAATTGATCATCCAATGACACAAACACACCTATTGGATGCACAAGATTGGTTAAAAACCCTAATTGGACAAGAATAAGCCTAGGGAGGACGAAAATGACCTAAGTGATCATCCAATTACACAAACACACCTATTGGATGCACAAGATTGGTAAAAAAACCCTAATTGGACAAGAATAAGCCTAGGGAGGATGAAAATGACCTAATTGATCATCCAATGACACAAACACACCTATTGGATGCACAAGATTGGTTAGAAACCCTAATTGGACAAGAATAAGCCTAGGGAGGACGAAAATGACCTAATTGATCATCCAATGACACAAACACACCTATTGGATGCACAAGATTGGTTAAAAACCCTAATTGGACAAGAATATGCCTATGGAGGACGAAAATGATCTAATTGATCATCAAATGACACAAATGAACTTATTGGATGCACAAGATTGGTTAAAGACCCTAATTGGACAAGAATAGGCCTAGGGAGGACGAAAATGACCTAATTGATCATCCAATGACACAAACACACCTATTGGATGCACAAGATTGGTTAAAAACCCTAATTGGACAAGAATATGCCTAGGGAGGACGAAAATGATCTAATTGATCATCCAATGACACAAATGAACTTATTGGATGCACAAGATTGGATAAAGACCCTAGTTGGACAAGAATAGGCCTGGCGAGGACGAAAATGACCTAATTGATCATCCAATGACACAAACACACCTATTGGATGCACAAGATTGGGTAAAAACCCTAATTGGACAAGAATATGCCTAGGGAGGACGAAAATGACCTAAATGTTAATACAATAACACAAATGAACTTATTGGATGCACAAGATTGGTTAAAAACCCTAATTGGAGAAGAATTTGCCTAGGGAGGACGAAAATGGACTAATTGATCATCAAATGACACAAATGAATTTATTGGATGCACAAGATTGGTTAAAAACCCTAATTGGACAAGAATAGGCCTAGGGAGGACGAAAATGACCTAATTGATCATCCAAAGACACAAACACACCTATTGGATGCACAAGATTGGTTAGAAACCCTAATTGGACAAGAATAAGCCTAGGGAGGACGAAAATGACCTAATTAATCATCCAATGACACAAACACACCTATTGGATGCACAAGATTGGTTAAAAACCCTAATTGGACAAGAATAAGCCTAGTGAGGAAGAAAATGACCTAATTGATCATCCAATGACACACACACACCTATTGGATGCACAAGATTGGTTAAAAACCCTAATTGGACAAGAATAAGCCTAGGGAGGACGAAAATGACCTAATTGATCATCCAATGACACAAACACACCTATTGGATGCACAAGATTGGTTAAAAACCCTAATTCGACAAGAATATGCCAAGGGAGGACGAAAATGACCTAAATATTAATTCAATGACACAAACAAACTTATCGGATCCACAAGATTAGTTAAAAACCCTAATTGGACAAGAATAAGCCTAGGGAGGACGAAAATGACCTAATTGATCATCCAATGACACAAACACACCTATTGGATGCACAAGATTGGTTAAAAACCCTAATTGGACAAGAATATGCCTAGGGAGGACGAAAATGACCTAAATGTTAATCCAATGACACAAATGAACTTATTGGATGCACAAGATTGGTTAAAAACCCTAATTAGACGAGAATAGGCCTCAGGAGGACGAAAATGACCTAAATGTTAATCCAATGACACAAATGAACTTATTGGATGCACAAGATTGGTTAAAACCCTAATTGGACAAGAATAAGCCTAGGGAGGATGAAAATGACCTAATTGATCATCGAATGACACAAACACACCTATTGGATGCACAAGATTGGTTAAAAACCCTAATTGGACAAGAATATGCCTAGGGAGGACGAAAATGACCTAAATGTTAATTCAATGACACAAATGAACTTATTGGATGCACAAGATTGGTTAAAAACCCTAATTAGACAAGAATAAGCCTTCGGAGGACGAAAATGACCTAACTGATCATCCAATGACACAAACACACCTATTGGACGCAAAAGACTGGTTAAAAACCCTAATTGGACCAGAATATGCCTAGGAAGGACGAAAATGACCTAATTGATCATCCAATGACACAAACACACCTATTGGATGCACAAGATTGGTTAAAAACCCTAATTGGACAAGAATAAGCCTAGGGAGGACGAAAATGACCTAATTGATCATCCAATGACACAAACACACCTATTGGATGCACAAGATTGGTTAAAAACCCTAGTTGGACAAGAATATGCCTAGGGAGGACGAAAATGACCTAATTGATCATCCAATGACACAAAGGAACTTATTGGATGCACAAATTTGGTTAAAAACCCTAGTTGTACAAGAATATGCCTAGGGAGGACGAAAATGACCTAATTGATCATCCAATGACACAAATGAACTTATTGGATGCACAAGATTTGTTAAAAACCCTAATTGGACAAGAATAAGCCTAGGGAGGACGAAAATGACCTAATTGATCATCCAATGACACAAACACACCTATTGGATGCACAAGATTGGTTAAAAACCCTAATTGGACAAGAATAAGCCTAGGGAGGACAAAAAAGACCTAATTGATCATCCAATGACACAAACACACCTATTGGATGCACAAGATTGGTTAAAAACCCTAATTGGGCAAGAATAAGCCTAGGGAGGACGAAAATGACCTAATTGATCATCCAATGACACAAATGAACTTATTGGATGCACAAGATTGGTTAAAAACCCTAGTTGTACAAGAATAGTCCTAGGGAGGACGAAAATGACCTAATTGATCATCCAATGACACAAATGAACTTATTGGATGCACAAGATTTGTTAAAAACCCTAATTGGACAAGAATAAGCCTAGGGAGGACGAAAATGACCTAATTGATCATCCAATGACACAAACACACCTATTGGATGCACAAGATTGGTTAAAAACCCTAATTGGACAAGAATATGCCTAGGGAGGACGAAAATGACCTAAATGTTAATCCAATGACACAACTCAACTTATTGGATGCACAAGATTGGTTAAAAACCCTAATTGGCAGAGAGTAAGCCTATGGAGGTCGAAAATGACCAAATTGATCATCCAATGACACAAACACACCTATTGGATGCACAAGATTGGTTAAAAACCCTAATTGGGCAAGAATTAGCCTAGGGAGGACGAAAATAACCTAATTGATCATCCAATGACACAAACACATCTATTGGATGCACAAGATTGGTTAAAAACCCTAATTGGACAAGAATATGCCTAGGGAGGACGAAAATGACCTAAATGTTAATCCAATGACACAACTCAACTTATTGGATGCACAAGATTGGTTAAAAACCCTAATTGGACAAGAATATGCCTATGGAGGACGAAAATAACCTAATTGATCATCCAACGACACATACACACCTATTGGATGCACAAGATTGGTTAAAAACCCTAATTGGACAAGAATAAGCCTAGGGAGGACGAAAATGACCTAATTGATCATCCAATGACACAAACACACCTATTGGATGCACAAGATTGGTTAAAAACCCTAGTTGGACAAGAATATGCCTAGGGAGGACGAAAATGACCTAATTGATCATCCAAGGACACAAATGAACTTATTGGATGCACAAGATTGGTTAAAAACCCTAATTGGACAAGAATAAGCATAGAAAGGACGAAAATGACCAAATTGATCATCCAATGACACAAACACACCTATTGGATGCACAAGATTGGTTAAAAACCCTAATTGGACAAGAATATGCCTAGGGAGGACGAAAATGACCTAAATGTTAATCCAATGACACAAATGAACTTATTGGATGCACAAGATTGGTTAAAAACCCTAATGGGACAAGAATAAGCCTAGGAAGGACGAAAATGACCTAATTGATCATCCAATGACACAAACACACCTATTGGATGCACAAGATTGGTTAAAAACCCTAATTGGACAAGAATATGCCTAGGGAGGACGAAAATGACCTAAATATTAATTCAATGACACAAACAAAGTTATTGGATGCACAAGATTGATTAAAAACCCAAATTTGACAAGAATAAGTCTAGGTAGGACGAAAATGACCTAATTGATCATCCAATGACACAAACACACCTATTGGATGCACAAGATTGGTTAAAAACCCTAATTGGACAAGAATAAGCCTAGGGACGATGAAAACGACCTAATTGATCATCCAATGACACAAACACACCTATTGGATGCACAAGATTGGTTAAAAACCCTAATTGGACAAGAATAAGCTTAGGGAGGACGAAAATGACCTAATTGATCATCCAATGACACAAACACACCTATTGGATGCACAAGATTGGTTATAAACCCTAATTGGACAAGAATATGCCTAGGGAGAACGAAAATCACCTAAATTGATCATCCAATGACACAAACACACCTATTGGATGCACAAGATTGGTTAAAAACCCTAATTGGACAAGAATATGCCTAGGGAGGACGAAAATGACCTAAATGTTAATCCAATGACACAAATGAACTTATTGGATGCACAAGATTGGTTAAAAACCCTAATTGGACAAGAATAAGCCTAGGGTGGACGAAAATGACCTAATTGATCATCCAATGACACAAACACACCTATTGGATGCACAAGATTGGTTAAAAACCCTAATTGGACAAGAATATGCCTAGGGAGGACGAAAATGACCTAAATATTAATTCAATGACACAAACAAACTTATCGGAAGGCCAAGATTGGTTAAAAACCCTAATTGGACAAGAATAAGCCTAGGGAGGACGAAAATGACCTAATTGATCATCCAATGACACAAACACACCTATTAGATGCACAAGATTGGTTAAAAACCCTAATTGGACAAGAATAAGCCTAGGGAGGACGAAAATGACCTAATGGATCATCCAATGACACAAACACACCTATTGGATGCACAAGATTGGTTAAAAACCCTAATTGGACAAGAATATGCCTAGGGAGGACGAAAATGATCTAATTGATCATCCAATGACACAAATGAACTTATTGGATGCACAAGATTGGTTAAAGACCCTAATTGGACAAGAATAGGCCTAGGGAGGACGAAAATGACCTAATTGGTCATCCAATGACACAAACACACCTATTGGATGCACAAGATTGGTTAAAAACCCTAATTGGACAAGAATAAGCCTATGGAGGACGAAGATGACCTAATTGATCATCCAATGACACAAACACACCTATTGGATGCACAAGATTGATTAAAAACCCTAATTGGACAAGAATAAGCCAAGGGAGGAAGAAAATGACCTAATTGATCATCCAATGACACATACACACCTATTGGATGCCCAAGATTGGTTAAAAACCCTAATTGGCCAAGAATAAGCCTAGGGAGGACGAAAATGACCTAATTGATCATCCAATGACACAAACACAACTATTGGATGCACAAGATTAGTTAAAAACCCTAATTGGACAAGAATATGTCTAGGGAGGACGAAAATGACCTAAATGTTACTCCAATGACACAAACGAACTTATTGGATGCACAACATTGGTTAAAAACCTTAATTGGACAAGAATAAGCCTAGGGAGGACGAAAATGATCTAATTGATCATCCAATGACACAAACACACCTATTGGATGCACAAGATTGGTAAAAAAAACCCTAATTGGACAAGAATAAGCCTAGGGAGGACGAAAATGACCTAATTGATCATCCAATAACACAAACACACCTATTGGATGCACAAGATTGGTTAAAAACTCTAATTGGACAAGAATATGCCTAAGGAGGACGAAAATGACCTAAATGTTAATTCAATGACACAAACGAACTTATTGGATGCACAACATTGGTTAAAAACCCTAATTGGACAAGAATAAGCCTAGGGAGGAGGAAAATGACCTAATTGATCATACAATGACACAAACACACCTATAGGATGCACAAGATTGGTTAAAAACCCTAATTGGACAAGAATATGCCTAGGGAGGACGAAAATGACCTAATTGATCATCCAATGACACAAATGAACTTATTGGATGAACAAGATTGGTTAAAAACCCTAATTGGCGAGAATAGGCGTAGAGAGGACGAAAATGACCTAATTGATCATCCAATGACACAAACACACCTATTGGATGCACAAGATTGGTTAAAAACCCTAATTGGACACGAATATGCCTAGGGAGGACGAAAATGACCTAATGGTTAATCCAAAGACACAAATGAACTTATTGGATGCACAAGATTGGTTAAAAACCCTAATTGGACAAGAATAAGCCTAGGGAGGACGAAAATGACCTAATTGATCATCCAATGACATAAACACACCTATTGGATGCACAAGATTGGTTAAAAACCGTAATTGGACAAGAATATGCCAAGGGTGGACGAAAATCACCTAAATGTTAATCCAATAACACAAATGAACTTATTGGATGCACAAGATTTGTTTAAAACCCTAATTGTACAAGAACAAGCCTAGGGAGGACGAAATTAACCTAATTGATCATCCAATGACACAAACACACCTATTGGATGCACAGGATTGGTAAAAAAAACTTTAATTGGACATGAATAAGCCTAGAGAGGACGAAAATGACCTAATTGATCATCCAATGACACAAACACACCTATTGGATGCACAAGATTGGTTAAAAACCCTAATTGGACAAGAATATGCCTAGGGAGGACGAAAATGACCTAAATGTTAATCCAATGACACAAATGAACTTATTGGATGCACAAGATTTGTTAAAAACCCTAATTGGACAAGAATAAGCCTAGGGAGGACGAAAATGACCTAATTGATCATCCAATGACACAAACACACCTATTGGATGCACAAGATTGGTTAAAAACCTTAATTGGACAAGAATATGCCTAGGGTGGACGAAAATGACCTAAATGTTAATCCAATGACACAAATGAACTTATTGGATGCACAAGATTGGTTAAAAACCCTAATTGGACAAGAATAAGCCTAGGGAGGACAAAAATGACCTAATTGATCATCCAATGACACAAACACACCTATTGGATGCACAAGATTGGTTAAAAACCCTAATTGGACAAGAATATGCCTAGGGAGGACGAAAATGACCTAAATATTAATCCAATGACACAAATGAACTTATTGGATGCACAAGATAGGTTAAAAACCCTAATTGGAGAAGAATAAGCCTAGGGAGGACGAAAATGACCTAATTGATCATCCAATGACACAAACACACCTATTGGATGCACAAGATTGGTTAAAAACCCTAATTGGACAAGAATATGCCTAGGGAGGACGAAAATGACCTAAATATTAATTCAATGACACAAACAAAGTTATTGGATGCAAAGATTGGTTAAAAACCCTAATTGGACAAGAATAAGCCTAGGGAGGACGAAAATGACCTAATTGATCATCCAATGACACAAACACACCTATTGGATGCACAAGATTGGTTAAAAACCCTAATTGGACAAGAATAAGCCTAGGGAGGACGAAAATGACCTAATTGATCATCCAATGACACAAACACACCTATTGGATGCACAAGATTGGTTAAAAACCCTAATTGGACAAGAATATGCCTAGGGAGGACGAAAATGACCTAAATATTAATTCAATGACACAAACAAAGTTATTGGATGCACAAGATTGATTAAAAACCCTAATTTGACAAGAATAAGTGTAGGTAGGATGAAAATGACCTAATTGATCATCCAATGACACAAACACACCTATTGGATGCACAAGATTGGTTAAAAACCCTAATTGGACAAGAATAAGCCTAGGGAGGACGAAAATGACCTAATTGATCATCCAATGACACAAACACACCTATTGGATGCACAAGATTGGTTAAAAACCCTAATTGGACAAGAATATGCCTAGGGAGGACGAAAATGACCTAATTGATCATCCAACGACACAAACACACCTATTGGATGCACAAGATTGGTTAAAAACACTTATTGGACAAGAATATTCCTAGGGAGGACGAAAATGACCTAAATATTAATTCAATGACACAAACAAACTTATCGGATGCAGAAGATTGGTTAAAAACACTAGTTGGACAAGAATAAGCCTAGGGAGGACGAAAATGACCTAATTGATCATCCAATGACACAAACACACCTATTGGATGCACAAGATTGGTTAAAAACCCTAATTGGACAAGAATATGCCTAGGGAGGACGAAAATGACCTAATTGATCATCCATTGACACAAACACACCTATTGGATGCACAAGATTGGTTAAAAACCCTAATTGGACAATAATATGCCTAGGGAGGACGAAAATGACCTAAATGTTAATCCAATGACACAAATGAACTTATTGGATGCACAAGATTGGTTAAAAACCCTAATTGGACAAGAATAAGCCTAGGGAGGACGAAAATGACCTAAATGTTAATCGAATGACACAACTCAACTTATTGGATGCACAAGATTGGTTAAAAACCCTAATTGGACAAGAATAAGCCTAGGAAGACGAAAATGACCTAATTGATCATCCAATGACACAAACACACCTATTGGATGCACAAGATCGGTTAAAAACCCTAATTGGACAAGAATAAGCCTAGGGAGGACGAAAATGACCTAATTGATCATCCAATGACACAAACACACCTATTGGATGCACAAGATTGGTTAAAAACCCTAATTGGACAAGAATATGCCTAGGGAGGACGAAAATGACCTAAATGTTAATCCAATGACACAAATGAACTTATTGGATGCACAAGATTGGTTAAAAACCCTAATTGGACAAGAATAAGCTTAAGGAGGACGAAAATGACCTAATTGATCATCCAATGATACAAACACACCTATTGGATGCACAAGGTTGGTTAAAAACCCTAGTTGGACAAGAATATGCCTAGGGAGGACGAAAATGACCTAATTGATCATCCAATGACACAAATGAACTTATTGGATGCACAAGATTGGCTAAAAACCCTAATTGGACAAGAATAAGCATAGGGAGGACGAAAATGACCTAATTGATCATCCAATGACACAAACACACCTATTGGATGCACAAGATTGGTTAAAAACCCTAATTGGACAAGAATATGCCTAGGGAGGACGAAAATGACCTAAATGTTAATCCAATGACACAAATGAACTTATTGGATGCACAAGATTGGTTAAAAACCCTAATTGGACAAGAATAAGCCCAGGGAGGACGAAAATGACCTAATTGATCATCCAACGACACAAACACACCTATTGGATGCACAAGATTGGTTAAAAACCCTAATTGGACAAGAATAAGCCTAGGGAGGACGAAAATGACCTAATTGATCATCCATTGCCACAAACACACCTATTGGATGCACAAGATTGGTTAAAAACCCTAATTGGACAAGAATATGCCTAGGAAGGACGAAAATGACCTAATAGATCATCCAATGACACAAACACACCTATTGGATGCACAAGATTGGTTAAAAACCCTAATTGGACAAGAATATGCCTAGGGAGGACGAAAATGACCTAAATGTTAATCCAATGACACAAATGAACTTATTGGATGCACAAGATTGGTTAAAAACCCTAATTGGACAAGAATATGTCTATGGAGGACGAAAATGACCTAATTGATCATCCAATGACACAAACACACCTATTGGATGCACAAGATTGGTTAAAAACCCTAATTGGACAAGAATAAGCCTAGGGAGGACGAAAATGACCTAATTGATCATCCAATGACACAAACACACCTATTGGATGCACAAGATTGGTTAAAAACCCTAATTGGACAAGAATATGCCTAGGGAGGACGAAAATGACCTAATTGGTCATCCAATGACACAAACACACCTATTGGATGCACAAGATTGGTTAAAAACCCTAATTGGACAAGAATAAGCCTAGGGAGGACGAAAATAACCTAATTGATCATCCAATGACACAAACACACCTATTGGATGCACAAGATTGGTTAAAAACCCTAATTGGACAAGAATATGCCTAGGCAGGACGAAAATGATCTAAATGTTAATCCAATGACACAAATGAACTTATTGGATGCACAAGATTGGTTAAAAACCCTAATTGGACAAGAATAAGCCTAGGGAGGACGAAAATGACCTAATTGATCATCCAATGACACAAACACACCTATTGGATGCACAAGATTGGTTAAAAACCCTAATTGGACAAGAATATGCCTAGGGAGGACGAAAATGACCTAATTGATCATCCCAAGACACAAACACACCTATTGGATGCACAAGATTGGTTAAAAACCCTAGTTGGACAAGAATATGCCTAGGGAGGACGAAAATGACCTAATTGATCATCCAATGACACAAATGAACTTATTGGATGCACAAGATTGGTTAAAAACCCTAGTTGGACAAGAATATGACTAGGGAGGACGAAAATGACCTAATTGATCATCCAATAACACAAATGAACTTATTGGATGCACAAGATTTCTTAAAAACTCTAATTGGACAAGAATAAGCCTAGGGAGGACGAAAATGACCTAATTGATCATCCAATGACACAAACACACCTATTGGATGCACAAGATTGGTTAAAAACCCTAATTGGACAAGAATATGCCTAGGGAGGACGAAAATGACCTAAATGTTAATCCAATGACACAACTCAACTTATTGGATGCACAAGATTGGTTAAAAACCCTAATTGGACAAGAATAAGCCTAGGGAGGACGAAAATGAACTAATTGATCATCCAATGACACAAACACACCTATTAGATGCACATGATTGGTTAAAAACCCTAATTGGACAAGAATAAGCCTAGGGAGGACGAAAATGACCTAATTGATCATCCAATGACACAAACACACCTATTGGATGCACAAGATTGGTTAAAAACCCTAATTGGACAAGAATATGCCTAGGGAGGACGAAAATGACCTAATTGATCATTCAATGACACAAACAAACTTAATTGATGCACAAGATTGGTTAAAAACCCGAATTGGACAAGAATATGTCTAGGGAGGTCGAAAATGACCTAAATAATAATTCAATGACACAAACAAAGTTATTGGTTGCACAAGATTGGTTGAAAACCCTAATTGGACAAGAATAAGCCTAGGGAGGACGAAAATGACCTAATTGTTCATCCAATGACACAAATGAACTTATTGGATGCACAAGATTGGTTAAATACTCTAATTGGACAAGAATAAGCCTAGGGAGGACGAAAATGACCTAATTGATCATCCAATGACACAAACACACCTATTGGATGCACAAGATTGGTTAAAAACCCTAATTGGACAAGAATATGCCTAGGGAGGACGAAAATGACCTAAATATTAATTCAATGAAACAAACAAACTTATTGGATGCACAAGATTGGTTAAAAACTCTAATTGGACAAGAATAAGCCTAGGGAGGACGAAAATGACCTAATTGATCATCCAATAACTCAAACACACCTATTGGATGCACAAGATTGGTTAAAAACCCTAATTGGACAAGAATATGCCTAGGGAGGACGAAAATGACCTAAATGTTAATCCAATGACACAAATGAACTTATTGGATGCACAAGATTGGTTAAAAACCCTAATTGGACAAGAATAAGCCTAGGGAGGACGAAAATGACCTAATTGATCATCCAATGACACAAACACACCTATTGGATGCACAAGATTGGTTAAAAACCCTAATTGGACAAGAATAAGCCTAGGGAGGACGAAAATGACCTAATTGATCATCCAATGACACAAACCCACCTATTGGATGCACAAGATTAGTTAAAAACCATAATTGGACAAGAATAAGCCTAGGGAGGACGAAAATAACCTAATTGATCATCCAATGCCACAAACACACCTATTGGATGCACAAGATTGGTTAAAAACCCTAATTGGACAAGAATAAGCCTAAGGAGGACGAAAATGACCTAATTGATCATCCAATGACACAAACACACCTATTGGATGCACAAGATTGGTTAAAAACCCTAATTGGACAAGAATAAGCCTAGGGAGGACGAAAATGACCTAATTGATCATCCAATGACACAAACACACCTATTGGATGCACAAGATTGGTTAAAAATCCTAATTTGACAAGAATAAGCCTAGGGAGGACGAAAATGACCTAAATGTTAATCCAATGACACAAATGAACTTATTGGATGCACAAGATTTGTTAAAAACCCTAATTGGACAAGAATAAGCCTAGGGAGGACGAAAATGACCTAAATGTTAATCCAATGAGACAACTCAACTTATTGGATGCACAAGGTTGGTTAAAAACCCTAATTGGACAAGAATAAGCCTAAGGAGGAAGAAAATGACCTAATTGATCATCCAATGACACAAACACACCTATTGGAATCACAAGATTGGTTAAAAACCCTAATTTGACAAGAATATGCCTAGGCAGGACGAAAATGACCTAAATGTTAATCCAATGACACAAATGAACTTATTGGATGCACAAGATTGGTTAAAAACCCTAATTGGACAAGAATATGCATAGGGAGGACGAAAATGACCTAATTGATCATCCAATGACACAAATGAACTTATTAGATGCACAAGATTGGTTAAAAACCCTAATTGGACAAGAATAAGCCCAGGGAGGAAAAAAATGACCTAATTGATCATCCAATGACACAAACACACCTATTGGATGCACAAGATTGGTTAAAAACCCTAGTTGGACAACAATATGCCTAGGGAGGACGAAAATGACCTAAATGTTAATCCAATGACACAAATGAACTTATTGGATGCACAAGATTTGTTAAAAACCCTAATTGGACAAGAATAAGCCTAGGGAGGACGAAAATGACCTAAATGTTAATCCAATGAGACAACTCAACTTATTGGATGCACAAGGTTGGTTAAAAAACCTAATTGGACAAGAATAAGCCTAAGGAGGAAGAAAATGACCTAATTGATCATCCAATGACACAAACACACCTATTGGATGCACAAGATTGGTAAAAAAACCATAATTGGACAAGAATAAGCCTAGGGAGGATGAAAATGACCTAATTGATCATCCAATGACACAAACACACCTATTGGATGCACAAGATTGGTTAGAAACCCTAATTGGACAAGAATAAGCCTAGGGAGGACAAAAATGACCTAATTAATCATCCAATGACACAAACACACCTATAGGATGCACAAGATTGGTTAAAAACCTTAATTGGACAAGAATAAGCCTAGGGAGGAAGAAAATGACCTAATTGATCATCCAATGACACACACACACCTATTGGATGCACAAGATTGGTTAAAAACCCTAATTGACCAAGAATAAGCCTAGGGAGGACGAAAATGACCTAATTGATCATCTAATGACACAAACACAACTATTGGATGCACAAGATTGGTTAAAAACCCTAATTGGACAAGAATATGCCTAGGGAGGACGAAAATGACCTAAATGTTAATCCAATGACACAAACGAACTTATTGGATGCACAACATTGGTTAAAAACCCTAATTGGACAAGAATAAGCCTAGAGAGGACGAAAATGACCTAATTGATCATCCAATGACACAAACACACCTATTGGATGCACAAGATTGGTTAAAAACCCTAATTGGACAAGAATATGCCTAGGGAGGATGAAAATGACCTAAATGTTAATCCAATGACACAAATGAACTTATTGGATGTACAAGATTGGTTAAAAATCCTAATTGGACAAGAATAAGCCTAGGGAGGACGAAAATGACCTAATTGATCATCCAATGACACAAACACACCTATTGGATGCACAAGATTGGTTAAAAACCCTAATTGGACAAGAATATGCCTAGGGAGGACGAAAATGACCTAAATGTTAATCCAATGACACAAATGAACTTATTGGATGCAAAGGATTGGTTAAAAACCGTAATTGGACAAGAATAAGCCTTGGGAGGACGAAAATGACCTAATTGATCATTCTATGACACAAACACACCTATTGGATGCACAAGACTGGTTAAAAACCCTAATTGGACAAGAATATGCCTAGGAAAGACGAAAATGACCTAATTGATCATCCAATGACACAAACACACTTATTGGAAGCACAAGATTGGTTAAAAACCCTAATTGGACAAGAATAATCCTAGGGAGGACGAAAATGACCTAAATATTAATTCAATGACACAAACGCACCTATTGGATGCACAAGATTGGTTAAAAAACCTAATTGGACAAGAATAAGCCTAGGGAGGACGAAAATGACCTAATTGATCATGCAATGACACAAACACACCTATTGGATGCACAAGATTGGTTAAAAACCCTAATTGGACAAGAATAAGCCTATGGAGGACGAAAATGACCTAAATGTTAATCCAATGACACAACTCAACTTATTGGATGCACAAGATTGGTTAAAAACCCTAATTTGACAAGAATATACCTAGGGAGGACGAAAATGACCTAATTGATCATCCAATGACACAAACACACCTATTGGATGCACAAGATTGGTTAAAAACCCTAATTGGACAAGAATAAGCCTAGGGAGGACGAAAATGACCTAATTGATCATCCAATGACACAAACACACCTATTGGATGCACAAGATTGGTTAAAAACCCTAATTGGATAAGAATATGCCTAGGGAGAGCGAAAATGACCTAATTGATCTTCCAATGACACAAATGAACTTATTGGATGCACAAGATTAGTTAAAAACCCTAATTGGACAAGAATAAGCCTAGGGAGGACGAAAATGACCTAAATGTTAATCCAATGACACAAATGAACGTATTGGATGCACAAGATTGGTTAAAAACCCTAATTGGACAAGAATAAGCCTAGGGAGGACGAAAATAACCTAATTGATCATCCAATGACACAAACACACCTATTGGATGCACAAGATTGGTCTAAAACTCTAATTGGACAAGAATATGCCTAAGGAGTACGAAAATGACCTAAATGTTAATCCAATGACACAAATGAACGTATTGGATGCACAAGATTGGTTAAAAACCCTAATTGGACAAGAATAAGCCTAGGGAGGACGAATATGACCTAAATGTTAATCCAATGACACAACTCAACTTATTGGAAGCACAAGATTGGTTAAAAACCCTAATTGGATAAGAATAAGCCTAGGGAGGACGAAAATGACCTAATTGATCATCCAATGACACAAACACACCTATTGGATGCACAAGATTGGTTAAAAACCCTAATTGGACAAGAATATGCCTAGGGAGGACGAAAATGACATAATTGATCATCCAATGACACAAATGAACGTATTGGATGCACAAGATTAGTTAAAAACCCTAATTGGACAAGAATATGCCTAGGGAAGACGAAAATAACCTAATTGATCATCCAATGACACAAACACACCTATTGGATGCACAAGATTGGATAAAAACCCTAATTGGACAAGAATATGCCTAGGGAGGACGAAAATGACCTAATTGATCTTCGAATGACACAAATGAACTTATTGGATGCACAAGATTAGTTAAAAACCCTAATTGGACAAGAATAAGCCTAGGGAGGACGAAAATGACCTAATTGATCATCCAATGACACAAACACACCTATTGGATGCACAAGATTGGTTAAAAACCCTAATTGGACAAGAATATGCCTAGCAAGGACGATAATGACCTAAATATTAATTCAATGACACAAACAAACTTATTGGATGCACAAGATTGGTTAAAAACCCTAATTCGACAAGAATAAGCCTAGGGAGGACGAAAATGACCTAATTGATCATCCAATGACACAAACACACCTATTGGATGCACAAGAATGGTTAAAAACGATAATTGGGCAAGAATATGCCTTGGGAGGACGAAAATAACCTAATTGATCATCCAATGACACAAACACACCTATTGGATGCACAAGATCGGTTAAAAACCCTAATTGGACAAGAATAAGCCTAGGGAGGACGAAAATGACCTAATTGATCATGCAATGACACAAACACACCTATTGGATGCACAAGATTGCTTAAAAACCCTAATTGGACAAGAATAAGCCTAGGGAGGACGAAAATGACCTAATTGATCATCCAATGACACAAACACACCTATTGGATGCACAAGATTGGTTAAAACCCCTAATTGGACAAGAATATGCCTAGGGAGGACGAAAATGACCTAAATGTTAATCCAATGACACAAATGAACTTATTGGATGTACAAGATTGGTTAAAAACCCTAATCGGACAAGAATAAGCCTAGGGAGGACAAAAATCACCTAATTGATCATCCAATGACACAAACACACCTATTGGATGCGCAAGATTGGTTAAAAACCCTAATTGGACAAGAATATGCCTAGGGAGGACGAAAATGACCTAATTGATCATCCAATGACACAAGCACACCTATTGGATGCACAAGATTGGTTAAAAACCCTAATTGGACAAGATTATGCCAAGGGAGGACGAAAATGACCTAATTGATCATCCAATGACACAAACACACCTATTGGATGCACAAGATTGGTTAAAACCCTAATTGGACAAGAATATGCCTAGGGAGGACGAAAATGACCTAATTGATCATCCAATGACACAAACACACCTATTGGATGCACAAGATTGGTTAAAAACCCTAATTGGACAAGAATATCCTAGGGAGGACGAATATGACCTAAATGTTAATCCAATAACACAAATGAACTTATTGGATGCACAAGATTGGTTAAAAACCCTAATTGGACAAGAATAAGCCTAGGGAGAACGAAAATGACCTAAATGTTAATCCAATGACACAACTCAACTTATTGGATGCACAAGATTGGTTAAAAACCCTAATTGGACAAGAATAAGCCTAGGGAGGAAGAAAATGACCTAATTGATCATCCAATGACACAAACACACCTATTGGATGCACAAGATTGGTTAAAAACCCTAATTGGACAAGAATATTCCTAGGGAGGACGAAAATGACCTAAATATTAATTCAATGACACAAACAAACTTATCGGATGCACAAGATTGGTTAAAAACCCTAATTGGACAAGAATAAGCCTAAGGAGGACGAAAATGACCTAATTGATCATCCAATGACACAAACACACCTATTGGATGCACAAGATTGGTTAAAAACCCTAATTGGACAAGAATATTCCTAGGGAGAACGAAAATGACCTAAATGTTAATCCAATGACACAAATGAACTTATTGGATGTACAAGACTGGTTAAAAACCCTAATCGGACAAGACTAAGCCTAGGGAGGACGAAAATGACCTAAATGTTAATCCAATGACACAACTCAACTTATTGGATGCACAAGATTGGTTAAAAACCCTAATTGGACAAGAATAAGCCTAGGGAGGAAGAAAATGACCTAATTGATCATCCAATGACACAAACACACCTATTGGATGCACAAGATTGGTTAAAAACCCTAATTGGACAAGAATAAGCCTAGGGAGGACGAAAATGACCTAATTGATCATCCAATGACACAAACACACCTATTGGATGCAGAAGATTGGTATAAAACCTTAGTTGGACAAGAATATGCCAAGGGAGGACGAAAATGACCTAATTGATCATCCAATGACACAAACACACCTATTGGATGCACAAGATTGGTTAAAAACCCTAATTGGACAAGAATAAGCCTAGGGAGGACGAAAATGACCTAATTGATCATCCAATGACACAAACACACCTATTGGATGCACAAGATTGGTTAAAAACCCTAATTGGACAAGAATAAGCCTAGGGAGGACGAAAATGACCTAATTGATCATCCAATGACACAAACACATCTATTGGAAGCACAAGATTGGTTAGAAACCCTAGTTGGACAAGAATATGCCTAGGGAGGACGAAAATGACCTAATTGATCATCCAATGACACAAATGAACTTATTGGATGCACAAGATTGCTTAAAAACCCTAATTGGACAAAAATAAGCATAGAAAGGACGAAAATGACCTAATTGATCATCCAATGACACAAACACACCTATTGGATGCACAAGATTGGTTAAAAACCCTAATTGGACAAGAATAAGCCTAGGGAGGACGAAAATGACCTAATTGATCATCCAATGACACAAACACACCTATTGGATGCACAAGATTGGTTAAAAACCCTAATTGGACAAGAATAAGCCTAGGGAGGACGAAAATGACCTAATTGATCATCCAATGACACAAACACACCTATTGGATGCACAAGATTGGTTAAAAACCCCAATTGGACAAGAATATGAGTAGGGAGGACGAAAATGACCTAAATATTAATTTAATGACACAAACAAACTTATCGGATGCACAAGATTGGTTAAAAACCCTAATTGGACAAGAATAAGCCTAGGGAGGACGAAAATGACCTAATTGATCATCCAATGACACAAACACACCTATTGGATGCACAAGATTGGTTAAAAACCCTAATTGGACAAGAATATGCCTAGGGAGGACGAAAATGACCTAATTGATCATCCAATGACACAAACACACCTATTGGATGCCCAAGATTGCTTAAAAACCCAAATTGGACAAGAATATGCCTAGGGAGGACGAAAATGACCTAAATATTAATTCAATGACACAAACAAACTTATCGGATGCACAAGATTGGTTAAAAACCCTAATTGGACAAGAATAAGCCTAGGGAGGACGAAAATGACCTAATTGATCATCCAATGACACAAACACACCTATTGGATGCACAAGATTGGTTAAAATCCCTAATTGGACAAGAATATGCCTAGGGAGGACGAAAATGACCTAAATGTTAATCCAATGACACAACTCAACTTATTAGATGCACAAGATTGGTTAAAAACCCTAATTGGACAAGAATAAGCCTAGGGAGGACGAAAATGACCTAATTGATCATCCAATGACACAAACACACCTATTGGATGCACAAGATTGGTTAAAAACCCTAACTGGACAAGAATAAGCCAAGGGAGGAAGAAAATGACCTAATTGATCATCCAATGACACAAACACACCTATTGGATGCACAAGATTGGTTAAAAACCATAATTGGACAAGAATATGCCTAGGGAGGATGAAAATGACCTAATTGATCATCCAATGACACAAACACACCTATTAGATGCCAAAGATTGGTTAAAAACCCTAATTGGACAAGAATATGCCTAGGGAGGACAAAAATGACCTAAACGTTAATTCAATGACACAAACGAACTTATTGGATGCACAACATTGGTTAAAAACCCTAATTGGACAAGAATAAGTCTAGGGAGGACGAAAATGACCTAATTGATCATCCAATGACACAAACACACCTATTGGATCCACAAGATTGGTTAAAAACCCTAATTGGACAAGAATAAGCCTAGGGAGGACGAAAATGACCTAATTGATCTTCCAATGACACAAACACACCTATTGGATGCACAAGATTGGTTAAAAACCCTAATTGGACAAGAATATGCCTAGGGAGGACGAAAATGATCTAATTGATCATCCAATGACACAAATGAACTTATTGGATGCACAAGATTAGTTAAATACCCTAATTGGACAAGAATATGTCTAGGGAGGACGAAAATGACCTAATTGATCATCCAATGACACAAACACACCTATTGGATGCACAACATTGGTTAAAAACCCTAATTGGACAAGAATAAGCCAAGGGAGGAAGAAAATGACCTAATTGATCATCCAAAGACACACACACACCTATTGGATGCACAAGATTGGGTAAAAACCCTAATTGGACAAGAATAAGCCTAGGGAGGACGAAAATGACCTAATTGATCATCCAATGACACAAACACAACTATTGGATGCACAAGATTAGTTAAAAACCCTAATTGGACAAGAATATGTCTAGGGAGGACGAAAATGACCTAAATGTTACTCCAATGACACAAACGAACTTATTGGATGCACAACATTGGTTAAAAACCCTAATTGGACAAGAATAAGCCTAGGGAGGACGAAAATGATCTAATTGATCATCCAATGACACAAACACACCTATTGGATGCACAAGATTGGTTAAAAATCCTAATTGGACAAGAATATGCCTAGGGAGGACGAAAATGACCTAATTGATCATCCAATGACACAAATGAACTTATTGGATGAACAAGATTGGTTAAAAACCCTAATTGGCGAGAATAGGCTTAGAGAGGACGAAAATGACCTAATTGATCATCCAATGACACAAACACACCTATTGGATGCACAAGATTGGTTAAAAACCCTAATTGGACAAGAATATGCCTAGGGAGGACGAAAATGACCTAATGGTTAATCCAATGACACAAATGAACTTATTGGATGCACAAGATTGGTTAAAAACCCTAATTGGACAAGAATAAGCCTAGGGAGGGAGAAAATGACCTAATTGATCATCCAATGACATAAACACACCTATTGGATGCACAAGATTGGTTAAAAACCGTAATTGGACAAGAATATGTCTAGGGAGGACGAAAATGACCTAAATGTTAATCCAATGACACAAATGAACTTATTGGATGCACAAGATTTGTTTAAAACCCTAATTGTACAAGAACAAGCCTAGGGAGGACGAAAATGATCTAATTGATCATCCAATGACACAAACACACCTATTGGATGCACAAGATTGGTAAAAAAAAACCCTAATTGGACAAGAATAAGCCTAGGGAGGACGAAAATGACCTAATTGATCATCCAATGACACAAACACACCTATTGGATGCACAAGATTGGTTAAAAACCCTAATTGGACAAGAATATGCCTAAGGAGGACGAAAATGACCTAAATGTTAATTCAATGACACAAACGAACTTATTGGATGCACAACATTGGTTAAAAACCCTAATTGGCGAGAATAGGCCTAGAGAGGACGAAAATGACCTAATTGATCATCCAATGACACAAACACACCTATTGGATGCACAAGATTGGTTAAAAACCCTAATTGGACAAGAATATGCCTAGGGAGGACGAAAATGACCTAATGGTTAATCCAATGACACAAATGAACTTATTGGATGCACAAGATTGGTTAAAAACCCTAATTGGACAAGAATAAGCCTAGGGAGGACGAAAATGACCTAATTGATCATCCAATGACATAAACACACCTATTGGATGCACAAGATTGGTTAAAAACCGTAATTGGACAAGAATATGCCAAGGGTGGACGAAAATGACCTAAATGTTAATCCAATGACACAAATGAACTTATTGGATGCACAAGATTTGTTTAAAACCCTAATTGTACAAGAACAAGCCTAGGGAGGACGAAATTAACCTAATTGATCACCAATGACACAAACACACCTATTGGATGCACAGGATTGGTAAAAAAAACCTTAATTGGACAAGAATAAGCCTAGAGAGGACGAAAATGACCTAATTGATCATCCAATGACACAAACACACCTATTGGATGCACAAGATTGGTTAAAAACCCTAATTGGACAAGAATAAGCCTAGGGAGGACGAAAATGACCTAATTGATCATCCAATGACACAAACACACCTATTGGATGCACAAGATTGGTTAAAAACCCTAATTGGACAAGAATAAGCGTAGGGAGGACGAAAATGACCTAATTGATCATCCAACGACACAAACACACCTATTGGATGCACAAGATTGGTGAAAAACCCTAATTGGACAAGAATAAGCCTATGGAGGACGAAAATGACTTAATTGATCATCAAATGACACAAACACACCTATTGGATGCACAAGATTGGTTAAAAACCCTAGTTGGACAAGAATATGCCTAGGGAGGACGAAAATGACCTAATTGATCATCCAATGACACAAATGAACTTATTGGATGCACAAGATTGGTTAAAAACCCTAGTAGGACAAGAATATGCCTAGGGAGGACGAAAATGACCTAATTGATCATCCAATGACACAAATGAACTTATTGGATGCACAAGATTTGTTAAAAACCCTAATTGGACAAGAATAAGCCTAGGGAGGACGAAAATGACCTAATTGATCATCCAATGACACAAACACACCTATTGGATGCACAAGATTGGTTAAAAACCCTAATTGGACAAGAATAAGCCTAGGGAGGACGAAAATGACCTAATTGATCATCCAATGACACAAACACACCTATTGGATGCACAAGATTGGTTAAAAACCCTAATTGGACAAGAATAAGCCCAGGGAGGACGAAAATGACCTAATTGATCATTCAATAACACAAACACACCTATTGGATGCACAAGATTGGTTAAAAACCCTAGTTGGACAAGAATATGCCTAGGGAGGACGAAAATGACCTAATTGATCATCCAATGACACAAATAAACTTATTGGATGCACAAGATTGGTTAAAAACCCTAGTTGTACAAGAATATGCCTAGGGAGGACGAAAATGACCTAATTGATCATCCAATGACACAAATGAACTTATTGGAGGCACAAGATTTGTTAAAACCCTAATTGGACAAGAATAAGCCTAGGGAGGACGAAAATGACCTAATTGATCATCCAATGACACAAACACACCTATTGGATGCACAAGATTGGTTAAAAACCCTAATTGGACAAGAATAAGCCTAGGGAGGACGAAAATGACCTAATTGATCATCCAATGACACACACACACCTATTGGATGCACAAGATTGGTTAAAAACCCTAGTTAGACAAGAATATGCCTAGGGAGGACGAAAATGACCTAATTGATCATCCAATGACACAAATGAACTTATTGGATGCACAAGATTGGTTAAAAACCCTAATTGGACAAGAATAAGCCTAGGGAGGACGAAAATAACCTAACTGATAATCCAATGACACAAACACACCTATTGGATGCACAAGATTGGTCTAAAACTCTAATTGGACAAGAATATGCCTAGGGAGGACGAAAATGACCTAAATGTTAATCCAATGACACAAATGAACTTATTGGATGCACAAGATTGGTTAAAAACCCTAATTGGACAAGAATAAGCTTAGGGAGGACGAAAATGACCTAAATGTTAATCTAAAGACACAACTCAACTTATTGGATGCACAAGATTGGTTAAAAACCCTAATTGGACAAGAATAAGCCTAGGGAGGACGAAAATGACCTAATTGATCATCCAATGACACAAACACACCTATTGGATGCACAAGATTGGTTAAAAACCCTAATTGGACAAGAATAAGCCTAGGGAGGACGAAAATGACCTAATTGATCATCCAATGACACAAACACACCTATTAGATGCAAAAGATTGGTTAAAAACCCTAATTGGACAAGAATATGCCTAGGGATGACGAAAATGACCTAAATATTAATTCAATGACACAAACAAAGTTATTGGATGCACAAGATTGGTTAAAAACCCTAATTGGACAAGAATAAGCCTAGGGAGGACGTAAATGACCTAATTGATCATCCAATGACACAAACACACCTATTGGATGCACAAGATTGGTTAAAAACCCTAATTGGACAAGAATATGCCTAGGGAGGACGAAAATGACCTAATTGATCATCCAATGACACAAACACACCTATTGGATGCACAAGATTGGTTAAAAACCCTAATTAGACAAGAATATGCCTAGGGAGGACGTAAATGACCTAATTGATCATCCAATGACACAAACACACCTATTGGATGCACAAGATTGGTTAAAAACCCTAATTGGACAAGAATATGCCTAGGGAGGACGAAAATGACCTAATTGATCATCCAATGACACAAACACACCTATTGGATGCACAAGATTGGTTAAAAACCCTAATTGGACAAGAATAAGCCTAGGGAGGACGAAAATGACCTGATTGATCATCCAATGACACAAACACACCTATTGGATGCACAAGATTGGTTAAAAACCCTAATTGGACAAGAATATGCCTAGGGAGGACGAAAATGACCTTAATATTAATTCAATGACACAAACAAACTTATGGGATGCACAAGATTGGTTAAAAACACTAATTGGACAAGAATATGCCTAAGGAGGACGAAAATGACCTAATTGATCATCCAATGACACAAACACACCTATTGGATGCACAAGATTGGTTAAAAACCCTAATTGGACAAGAATATGCCTAGGGAGGACGAAAATGACCTAATTGATCATCCAATGATACAAACACACCTATTGGATGCACGAGATTGGTTAAAAACCCTAATAGGACAAGAATATTCCTAGAGAGGACGAAAATGACCTAATTGATCATCCAATGACACAACACACCTATTGGATGCACAAGATTGGTTAAAAACCCTAATTGGACAAGAATATGCCTAGGGAGGACGAAAATGACCTAATTGATCATCCAATGACACAAACACACCTATTGGATGCACAAGATTGGTTAAAAACCCTAATTGGACAAGAATAAGCCTAGGGAAGATGAAAATGACCTAATTGATCATCCAATGACACAAACACACCTATTGGATGCACAAGATTGGTTAAAAACCCTAATTGGACAAGAATAAGCCTAGGGAGGACGAAAATGACCTAATTGATCATCCATTGCCACAAACACACCTATTGGATGCACAAGATTGGTTAAAAACCCTAATTGGACAAGAATATGCCTAGGGAGGACGAAAACGACCAAAATATTAATTCAATGACACAAACAAACTTATTGGATGCACAAGATTGGTTAAAAACCGTAATTGGACAAGAATAAGCCTAGGGAGGACGAAAATGACCTAATTGATCATCCAATGACACAAACACACCTATTGGATGCACAAGATTGGTAAAAAAAACCCTAATTGGACAAGAATAAGTCTACGGAGGATGAAAATGACCTAATTGATCATCCAATGACACAAACACACCTATTGGATGCACAAGATTGGTTAAAAACCCTAATTGGACAAGAATAAGCCTAGGGAGGACGAAAATGACCTAAATGTTAATTTAATGACACAAACGAACTTATTGGATGCACAACATTGGTTTAAAACCCTAATTGGACAAGAATAAGCCTAGGGAGGACGAAAATGACCTAATTGATCATCCAATGACACAAACACACCTATTGGATGCACAAGATTGGTTAAAAACCCTAATTGGACAAGAATAAGCCTAGGGAGGAAGAAAATGACCTAATTGATCATCCAATGACACAAACACACCTATTGGATGCACAAGATTGGTTAAAAACCCTAATTGGACAAGAATAAGACTAGGGAGGACGAAAATGACCTAATTGATCATCCAATGACACAAACACACCTATTGGATTCACAAGATTGGTTTAAAACCCTAGTTGGACAAGAATATGCCTAGGGAGGACGAAAAGGACCTAATTGATCATCCAATGACACAAATGAACTTATTGGATGCACAAGATTGGTTAAAAACCCTAATTGGACAAGAATATGCCTAGGGAGGACGAAAATGACCTAATTGATCATCCAATGACACAAACACACCTATTGGATGCACAAGATTGGTTAAAAACCCTAATTGGACAAGAATAAGCCTAGGGAGGACGAAAATGACCTAATTGATCATCCAATGACACAAACACACCTATTGGATGCACAAGATTGGTTAAAAACCCTAATTGGACAAGAATAAGCCTAGGGAGGACGAAAATGACCTAATTGATCATCCAATGACACAAACACATCTATTGGAAGCACAAGATTGGTTAGAAACCCTAGTTGGACAAGAATATGCCTAGGGAGGACGAAAATGACCTAATTGATCATCCAATGACACAAATGAACTTATTGGATGCACAAGATTGCTTAAAAACCCTAATTGGACAAAAATAAGCATAGAAAGGACGAAAATGACCTAATTGATCATCCAATGACACAAACACACCTATTGGATGCACAAGATTGGTTAAAAACCCTAATTGGACAAGAATAAGCCTAGGGAGGACGAAAATGACCTAATTGATCATCCAATGACACAAACACACCTATTGGATGCACAAGATTGGTTAAAAACCCTAATTGGACAAGAATAAGCCTAGGGAGGACGAAAATGACCTAATTGATCATCCAATGACACAAACACACCAATTGGATGCACAAGATTGGTTAAAAACCCTAGTTGGACAAGAACATGCCTAGGGAGGACGAAAATGACCAAAATATTAATTCAATGACACAAACAAAGTTATTGGATGCACAAGATTGGTTAAAAACCCTAATTGGACAAGAATAAGCCTAGGGAGGACGAAAATGACCTAATTGATCATCCAATGACACAAACACACCTATTGGATGCACAAGATTGGTTAAAAACCCTAATTGGACAAGAATAAGCCTAGGGAGGACGAAAATGACCTAATTGATCATCCAATGACACAAACGCACCTATTGGATGCATAAGATTGGTTAAAAACCCTAATTGGACAAGAATAAGCCAAGGGAGGACGAAAATGACCTAATTGATCATCCAATGACACAAACACACCTATTGGATGCACAAGATTGGTTAAAAACCCTAATTGGACAAGAATAAGCGTAGGGAGGACGAAAATGACCTAATTGATCATCCAATGACACAAACACACCTATTGGATGCACAAGATTGGTAAAAAAAAACCCAAATTGGACAAGAATAAGCCTAGGGAGGATGAAAATGACCTAATTGATCATCCAATGACACAAACACACCTATTGGATGCACAAGATTGGTTAGAAACCCTAATTGGACAAGAATAAGCCTATGGAGGATGAAAATGACCTAATTGATCATCCAATGACACAAACACACCTATAGGGTGCACAAGATTGGTTAAAAACCCTAATTGGACAAGAATAAGCCTAGGGAGGAAGAAAATGACCTAATTGATCATCCAATGACACACACACACGTATTGGATGCACAAGATTGGTTAAAAACCCTAATTGGCCAAGAATATGCCTAGGGAGGACGAAAATGACCTAATTAATCATCCAATGACACAAACACACCTATAGGGTGCACAAGATTGGTTAAAAACCCTAATTGGACAAGAATAAGCCTAGGGAGGAAGAAAATGACCTAATTGATCATCCAATGACACACACACACGTATTGGATGCACAAGATTGGTTAAAAACCCTAATTGGCCAAGAATATGCCTAGGGAGGACGAAAATGACCTAATTGATCATCCAATGACAGAAACACAACTATTGGATACACAAGATTGGTTAAAAACCCTAATTGGACAAGAATATGCCTAGGGAGGACGAAAATGACCTAAATGTTAATCCAATGACACAAACGAACTTATTGGAAGCACAACATTGGTTAAAAACCCTAATTGGACAAGAATAAGCCTAGGGAGGACGAAAATGACCTAATTGATCATCCAATGACACAAACACACCTATTGGATGCACAAGATTGGTTAAAAACCCTAATTGGACAAGAATAAGCCTAGGGAGGACGAAAATGACCTAATTGATCATCCAATGACACAAACACACCTATTGGATGCACAAGATTGGTTAAAAACCCTAATTGGACAAGAATAAGCCTAGGGAGGACGAAAATGACCTAATTGATCATCCAATGACACAAGCACACCTATTGGATGCACAAGGTTGGTTAAAAACCCTAATTGGACAAGAATAAGCCTAGGGAGGACGAAAATGACCTAATTGATCATCCAATGACACAAACACACCTATTGGATGCACAAGATTGGTTAAAAACCCTAATTGGACAAGAATTGGCCTAGGGAGGACGAAAATGACCTAAATGTTAATCCAATGACACAAATGAACTTATTGGATGCACAAGATTGGTTAAAAACCCTAATTGGACAAGAATATGCCTAGGGAGGACGAAAATGACCTAATTGATCATCCAATGACACAAACACACCTATTGGATGCACAAGATTGGTTAAAAACCCTAATTGGACAAGAATAAGTCTAGGGAGGAAGAAAATGACCTAAATGTGAATCCAATGACACAACTCAACTTATTGGATGCACAAGATTGGTTAAAAACCCTAATTGGACAAGAATATGCCTAGGTAGGACGAAAATGACCTAAATATTAATTCAATGACACAAATGAACTAATTGGATGCACAAGATTGGTTAGAAACCCTAATTGGACAAGAATAAGCATAGGGAGGACGAAAATGACCTAATTGATCATCCAATGACACAAACACACCTATTGGATGCACAAGATTGGTTAAAAACCCTAATTGGACAAGAATATGCCTAGGGAGGACGAAAATGACCTAAATATTAATTCAATGACACAAATGAACTTATTGGATGCACAAGATTGGTTAAACACCCTAATTGGACAAGAATAAGCATAGAGAGGACGAAAATGACCTAATTGATCATCCAATGACACAAACACACCTATTGGATGCACAAGATTGGTTAAAAACCCTAATTGGACAAGAATATGCCTAGGGAGGACGAAAATGACCTAATTGATCATCCAATGACACAAACACACCTATTGGATGCACAAGATTGGTTAAAAACCCTAATTGGACAAGAATAAGCCTAGGGAGGACGAAAATGACCTAATTGATCATCCAATGACACAAACACACCTATTGGATGCACAAGATGGGTTAAAAACCCTAATTGGACAAGAATATGCCTAGGGAGGACGAAAATGACCTAAATGTTAATCCAATGACACAAATGAACTTATTAGATGTACAACATTGGTTAAAAACCCTAATTGGACAAGAATAAGTCTAGGGAGGACGAAAATGACCTAATTGATCATCTAATGACACAAACACACCTATTGGTACACAAGATTGGTTAAAAACCCTAATTGGACAAGAATATGCCTAGGGAGGACGAAAATGACCTAATTGATCATCCAATGACACAAATACACCTATTGGATGCACAAGATCGGTTAAAAACCTAATTGGACAAGAATAAGCCTAGGGAGGACGAAAGTGACCTAATTGATCATCCAATGACACAAACACACCTATTGGATGCTCAAGATTGGTTAAAAACCCTAATTGGACAAGAATATGCCTAGGGAGGACGAAAATGACCTAATTGATCATCCAATGACACAAACACACCTATTGGATGCACAAGATTCGTTAAAAACCCTAATTGGACAAGAATATGCCTAGGGAGGACGAAAATAACCTAATTGATCATCCAATGACACATACACACCTATTGGATGCACAAGATTGGTTAAAAACCCTAATTGGACAAGAATATGCCTAGGGAGGACGAAAATGACCTAATTGATCATCCAATGACACAAACACACCTATTGGATGCACAAGATTGGTTAAAAACCCTAATTGGACAAGAATAAGCCTAGGGAGGACGAAAATGACCTAATTGATCATCCAATGACACAAACACACCTATTGGATGCACAAGATAGGTTAAAAACCTAATTGGACAAGAATAAGCCTAGGGAGGACGAAAATGACCTAATTGATCATCCAATGACACAAACACACCTATTGGATGCACAAGATTGGTTAAAAACCCTAATTGGACAAGAATAAGCCTAGGGAGGACGAAAATGACCTAATTGATCATCCAATGACACAAACACACCTATTGGATGCACAAGATTGGTTAAAAACTCTAATTGGACCAAAATAAGCCTAGGGAGGACGAAAATGACCTAATTGATCATCCAATGACACAAACACACCTATTGGATGCACAAGATTGGTTAAAAACCCTAATTGGACAAGAATAAGCCTAGGGAGGACGAAAATGACCTAATTGATCATCCAATGACACAAACACACCTATTGGATGCACAAGATTGGTTAAAAACCCTAATTGGACAAGAATAAGCCTAGGGAGGACGAAAATGACCTAATTGATCATCCAATGACACAAACACATCTATTGGAAGCACAAGATTGGTTAGAAACCCTAGTTGGACAAGAATATGCCTAGGGAGGACGAAAATGACCTAATTGATCATCCAATGACACAAATGAACTTATTGGATGCACAAGATTGCTTAAAAACCCTAATTGGACAAAAATAAGCATAGAAAGGACGAAAATGACCTAATTGATCATCCAATGACACAAACACACCTATTGGATGCACAAGATTGGTTAAAAACCCTAATTGGACAAGAATAAGCCTAGGGAGGACGAAAATGACCTAATTGATCATCCAATGACACAAACACACCTATTGGATGCACAAGATTGGTTAAAAACCCTAATTGGACAAGAATAAGCCTAGGGAGGACGAAAATGACCTAATTGATCATCCAATGACACAAACACACCTATTGGATGCACAAGATTGGTTTAAAACCCTAGTTGGACAAGAATATGCCTATGGAGGACGAAAATGACCAAATTTATCATCCAATGACACAAATGAACTTATTGGATGCACAAGATTGGTTAAAAACCCTAATTGGACAAGAATAAGCCTAGGGAGGACGAAAATGACCTAATTGATCATCCAATGACACAAACACACCTATTGGATGCACAAGATTGGTTAAAAACCCTAACTGGACAACAATATGCCTAGGGAGGACGAAAATGACCTAATTGATCATCCAATGATACAAACACACCTATTGGATGCACAAGATTGGTTAAAAACCCTAATTGGACAAGAATATGCCTAGGGAGGACGAAAATGACCTAATTGATCATCCAATGACAGAAACACAACTATTGGATACACAAGATTGTTTAAAAACCCTAATTGGACAAGAATATGCCTAGGGAGGACGAAAATGACCTAAATGTTAATCCAATGACACAAACGAACTTATTGGAAGCACAACATTGGTTAAAAACCCTAATTGGACAAGAATAAGCCTAGGGAGGACGAAAATGA
Organism: Cicer pinnatifidum; assembly: GCA_037974775.1. Taxonomy (NCBI): domain Eukaryota; kingdom Viridiplantae; phylum Streptophyta; class Magnoliopsida; order Fabales; family Fabaceae; genus Cicer; species Cicer pinnatifidum. The sequence goes on along the minus strand of JBBPBR010000825.1, from coordinate 1,491 downwards.
CCTAATTGATCATCCAATGACACAAACACACCTATTGGATGCACAAGATTGGTTAAAAACCCTAATTGGACAAGAATAAGCCTAGGGACAACGAAAATGACCAAATTGATCATCCAATGACACAAACACACCTATTAGATGCAGAAGATTGGTTAAAAACCCTAATTGGACAAGAATAAGCCTAGGGAGGAAGAAAATGACCTAATTGATCATCCAATGACACAAACACACCTATTGGATGCACAAGATTGGTTAAAAACCCTAATTGGACAAGAATAAGACTAGGGAGGACGAAAATGACCTAATTGATCATCCAATGACACAAACACACCTATTGGATTCACAAGATTGGTTTAAAACCCTAGTTGGACAAGAATATGCCTAGGGAGGACGAAAAGGACCTAATTGATCATCCAATGACACAAATGAACTTATTGGATGCACAAGATTGGTTAAAAACCCTAATTGGACAAGAATATGCCTAGGGAGGACGAAAATGACCTAATTGATCATCCAATGACACAAACACACCTATTGGATGCACAAGATTGGTTAAAAACCCTAATTGGACAAGAATAAGCCTAGGGAGGACGAAAATGACCTAATTGATCATCCAATGACAAAAACAAACCTATTGGATGCACAAGATTGGTTAAAAACCCTAATTGGACAAGAATAAGCCTAGGGAGGACGAAAATAACCTAATTGATCATCCAATGACACAAACACACCTATTGGATGCACAAGATTGGTTAAAAACCCTAATTGGACCAGAATATGCCTAGGGAGGACGAAAATGACCTAAATATTAATTCAATAAAACAAACAAGCTTATTGGATGCACAAGATTGGTTAAAAACCCTAATTGGACAAGAATATGCCTAGGGAGGACGAAAATGACCTAATTGATCATCCAATGACACAAACACACCTATTGGATGCACAAGATTGGTTAAAAACCCTAATTGGACAAGAATAAGCCTAGGGAGGACGAAAATGACCTAATTGATCATCCAATGACACAAACACACCTATTGGATGCACAAGATTGGTTAAAAACCCTAATTGGACAAGAATAAGCCTAGGGAGGAAGAAAATGACCTAATTGATCATCCAATGACACAAACACACCTATTGGATGCACAAGATTGGTTAAAAACCATAATTGGACAAGAATATGCCTAGGGAGGATGAAAATGACCTAATTGATAATCCAATGACACAAACACACCTATTAGATGCACAAGATTGGTTAAAAACCCTAATTGGACAAGAATATGCCTAGGGAGGACGAAAATGACCTAAATGTTAATTCAATGACACAAACGAACTTATTGGATGCACAACATTAGTTAAAAACCCTAATTGGACAAGAATAAGCCTAGGGAGGACGAAAATGACCTAATTGATCATCCAATGACACAAACACACCTATTGGATGCACAAGATTGGTTAAAAACCCTAATTGGACAAGAATAAGCCTAGGGAGGA
>JBBPBR010000824.1:1651415-1749979 GCA_037974775.1 Cicer pinnatifidum | reverse complement strand
TTCTTGTCCAATTAGGGTTTTTAACCAATTTTGTGCATCCAGTAGGTGTGTTTGTGTCATTGGATGATCAATTAGGTCATTTTCGTCCTCCCTAGGCTTATTCTTTTCCAATTAGGGTTTTTAACCAATCTTGTGCATCCAATAAGTTTGTTTGTGTCATTGAATTAATATTTAGGTCATTTTCGTCCTCCCTAGGCATATTGTTGTCCAATTAGGGGTTTTAAACAATCTTGTGCATCCAATAGGTGTGTTTGTGTCATTGGATGATCAATTAGGTCACTTTCGTCCTCCCTAGGCATATTCTTGTCCAATTAGGGTTTTTAACCAATCTTGTGCATCCAATAGGAGTGTTTGTGTCATTGGATGATCAATTAGGCCATTTTCGTCCTCCCTATGCTTATTCTTATCCAATTAGGGTTTTTAACCAATGTTGTGCATCCAATAACTTTGTTTCTGTCATTGAATTAATATTTATGTCATTTTCGTCCTCCCTAGGCTTATTCTTGTCCAATTAGGGTTTTAAACCAATCTTGTGCATCCAATAAGTTGAGTTGTGTCATTGGATTAACATTTAGGTCATATTCGTCCTCCCTAGGCTTATTCTTGTCCAATTAGGGTTTTTAACCAATCTTGTGCATCCAATAAGCTCATTTGAGTCATTGGATTAACATTTAGGTCATTTTCGTCCTCCCTAGGCATATTCTTGTCCAATTAGGGTTTTTAACCAATCTTGTGCATCCAATAAGCTCATTTGTGTCATTGGATGATCAATTAGGTCATTTTTGTCCTCCCAAGGCTTATTCTTGTCCAATTTGTGTATTTAACCAATCTTGTGCATCCAATAAGTTGAGTTGTTTCATTGGATTAACAATTAGGTCATTTTCGTCCTCCCGAGGCTTATTCTTGTCCAATATGGGTTTTTAACCAATCTTGTGCATCCAATAAGTTCATTTGTGTCATTGGATTAACATTTAGGTCATTTTCGTCCTCCCAAGGCATATTCTTGTCCAATTAGGGTTTTTAACCAATCTTGTGCATCCAATAGGTGTGTTTGTGTCATTGGATGATCAATTAGGTCATTTTCGTCCTCCCTAGGCTTTTTCTTGTCCAATTAGGGTTTTTAACCAATCTTGTGCATCCAATAAGTTGGGTTGTGTCATTGGATTAACATTTAGGTCATTTTCGTCCTCCCTAGGCTGATTCTTGTCCAATTAGGGTTTTTAACCAATCTTGTGCATCCAATAGGTGTGTTTGTGTCTTTGGATGACCAATTAGGTCATTTTCGTCCTCCCTAGGCTTATTCTTGTCCAATTAGGGTTTTTAACCAATCTTGTGCATCTAATAGGTGTGTTTGTGGCAATGGATGATCAATTAGGTTATTTTCGTCCTCCCTAGGCATATTCTTGTCCAATTAGGGTTTTTAACCAATCTTGTGCATCCAATAGGTGTGTTTGTGTCATTGGATGATCAATTAGGTCATTTTCGTCCTCCCTAGGCTTATTCTTGTCCAATTAGGGTTTTTAACCAATCTTGTACATCTAATAAGTTCATTTGTGTCATTGGATTAACATTTAGGTCATTTTCGTCCTCCCTAGGAATATTCTTGTCCAATTAGGGTTTTTAACCAATCTTGTGCATCCAATAGGTGTGTTTGTGTCATTGGATGATCAATTAGGTCATTTTCGTCCTCCCTAGGCATATTCTTGTCCAATTAGGGTTTTTAACCAATCTTGTGCATCCAATAAGTGTGTTTGTGGCATTGGATGATCAATTAGGTCATTTTCGTCCTCCCTAGGCTTATTCTTGTCCAATTAGGGTTTTTAACCAATCTTGTGCATCCAATAAGTTCATTTGTGTCATTGGATTAACATTTAGGTCATGTTCGTCCTCCCTAGGCATATTCTTGTCCAATTAGGGTTTTTAACCAATCTTGTGCTTCCAATTGGTGTGTTTGTGTCGTTGGATAATCAATTAGGTCATTTTCGTCCTCCCTAGGCTTATTCTTGTCCAATTAGGGTTTTTAACCAATCTTGTGCATCCAATAAGTTTGTTTGTGTCATTGAATTAATATTTAGGTCATTTTCGTCCTCCCTAGGCATATTCTTGTCCAATTAGGGTTTTTAACCAATCTTGTGCATCCAATAGGTGTGTTTGTGTCATTGGATGATCAATTAGGTCATTTTCGTCCTCCCTAGGCATATTCTTGTCCAATTAGGGTTTTTATACAATCTTGTGCATCCAATAGGTGTGTTTGTGGCAATGGATGATCAATTAGGTAATTTTCGTCCTCCCTAGGCTTATTCTTGTCCAATTAGGGTTTTTAACCAATCTTGTGCATCCAATAAGTTTGTTTGTGTCATTGAATTAATATTTAGGTCATTTTCGTCCTCCCTAGGCATATTCTTGTCCAATTAGGGTTTTTAACCAATCTTGTGCATCCAATAGGTGTGTTTGTGTCATTGGATGATCAATTAGGTCATTTTCGTCCTCCCTAGGCTTATTCTTGTCCAATTAGGGTTTTTAACCAATCTTGTGCATCCAATAAGTTGAGTTGTGTCATTGGATTAACATTTAGGTCATTTTCGTTCTCCCTAGGATTATTCTTGTCCAATTTGGGTTTTTAACAAATCTTGTGCATCCAATAAGTTCATTTGAGTTATTGGATTAACATTTAGGTCATATTCGTCCTCCCTAGGCATATTCTTGTCAAATTAGGGTTTTTAACCAATCTTGTGCATCCAATAGGTGTGTTTGTGTCATTGGATGATCAATTAGGTCATTTTCGTCCTCCCTAGGCATATTCTTGTCAAGTTAGGGTTTTTAACCAATCTTGTGCATCCAATAGGTGTGTTTGTGTCATTGGATGATCAATTAGGTCATTTTCGTCCTCCCTAGGCATATTCTTGTCCAATTAGGGTTTTTAACCAATCTTGTGCATCCAATAGGTGTGTTTGTGTCATTGGATGATCAATTAGGTCATTTTCGTCCTCCCTAGGCATATTCTTGTCTAATTAGGGGTTTTAACCAATCTTGTGCATCCAATAAGTTGAGTTGTGTCATTGGATTAACATTTAGGTCATTTTCGTCCTCCCTAGGCTTATTCTTGTCCAATTAGGGTTTTTAACCAATCTTGTGCATCCAATAGGTGTGTTTGTGTCATTGGATGATCAATTAGGTCATTTTCGTCCTCCCTAGGCATATTCTTGTCCATTTAGGGTTTTTAACCTATCTTGTGCATCGAATAAGTTGAGTTGTGTCATTGGATTAACATTTAGGTCATTTTCGTCCTCCCTAGGCTTATTCTTGTCCAATTAGGGTTTTTAACCAATCTTGTGCATCCAATAGGTGTGTTTGTGTCATTGGATGATCAATTAGGTCATTTTCGTCCTCCATAGGCTTATTCTTGTCCAATTAGGGTTTTTAACCAATCTTGTGCATCCAATAGGTGTGTTTGTGCCATTCGATGATCAATTATGTCGTTTTTGTCCTCCCTAGGCTTATTCTTGTCCAATTAGGGTTTTTAACCAATCTTGTGCATCCAATAGGTGTGTTTGTGTCATTGGATGATCAATTAGGTCATTTTCGTCCTCCCTAGGCTTATTCTTGTCCAATTAGGGTTTTTAACCAATCTTGTGTATCCAATAACTTTGATTGTGTCATTGAATTAATATTTAGGTCATTTTCGTCCTCCTTAGGCATATTCTTGTCCAATTAGGGTTTTTAACCAATCTTGTGCATGCAATAGGTGTGTTTGTGTCATTGGATGATCAATTAGGTCATTTTCGTCCTCCCTAGGCTTATTCTTGTCCAATTAGGGTTTTTAACCAATCTTGTGCATCCAATAAGTTGAGTTGTGTCATTGGATTAACATTTATGTCATTTTCGTCCTCCCTAGGATTATTCTTGTCCAATTAGGGTTTTTAACCAATCTTGTGCATCCAATAAGTTCATTTGTGTCATTGGATTAACATTTAGGTCATTTTCGTCCTCCCTAGGCATATTCTTGTCCAATTAGGGTTTTTAACCAATCTTGTGCATCCAACAGGTGTGTTTGTGTCATTGGATGATCAATTAGGTCATTTTCGTCCTCCCTAAGCATATTCTTGTCCAATTAGGGTTTTTAACAAATGTTGTGCATCCAATTGGTGTGTTTGTGTCATTGGATGATCAATTAGGTCATTTTCGTCCTCCCTAGGCTTATTATTGTCCAATTATGGTTTTTAACCAATCTTGTGCATCCAATAAGTTGAGTTGTGTCATTGGATTAACATTTAGGTCATTTTCGTCCTCCCTAGGCTTATTCTTGTCCAATTAGGGTTTTTAACCAATCTTGTGCATCCAATAGGTGTGTTTGTGTCATTGGATGATCAATTAGGTCATTTTCGTCCTCCCTAGGCTTATTCTTGTCCAATTAGGGTTTTTAACCAATCTTGTGCATCCGATAAGTTTGTTTGTGTCATTGAATTAATATATAGGTAATTTTCGTCCTCCCTAGGCATATTCTTGTCCAATTAGGGTTTTTAACCAATCTTGTGCATCCAATAGGTGTGTTTGTGTCATTGGATGATCAATTAGGTCATTTTCGTCCTCCCTAGGCTTATTCTTGTCCAATTAGGGTTTTTAACCAATCTTGTGCATCCAATAAGTTGAGTTGTGTCATTGGATTAACATTTAGGTCATTTTCGTCCTCCCTAGGCTTATCCTTGTCCAATTAGGGTTGTTAACCAATCTTGTGCATCCAATAAGTTCATTTGTGTCATTGGATTAACATTTAGGTCATTTTCGTCCTCCCTAGGCATATTCTTGTCCAATTAGGGTTTTTAACCAATCTTGTGCATCCAATAGGTGTGTTTGTGTCATTGGATGATCAATTAGGCCATTTTCGTCCTCCTTATGCTTATTCTTGTCCAATTAGGGTTTTTAACCAATGTTGTGCATCCAATAACTTTGTTTCTGTCATTGAATTAATATTTAGGTCATTTTCGTCCTCCCTAGGCTTATTCTTGTCCAATTAGGGGTTTTAACCAATCTTGTGCATCCAATAAGTTGAGTTGTGTCATTGGATTAACATTTAGGTCATATTCGTCCTCCCTAGGCTTATTCTTGTCCAATTAGGGTTTTTAACCAATCTTGTGCATCCAATAAGCTCATTTGAGTCATTGGATTAACATTTAGGTCATTTTCGTCCTCCCTAGGCATATTCTTGTCCAATTAGGGTTTTTAACCAATCTTGTGCATCCAATAAGCTCATTTGTGTCATTGGATGATCAATTAGGTCATTTTTGTCCTCCCAAGGCTTATTCTTGTCCAATTTGTGTATTTAACCAATCTTGTGCATCCAATAAGTTGAGTTGTTTCATTGGATTAACATTTAGGTCATTTTCGTCCTCCCGAGGCTTATTCTTGTCCAATATTGGTTTTTAACCAATCTTGTGCATCCAATAAGTTCATTTGTGTCATTGGATTAACATTTAGGTCATTTTCGTCCTCCCAAGGCATATTCTTGTCCAATTAGGGTTTTTAACCAATCTTGTGCATCCAATAGGTGTGTTTTGTCATTGGATGATCAATTAGGTCATTTTCGTCCTCCCTAGGCTTTTTCTTGTCCAATTAGGGTTTTTAACCAATCTTGTGCATCCAATAAGTTGAGTTGTGTCATTGGATTAACATTTAGGTCATTTTCGTCCGCCCTAGGCTTATTCTTGTCCAATTAGGGTTTTTAACCAATCTTGTGCATCCAATAAGTTGAGTTGTGTCATTGGATTAACATTTAGGTCATATTCGTCCTCCCTAGGCTTATTCTTGTCCTATTAGGGTTTTTAACCCATCTTGTGCATCCAATAAGCTCATTTGTGTCATTGGATTAACATTTAGGTCATTTTCGTCCTCCCAAGGCATATTCTTGTCCAATTAGGGTTTTTAACCAATCTTGTGCTTCCAATAGGTGTGTTTGTGTCATTGGATGATCAATTAGGTTATTTTCGTCCTCCCTAGGCTTATCCTTGTCCAATTAGGGTTTTTAACCAATGTTGTGCATCCAATAAGTTCGTTATTGTCATTGAATTAACATTTAGGTTATTTTTGTCCTCCCTAGGCATATTCTTGTCCAATTAGGGTTTTTAACCAATTTTGTGCATCCAATAGGTGTGTTTGTGTCATTGGATGATCAATTAGGTCATTTTTGTCCTCCCTAGGCTTATTCTTGTCCAATTAGGGTTTTTAACCAATCTTGTGCATCCAATAAGTTTGTTTGTGTCATTGAATTAATATTTAGGTCATTTTCGTTTTACCTAGGCATATTCTTGTCCAATTAGGGTTTTTAACCAATCTTGTTCATCCAATAGGTGTGTTTGTGTCATTGGATGATCAATTAGGTCACTTTCGTCCTCCCTAGGCATATTCTTGTCCAATTAGGGTTTTTAACCAATCTTGTGCATCCAATAGGTGTGTTTGTGTCATTGGATGATCAATTAGGTCATTTTCGTCCTCCCTAGGCTTATTCTTGTTCAATTAGGGTTTTTAACCAATCTTGTGCATCCAATAAGTTGAGTTGTGTCATTGGATTAACATTTAAGTCATATTCGTCCTCCGTAGGCTTATTCTTGTCCAATTAGGGTTTTTAACCAATCTTGTGCATCCAATAAGTTCATTTGTGTCATTGGATTAACATTTAGGTCATTTTCGTCCTCCCTAGGCATATTCTTGTCCAATTAGGGTTTTTAACCAATCTTGTGCATCCAATAGGTATGTTTGTGTCATTGGATGATCAATTAGGCCATTTTCGTCCTCCTTATGCTTATTCTTGTCCAATTAGGGTTTTTAACCAATGTTGTGCATCCAATAACTTTGTTTCTGTCATTGAATTAATATTTAGGTCATTTTCGTCCTCCCTAGGCTTATTCTTGTCCAATTAGGGGTTTTAACCAATCTTGTGCATCCAATAAGTTGAGTTGTGTCATTGGATTAACATTTAGGTCATATTCGTCCTCCCTAGGCTTATTCTTGTCCAATTAGGGTTTTTAACGAATCTTGTGCATCCAATAGGTGTGTTTGTGTCATTGGATGATCAATTAGGTCATTTTCGTCCTCCCTAGGCTTATTCTAGTCCAATTAGGGTTTTTAACCAATCTTGTGCATCCAATAAGTTGAGTTGTGTCCTTGGATTAATATTTAGGTCATTTTCGTCCTCCGTAGGCATATTCTTGTCCAATTAGGGTTTTTAACCAATCTTGTGCATCCAATAAGTTGAGTTGTGTCATTGGATTAACATTTAGGTCATTTTCGTCCTCCCTAGGCTTATTCTTGTCCAATTAGGGTTTTTAACCAATCTTGTGCATCCAATAGGTGTGTTTGTGTCATTGGATGAACAATTAGTTCATTTTCGTCCTCCCTAGGCATATTCTTGTCCAATTAGGGTTTTTAACGAATCTTGTGCATCCAATAGGTGTGTTTGTGTCATTGGATGATCAATTAGGTCATTTTCGTCCTCCCTAGGCTTATTCTTGTCCAATTAGGGTTTTTAACCAATCTTGTGCATCCAATAGGTGTGTTTGTGTCATTGGATGATAAATTAGGTCATTTTCTTCCTCCCTAGGCTTATTCTTGTAGAATTAGGATTTTTAACCAATCTTGTGCATCCAATAAGTTGAGTTGTGTCATTGGATTAACATTTAGGTCATTTTCGTTCTCCCTAGGCTTATTCTTGTCCAATTAGGGTTTTTAACCAATCTTGTGCATCCAATAAGTTCATTTGTGTCATTGGATTAACATTTAGGTCATTTTCGTCCTCCCTAGTTATATTCTTGTCCAATTAGCGTTTTTAACCAATCTTGTGCATCCAATAGGTGTGTTTGTGTCATTGGATAATCAATTTAGGTCATTTTCGTCCTCCCTAGGCATATTCTTGTCGAATTAGTGTTTTTAAACAATCTTGTGCATCCAATAGGTGTGTTTGTGGCAATGGATAATCAATTAGGTCATTTTCGTCCTCTCTAGGCCTATTCTTGTCCAATTAGGGTTTTTAACTAATCTTGTGCATCCAATAGGTATGTTTGTGTCATTGGATGATCAATTAGGTCATTTTCGTCCTCCCTAGGCTTATTCTTGCCCAATTAGGGTTTTTAACCAATCTTGTGCATCCAATATGTTGAGTTGTGTCATTGGATCAGCATTTAGGTCATTTTCGTCCTCCCTAGGCTTATTCTTGTCCAATTAGGGTTTTTAACCAATCTTGTGCATCCAATAAGTTCATTTGTGTCATTGGATTAACATTTAGGTCATTTTCGTCCTCCCTAGGCATATTCTTGTCCAATTAGGGTTTTTAACCAATCTTGTGAATCCAATAGGTGTGTTTGTGTCATTGGATGATTAATTAGGTTATTTTAGTCCTCCCTAGGCTTATTCTTGTCCTATTAGGGTTTTTAACCAATCTTGTGCATCCAATAGGTGTGTTTGTGTCATTGGATGACCAATTAGGTCATTTTCGTCCTCCCTAGGCATATTCTTCTCCAATTAGGGTTTTTAACCAATCTTGTGCATCCATTATGTGTGTTTGTGGCAATGGATGATCAATTAGGTCATTTTCGTCCACCCTAGGCTTATTCTAGTCAAATTAGGGTTTTTAACCAATCTTGTGCATCCAATAGGTGTGTTTGTGTCATTGGATGATCAATTAGGTCATTTTCGTCCTCCCTAGGCTTATTCTTGTCCAATTAGGGTTTTTAACCAATCTTGTGCATCCAATAGGTGTGTTTGTGGCAATGGATGATCAATTAGGTCATTTTCGTCCACCCTAGGCTTATTCTAGTCAAATTAGGGTTTTTTAACCAATCTTGTGCATCCAATAGGTGTGTTTGTGTCATTGGATGATCAATTAGGTCATTTTCGTCCTCCCTAGGCATATTCTTGTCCAATTAGGGTTTTTAACCAATCTTGTGCATCCATTAGGTGTGTTTGTGGCAATGGATGATCAATTAGGTCATTTTCGTCCACCCTAGGCTTATTCTAGTTAAATTAGGGTTTTTAACCAATCTTGTGCATCCAATAGGTGTGTTTGTGTCATTGGATGATCAATTAGGTCATTTTCGTCCTCCCTAGGCTTATTCTTGTCCAATTAGGGTTTTTAACCAATCTTGTGCATCCAATAGGTGTGTTTGTGTCATTGGATGATCAATTAGGTCATTTTCGTCCTCCCTAGGCTTATTCTTGTCCAATTAGGGTTTTTAACCAATCTTGTGCATCCAATAGGTGTGTTTGTGTCATTGGATGATCAATTTGCTCATTTTCGTCCTCCCTAGGCTTATTCTTGTCCAATTAGGGTTTTTAACCAATCTTGTGCATCCAATAAGTTTGTTTGTGTCATTGAATTAATATTTAGTTCATTTTCGTCCTCCCTAGGCATCATCTTGTCCAATTAGGGTTTTTAACCAATCTTGTGCATCCAATAGGTGTGTTTGTGTCATTGGATGATCAATTAGGTCATTTTCGTCCTCCCTAGGCTTATTCTTGTCCAATTAGGGTTTTTAACCAATCTTGTGCATCCAATAAGTTTGTTTGTGTCATTGAATTAATATTTAGGTCATTTTCGTCCTCCCTAGGCATATTCTTGTCCAATTAGGGTTTTTAACCAATCTTGTGCGTCCAATAAGTTCATTTGTGTCATTGGATTAACATTTAGGTCATTTTCGTCCTCCCTAGGCATATTCTTGTCCAATTAGGGTTTTTAACCAATCTTGTGCTTCCAATAGGTGTGTTTGTGTCATTGGATGATCCATTAGGTCATTTTCGTCCTCCCTAGGCTTATTCTTGTCCAATTAGGGTTTTTAACCAATCTTGTGCATCCAATAAGTTTGTTTGTGTCATTGAATTAATATTTAGGTCATTTTCGTCCTCCCTAGGCATATTCTTGTCCAATTAGGGTTTTTAACCAATCTTTGGCATCCAATAGGTGTGTTTGTGTCATTGGATGATCAATTAGGTCATTTTCGTCCTCCCTAGGCTTATTCTTGTCCAATTAGGGTTTTTAACCAATCTTGTGCATCCAATAAGTTGAGTTGTGTCATTGGATTAACATTTAGGTCATTTTCGTCCTCCCTAGGCTTATTCTTGTCCAATTAGGGTTTTTAACCAATCTTGTGCATCCAATAAGTTGAGTTGTGTCATTGGATTAACATTTAGTTCATTTTCGTCCTCCCTAGGCTTATTCTTGTCCAATTAGGGTTTTTAACCAATCTTGTGCATCCAATAGGTGTGTTTGTGTCATTGGATGATCAATTAGGTCATTTTCGTCCTCCCTAGGCTTATTCTTGTCCAATTAGGGTTTTTAACCAATCTTGTGCATCCAATAGGTGTGTTTGTGTCATTAGATTATCAATTAGGTCATTTTCGTCCTCCCTAGGCTTATTCTTGTCCAATTAAGGTTTTTAACCAAGCTTGTGCATCCGATAAGTTTGTTTGTGTCATTGAATTAATATTTAGGTCATTTTCGTCCTCCCAAGGCATATTCTTGTCCAATTAGGGTTTTTAACCAATCTTGTGCATCCAATAGGTGTGTTTGTGTCATTGGATGATCAATTAGGTCATTTTCGTCCTTCCTAGGCATATTCTTGTCCAATTAGGGTTTTTAACCCATCTTGTGCATCCAATAGGTGTGTTTGTGTCATTGGATGATCAATTAGGTCATTTTCGTCCTCCCTAGGCATATTCTTGTCCAACTAGGGTTTTTAACCAATCTTGTGCATCCAATAGGTGTGTTTGTGTCTTTGGATGATCAATTAGGCCATTTTTGTCCTCCCTAGGCTTATTCTTGTCCAATTAGGGTTTTTAACCAATCTTGTGCATCCAATAGGTGTGTTTGTGTCATTGGATGATCAATTAGGTCATTTTCGTCCTCCCTAGGCTTATTCTTGTCCAATTAGGGTTTTTAACCAATCTTGTGCATCCAATAGGTGTGTTTGTGTCATTGGATTAACATTTAGGTCATTTTCGTCCTCCCTAGGCTTATTGTTGTCCAATTAGGGTTTTGAACCAATCTTGTGCATCCAATAAGTTTGTTTGTGTCATTGAATTAATATTTAGGTCATTTTCGTCCTCCCTAGGCATATTCTTGTCCAATTAGGGTTTTTAACCAATCTTGTGCATCCAATACGTGTGTTTGTGTCATTGGATGATCAATTAGGTCATTTTCATCCTCCCTAGGCATATTCTTGTCCAATTAGGGTTTTTAACCAATCTTGTGCATCCAATAGGTGTGTTTGCGGCAATGGATGATCAATTTGGTCATTTTCGTCCTCCCTAGCCTTATTCTTGTCCAATTAGGGTTTTTAACCAATCTTGTGCATCCAATAGGTGTGTTTGTGTCATTGGATGATCAATTAGGTCATTTTCGTCCTCCCTAGGCTTATTCTTGTCCAATTACGGTTTTTAACTAATCTTGTGCATCCAATAAGTTTGTTTGTGTTATTGGATGATCAATTAGGTCATTTTCGTCCTCCCTAGGCATATTCTTGTCCAATTAGGGTTTTTAACCAATCTTGTGCATCCAATAGGTGTGTTTGTGTCATTGGATGATCAATTAGGTCATTTTCGTCCTCCCTAGGCTTGTTCTTGTCCAATTAGGGTTTTAAACCAATCTTGTGCATCCAATAAGTTTGTTTGTGTCATTGAATTAATATTTAGGTCATTTTCGTCCTCCTTAGGCATATTCTTGTCCAATTAGGGTTTTTAACCAATGTTGTGCATCCAATAAGTTCGTTTTTGTCATTGAATTAACATTTAGGTCGTATTTGTCCTCCCTAGGCATATTCTTGTCCAATTAGGGTTTTTAACCAATCTTGTGCATCCAATAGGTGTGTTTGTGTCATTGGATGATGAATTAGCTCATTTTCGTCCTCCCTAGGCTTATTCTTGTCCAATTAGGGTTTTTAACCAATCTTGTGCATCCAATAGGTGTGTTTGTGTCATTGGATGATCAATTAGGTCATTTTCGTCCTCCCTAGGCTTATTCTTGTCCAATTAGGATTTTTAACCAATCTTGTGCATCCAATAAGTTGAGTTGTGTCATTGGATTAACATTTAGGTCATTTTCATTCTCCCTAGGCTTATTCTTGTCCAATTAGGGTTTTTAACCAATCTTGTGCATCCAATAGGTGTGTTTGTGTTATTGGATGATTAATTAGGTCATTTTCGTCCTCCCTAGGCTTATTCTTGTCCAATTAGGGTTTTTAACCAATCTTGTGCATCCAATAAGTTGAGTTGTGTCATTGGATTAACATTTAGGTCATTTTCGTTCTCCCTAGTCATATTCTTGTCCAATTAGGGTTTTTAACCAATCTTGTGCATCCAATAGGTGTGTTTGTGTCATTGGATGATCAATTAGGTCATTTTCGTCCTCCCTAGGCTTATTCTTGTCCAATTAGGGTTTTTAACCAATCTTGTGCATCCAATAAGTTGAGTTGTGTCATTGGATTAACATTTAGGTCATTTTCATTCTCCCTAGGCTTATTCTTGTCCAATTAGGGTTTTTAACCAATCTTGTGCATCCAATAGGTGTGTTTGTGTTATTGGATGATCAATTAGGTCATTTTCGTCCTCCCTAGGCTTATTCTTGTCCAATTAGGGTTTTTAACCAATCTTGTGCATCTGATAGGTGTGTTTGTGTCATTGGATGATCAATTAGGTCATTTTCGTCCTCCCTAGGCTTATTCTTGTCCAATTAGGGTTTTTAACCAATCTTGTGCATCCAATAAGTTGAGTTGTGTCATTGGATTAACATTTAGGTCATTTTCGTCCTCCCTAGGCATATTCTTGTCCAATTAGGGTTTTTAACCAATCTTGTGCATCCAATAGGTGTGTTTGTGTCATTGGATGATCAATTAGGTCATTTTCGTCCTCCCTAGGCTTATTCTTGTCCAATTAGGGTTTTTAACCAATCTTGTGCATCCAATAGGTGTGTTTGTGTCATTGGATGATCAATTAGGTCATTTTCGTCCTCCCTAGGCTTATTCTTGTCCAATTAGGGTTTTTAACCATTCTTGTGCATCCAATAGGTGTGTTTGTGTCATTGGATGATCAATTAGGTCATTGTTGTCCTCCCTAGGCTTATTCTTGTCCAATTAGGGTTTTTAACCAATCTTGTGCATCCAATAGGTGTGTTTGTGTCATTGGATGATCAATTAGGTCATTTTCGTCCTCCCTAGGCTTATTCTTGTCCAATTAGGGTTTTTAACCAATCTTGTGCATCCAATAGGTAAGTTTGTGTCATTGGATGATCAATTAGGTCATTTTCGTCCTCCCTAGGCTTATTCTTGTCCAATTAGGGTTTTTAACCAATCTTGTGTATCCAATAACTTTGTTTGTGTCATTGAATTAATATTTAGGTCATTTTCGTTCTCCATAGGCATATTCTTGTCCAATTAGAGTTTTTAACCAATCTTGTGCATCCAATAGGTGCGTTTGTGTCATTGGATGATCAATTAGGTCATTTTCGTCCTCCCTAGGCTTATTCTTGTCCAATTAGGGTTTTTAACCAATCTTGTGCATCCAATAAGTTTATTTGTGTCATTGGATTAACATTTAGGTCATTTTCGTCCTCCCTAGGCATATTCTTGTCAAATAAGGGTTTTTAACCAATCTTGTGCTTCCAATAGGTGTGTTTGTGTCATTGGACGATCAAATAGATCATTTTCGTCCTCCCTAGGCTTATCCTTGTCCAATTAGGGTTTTTAACCAAAGTTGTGCATCCAATAAGTTCGTTTGTGTCATTGAATTAACATTTAGGTCATTTTTGTCCTCCCTAGGCATATTCTTGTCCAATTAGGGTTTTTAACCAATTTGGTGCATCCAGTAGGTGTGTTTGTGTCATTGGATGATCAATTAGGTCATTTTCGTCCTCCCTAGGCTTATTCTTGTCCAATTAGGGGTTTTAACCAATCTATTGCATCCAATAGGTGTGTTTGTGTCATTGGATGATCAATTAGGTCACTTTCGTCCTCCCTAGGCATATTCTTGTCCAATTAGGGTTTTTAACCAATCTTGTGCATCCAATAGGTGTGTTTGTGTCATTGGATGATCAATTAGGTCATTTTCATCCTCCCTAGGCTAATTCTTGTCCAATTAGGGTTTTTAACCAATCTTGTGCATCCAATAAGTTCATTTGTGTCATTGGATTAACATTTTGGTCATTTTCGTCCTCCCTAGGCATATTCTTGTCCAATTAGGGTTTTTAACCAATCTTGTGCATCCAATAGGTGTGTTTGTGTCATTGGATGATCAATTAGGCCATTTTCGTCCTCCCTATGCATATTCTTGTCCAATTAGGGTTTTTAACCAATGTTGTGCATATAATAACTTTGTTTCTGTCATTGAATTAATATTTATGTCATTTTCGTCCTCCCTAGGCTTATTCTTGTCCAATTAGGGTTTTTAAGCAATCTTGTGCATCCAATAAGTTGAGTTGTGTCATTGGATTAACATTTAGGTCATATTCGTCCTCCCTAGGCTTATTCTTGTCCAATTAGGGTTTTTAACCAATTTTGTGCATCCAGTAGGTGTGTTTGTGTCATTGGATGATCAATTAGGTCATTTTCGACCTCCCTAGGCTTATTCTTGTCCAATTAGGGTTTTTAACCAATCTTGTGCATCCAATAAGTTTGTTTGTGTCATTGAATTAATATTTAGGTCATTTTCGTCCTCCCTAGGCATATTCTTGTCCAATTAGGGGTTTTAACCAATCTTGTGCATCCAATAGGTGTGTTTGTGTCATTGGATGATCAATTAGGTCATTTTTGTCCTCCCTAGGCATATTCTTGTCCAATTAGGGTTTTTATCCAATTTTGTGCATCCAATAGGTGTGTTTGTGTCATTGGATGATCAATTAGGTCATTTTCGTCCTCCCTAGGCTTATTCTTGTCCAATTAGCGTTTTTAACCAATCTTGTGCATCCAATAAGTTGAGTTGTGTCATTGGATTAACATTTAGGTCATATTCGTCCTCCCTAGGCTTATTCTTGTCCAATTAGGGTTTTTAACCAATCTTGTGCATCCAATAAGCTCATTTGAGTCATTGGATTAACATTTAGGTCATTTTCGTCCTCCCTAGGCATATTCTTGTCCAATTAGGGTTTTTAACCAATCTTGTGCATCCAATAAGCTCATTTGTGTCATTGGATGATCAATTAGGTCATTTTTGTCCTCCCAAGGCTTATTCTTGTCCAATTTGTGTATTTAACCAATCTTGTGCATCCAATAAGTTGAGTTGTTTCATTGGATTAACATTTAGGTCATTTTCGTCCTCCCGAGGCTTATTCTTGTCCAATATTGGTTTTTAACCAATCTTGTGCATCCAATAAGTTCATTTGTGTCATTGGATTAACATTTAGGTCATTTTCGTCCTCCCAAGGCATATTCTTGTCCAATTAGGGTTTTTAACCAATCTTGTGCATCCAATAGGTGTGTTTTGTCATTGGATGATCAATTAGGTCATTTTCGTCCTCCCTAGGCTTTTTCTTGTCCAATTAGGGTTTTTAACCAATCTTGTGCATCCAATAAGTTGAGTTGTGTCATTGGATTAACATTTAGGTCATTTTCGTCCGCCCTAGGCTTATTCTTGTCCAATTAGGGTTTTTAACCAATCTTGTGCATCCAATAAGTTGAGTTGTGTCATTGGATTAACATTTAGGTCATATTCGTCCTCCCTAGGCTTATTCTTGTCCTATTAGGGTTTTTAACCCATCTTGTGCATCCAATAAGCTCATTTGTGTCATTGGATTAACATTTAGGTCATTTTCGTCCTCCCAAGGCATATTCTTGTCCAATTAGGGTTTTTAACCAATCTTGTGCTTCCAATAGGTGTGTTTGTGTCATTGGATGATCAATTAGGTCATTTTCGTCCTCCCTAGGCTTTTTCTTGTCCAATTAGGGTTTTTAACCAATCTTGTGCATCCAATAAGTTGAGTTGTGTCATTGGATTAACATTTAGGTCATTTTCGTCCTCCCTAGGCTTATTCTTGTCCAATTAGAGTTTTTAACCAATCTTGTGCATCCAATAGGTGTGTTTGTGTCATTGGATGATCAATTAGGTCATTTTCGTCCTCCCTAGGCATATTCTTGTCCAATTAGGGTTTTTAACCAATCTTGTGCATCCAATAGGTGTGTTTGTGTCATTGGATGATCAATTAGGTCATCTTCGTCCTCCCCAGGCTTATTCTTGTCCAATTAGGGTTTTTAACCAATCTTGTGCATCTAATAGGTGTGTTTGTGTCATTGGATGATCAATTAGGTCATTTTCATCGTCCCTAGGCTTATTCTTGTCCAATTAGGGTTTTAACCAATCTTGTGCATCCGATAAGTTTGTTTGTGTCATTGAATTAATATTTAGGTCATTTTCGTCCTCCCTAGGCATATTCTTGTCCAATTAGGGTTTTTAACCAATCTTGTGCATCCAATAGGTGTGTTTGTGTCATTGGATGATCAATTAGGTCATTTTCGTCCTCCCTAGGTTTATTCTTGTCCAATTTGGGTTTTTAACCAATCTTGTGCATCCAATAGGTGTGTTTGTGTCATTGGATGATCAATTAGGTCATTTTCGTCCGCCCTAGGCTTATTCTTGTCCAATTTGGGTTTTTAACCAATCTTGTGCATCCAATAGGTGTGTTTGTGTCATTGGATGATCAATTAGGTCATTTTCGTCCTCCCTAGGCATATTCTAGTCCAATTAGGGTTTTTAACCATTCTTGTGCATCCAATAGGTGTTTGTGTCATTGGATGATCAATTAGGTCATTTTCGTCCTTCCTAGGCTTATTCTTGTCCAATTAGGGTTTTTAACCAATCTTGTGCATCCAATAAGTTCATTTGTGTCATTGGATTAACATTTAGGTCATTTTCGTCCTCCCTAGGCATATTCTTGTCCAATTAGGGTTTTTAACCAATCTTGTGCATCCAATAGGTGTGTTTGTGTCATTGGATGATCAATTAGGTTACTTTGATCCTCCCTAGGCTTATTCTTGTCCAATTAGGGTTTTTAACCAATCACCTGCATCCAATAAGTTCATTTGTGTCATTGGATTAACATTTAGGTCATTTTCGTCCTCCCTAGGCATATTCTTGTCCAATTAGGGTTTTTAACCAATCTTGTGCATCCAATAGGTGTGTTTGTGTCATTGGATGATCAATTTAGGTCATTTTTGTCCTCCCTAGGCTTATTCTTGTCCAATTAGGGTTTTTAACCAATCTTGTGCATCCAATAGGTGTGTTTGTGTCATTGGATGATCAATTAGGTCATTTTCGTCCTCCCTAGGCTTATTCTTGTCCAATTAGGGTTTTTAACCAATCTTGTGCATCCAATAGGTGTGTTTGTGTCATTGGATGATCAATTAGGTCATTTTCGTCCTCCCTAGGCTTATTCTTGTCCAATTAGGGTTTTTAACCAATCTTGTGCATCCAATAGGTGTGTTTGTGTCATTGGATGATCAATTAGGTCATTTTCGTCCTACATAGGCTAATTCTTGTCCAACTAGGGTTTTTAACCAATCTTGTGCATCCAACAAGTTCAGTTGTGTCATTGGATGATCAATTAGGTCATTTTCGTCCTCCCTAGGCTTATTCTTGTCCAATTAAGGTTTTTAACCAATCTTGTGCATCCAATAGGTGTGTTTGTGTCATTGGATGATCAATTAGGTCATTTCCGTCCTCCCTAGGCTTATTCTTGTCCAATTAGGGTTTTTAACCAATCTTGTGCATCCAATAGGTGTGTTTGTGTCATTGGATGATCAATTAGGTCATTTTCGTCCTCCCTAGGGTTATTCTTGTCCAATTAGGGTTTTTAACCAATCTTGTGCATCCAATAAGTTGAGTTGTGTCATTGGATTAATATTTAGGTCATTTTCATTCTCCCTAGGCTTATTTTTGTCGAATTAGGTTTTTAACCAATCTTGTGCATCCAATAAGTTCATTTGTGTCATTGGATTAACATTTAGGTCATTTTCGTCCTCCCTAGGCATATTCTTGTCCAATTAGGGTTTTTAACCAATCTTGTGCATCCAATAGGTGTGTTTGTGTCATTGGATGATCAATTAGGTCATTTTCGTCCTCCCTAGGCTTATTCTTGTCCAATTAGGGTTTTTAACCAATCTTGTGCATCCAATAGGTGTGTTTGTGTCATTGGATGATCAATTAGGTCATTTTCGTCCTCCCTAGGCTTATTCTTGTCCAATTAGGGTTTTTAACCAATCTTGTGCATCCAATAGGTGAGTTTGTGTCATTGGATGATCAATTAGGTCATTTGTCATTTTCGTCCTTCCTAGGCATATTCTTGTCCAATTAGGGTTTTTAACCAATCTTGTGCATCCAATAGGTGAGTTTGTGTCATTGGATGATCAATTAGGTCATTTTCGTCCTCCGAAGGCTTATTCTTGTCCAATTAGGGTTTTTAACCAATCTTGTTCTTCCAATAAGTTCATTTGTGTCATTGGATTAACATTTAGGTCATTTTCGTCCTCCCTAGGCATATTCTTGTCCCATTAGGGTTTTTAACCAATCTTGTGCATCCAATAGGTGTGTTTGTGTCATTGGATGATCAATTAGGTCATTTTCGTCCTCCCTAGGCTTATTCTTGTCCAATTAGGGTTTTTAACCAATCTTGTGCATCCAATAGGTGTGTTTGTGTCATTGGATGATCAATTAGGTCATTTTCGTCCTTCCTAGGCATATTCTTGTCCAATTAGGGTTTTTAACCTGTCTTTTGCATCCAATAGGTGTGTTTGTGTCATTGGATGATCAATTAGGTCATTTTCGTCCT
This sequence comes from Cicer pinnatifidum, assembly GCA_037974775.1. Taxonomy (NCBI): domain Eukaryota; kingdom Viridiplantae; phylum Streptophyta; class Magnoliopsida; order Fabales; family Fabaceae; genus Cicer; species Cicer pinnatifidum. The sequence goes on along the minus strand of JBBPBR010000824.1, from coordinate 1,731,186 downwards.
CCCAAGGCTTATTCTGGTCCAATTATGGTTTTTAACCAATCTTGTGCATCCAATAAGTTCATTTGTGTCATTGGATTAACATTTAGGTCATTTTCGTCCTCCCTAGGCATATTCTTGTCCAATTAGGGTTTTTAACCAATCTTGTGCATCCAATAGGTGTGTTTGTGTCATTGGATGATCAATTAGGTCATTTTCGTCCTCCCTAGGCTTATTCTTGTCCAATTAGGGTTTTTAACCAATCTTGTGCATCCAATAGGTGTGTTTGTGTCATTGGATGATCAATTAGGTCATCTTCGTCCTCCCTAGGCTTATCCTTGCCCAATTAGGGTTTTTAACCAATCTTGTGCATCCAATAAGTTGAGTTGTGTCATTGGATTAACATTTAGGTAATTTTCGTCCTCCCTAGGCTTATTCTTGTCCAATTAGGGTTTTTAACCAATCTTGTGCATCCAATAAGTTCATTTGTGTCATTGGATTAACATTTAGGTCATTTTCGTCCTCCCTAGGCATATTCTTGTCCAATTAGGGTTTTTAACCAATCTTGTGCATCCAATAGGTGTGTTTGTGTCATTGGATGATCAATTAGGTCATTTTCATCCTCCCTAGGCTTATACTTGTCCAATTAGGGTTTTTAACCAATCTTGTGCATCCAATAAGTTCATTAGTGTCATTGGATTATCAATTAGGTCATTTTCGTCCTCCCTAGGCATATTCTTGTCCAATTAGGGTTTTTAACCAATCTTGTGCTTCCAATAGGTGTGTTTGTGTCATTGGATGATCAATTAGGTTATTTTCGTCCTCCCTAGGCTTATCCTTGTCCAATTAGGGTTTTTAACCAATGTTGTGCATCCAATAAGTTCGTTTGTGTCATTGAATTAACATTTAGGTCATTTTTGTCCTCCCTAGGCATATTCTTGTCCAATTAGGGTTTTTAACCAATTTTGTGCATCCAATAGGTGTGTTTGTGTCATTGGATGATCAATTAGGTCATTTTTGTCCTCCCTAGGCTTATTCTTGTCCAATTAGGGTTTTTAACCAATCTTGTGCATCCAATAAGTTTGTTTGTGTCATTGAATTAATATTTAGGTCATTTTCGTTCTACCTAGGCATATTCTTGTCCAATTAGGGTTTTTAACCAATCATGTTCATCCAATAGGTGTGTTTGTGTCATTGGATGATCAATTAGGTCATTTTCGTCCTCCCTAGGCTTATTCTTGTCCAATTAGGGTTTTTAACCAATTTTGTGCATCCAGTAGGTGTGTTTGTGTCATTGGATGATCAATTAGGTCATTTTCCTCCTCCCTAGGCTTATTCTTGTCCAATTAGGGTTTTTAACCAATCTTGTGCGTCCAATAAGTTTGTTTGTGTCATTGAATTAATATTTAGGTCATTTTCGTCCTCCCTAGGCTTATTCTTGTCCAATTAGGGGTTTTAACCAATCTTGTGCATCCAATAGGTGTGTTTGTGTCATTGGATGATCAATTAGGTCATTTTCGTCGTCCCTAGGCTTATTCTTGTCCAATTAGGGTTTTTAACCAATGTTGTGCATCCAATAAGTTTGTTTGTGTCATTGAATTAATATTTAGGTCATTTTCGTCCTCCTTAGGCATATTCTTGTCCAATTAGGGTTTTTAACCAATCTTGTGCATCCAATAGGTGTGTTTGTGTCATTGGATGATCAATTAGGTCATTTTCGTCCTCCCTAGGCATATTCTTGTCCAATTAGGGTTTTTAACCAATCTTGTGCATCCAATAGGTGTGTTTGTGTCATTGGATGATCAATTAGGTCATTTTCGTCCTCCCTAGGCATATTCTTGTCCAATTAGGGTTTTTAACGAATCTTGAGCATCCAATAGGTGTGTTTGTGTCATTGGATGATCAATTAGGTCATTTTCGTCCTCCCTATGCATATTCTTGTCCAATTAGGGTTTTTAACGAATCTTGTGCATCCAATAGGTGTGTTTGTGTCATTGGATGATCAATTAGGTCATTTTCGTCCTCCCTAGGCATATTCTTGTCCAATTAGGGTTTTTAACCAATCTTGTGCATCCAATAGGTGTGTTTGTGTCATTGGATGATCAATTAGGTCATTTTCGTCCTCCCTAGGCTTATTCTTGTCCAATTAGGGTTTTTAACCAATCTTGTGCATCCAATAGGTGTGTTTGTGTCATTGGATGATTAATTAGGTCGTTTTCGTCGTCCCTAGGCTTATTCTTGTCCAATTAGGGTTTTTAACCAATCTTGTGCATCCAATAGGTGTGTTTGTGTCATTGGATGATCAATTAGTTCATTTTCGTCCTACCTAGACTTATTCTTGTCAAATTAGGGTTTTTAATCAATCTTGTGCATCCAATAACTTTGTTTGTGTCATTGAATTAATATTTAGGTCATTTTCGTCCTCCCTAGGCATATTCTTGTCCAATTAGGGTTTTTAACCAATCTTGTGCATCCAATAGGTGTGTTTGTGTCATTGGATGATCAATTAGGTCATTTTCGTCCTACCTAGACTTATTCTTGTCAAATTAGGGTTTTTAATCAATCTTGTGCATCCAATAACTTTGTTTGTGTCATTGAATTAATATTTAGGTCATTTTCGTCCTCCCTAGGCATATTCTTGTCCAATTAGGGTTTTTAACCAATCTTGTGCATCCAATAGGTGTGTTTGTGTCATTGGATGATCAATTAGGTTATTTTCGTCCTTCCTAAGCTTACTCTTGTCCACTTAGGGTTTTTAACCGATGTTGTGCATCCAATAAGTTCATTTGTGTCATTGGATTAACATTAAGGTCATTTTTGTCCTCCCTAGGCATATTCTTGTCCAATTAGGGTTTTTAACCAATCTTGTGCATCCAATAGGTGTGTTTGTGTCATTGGATGATCAATTAGGTCACATTGATCCTCCCTAGGCTTATTCTTGTCCAATTAGGGTTTTTAACCAATCTTGTGCATCCAATAAGTTCATTTGTGTCATTGGATTAACATTTAGGTCATTTTCGTCCTCCCTAGGCATATTCTTGTCCAATTAGGGTTTTTAACCAATCTTGTGCATCCAATAGGTGTGTTTGTGTCATTGGATGATCAATTTAGGTCATTTTCGTCCTCCTTAGGCATATTCTTGTCCAATTAGGGTTTTTAACCAATCTTGTGCATCCAATAAGTTCATTTGTGTCATTGGATTAACATTTAGGTCATTTTCGTCCTCCCTAGGCATATTCTTGTCCAATTAGGGTTTTTAACCAATCTTGTGCATCCAATAGGTGTGTTTGTGTCATTGGATGATCAATTTAGGTCATTTTCGACCTCTCTAGGCATATTCTTACCCAATTAGGGTTTTAAACCAATCTTGTGCATCCAATAAGTTGAGTTGTGTCATTGGAATATCATTTAGGTCATTTTCGTCCTCCCTAGGCTTATTCTTGTCCAATTAGAATTTTTAACCAATCTTGTGCATCCAATAGGTGTGTTTGTGTCATTGGATGATCAATTAGGTCATTTTCGTCCTCCCTAGGCTTATTCTTGTCCAATTAGGGTTTTTAACCAATCTTGTGCATCCAATAGGTGTGTTTGTGTCATTGGATGATCAATCTAGGTCATTTTCGATCTCTCTAGCCATATTCTTGTCCAATTAGGGTTTTTAACCAATCTTGTGCATCCAATAGGTGTGTTTGTGTCATTGGATGATCAATTAGGTCATTTTCGTCCTCCCTAGGCATATTCTTGTCCAATTAGGGTTTTTACCCAATCTTGTGCATCCAATAAGTTCATTTGTGTCATTGGATGATCAATTAGGTCATTTTCGTCCTCCCTAGGCTTATTCTTGTGCAATTAGGGTTTTTAACCAATCTTCTGCATCCAATAGGTGTGTTTGTTTCATTGGATGATCAATTAGGTCATTTTCGTCCTCCCTAGGCTTATTCTTGTCCAATAAAGGTTTTTAACCAATCTTGTGCATCCAATAACTTTGTTTGTGTCATTGAATTAATATTTAGGTCATTTTCCTCCTCCCTAGGCATATTCTTGTCCAATTAGGGTTTTTAACCAATCTTGTGCATCCAATAGGTGTGTTTGTGTCATCGGATGATCAATTAGGTCATTTTCGTCCTCCCTAGACTTATTCTTGTCCAATTAGGGTTTTTAACCAATCTTGTGCATCCAATAAGTTCATTTGTGTCATTGGATTAACATTTAGGTCATTTTCGTCCTCCCTAGGCATATTCTTGTCCAATTAGGGTTTTTAACCAATCTTGTGCATCCAATAGGTGTGTTTGTGTTATTGGATGATCAATTAGGTCATTTTCGTCCTCCCTAGGGTTATTCTTGTCCAATTAGGATTTTTAACCAATCTTGTGCATCCAATAAGTTCATTTGTGTCATTGGATGATCAATTAGGTCATTTTCGTCCTCCCTAGGCATATTCTTGTCCAACTAGGGATTTTAACCAATCTTGTGCATCCAATAGGTGTGTTTGTGTCATTGGATGATCAATTAGGTCATTTTCGTCCTCCCTAGGCATATTCTTGTCCAACTAGGGTTTTTAACCAATCTTGTGCATCCAATAGGTGTGTTTGTGTCATTGGATGATCAATTAGGTCATTTTCGTCCTCCCTAGGCTTATTCTTGTCCAATTAGGGTTTTTAACCAATCTTGTGCATCCAATAGGTGTGTTTGTGACATTGGATGATCAATTAGGTCATTTTCGTCCTCCCTAGGCTTATTCTTTTCCAATTAGGGTTTCTAACCAATCTTGTGCATCCAACAAGTTTGTTTATGTCATTGAATTAATATTTAGGTCATTTTCGTCCTCCCTAGGCATATTCTTGTCCAATTAGGGTTTTTAACCAATCTTGTGCATCCAATAGGTGTGTTTGTGTCATTGGATGATCAATTAGGTCATTTTCGTCCTCCCTAGGCTTATTCTTGTCCAATTAGGGTTTTTAACCAATCTTGTGCATCCAATAGGTGTGTTTGTGTCATTGGATGATCAATTAGGTCATTTTCGTCCTCCCTAGGCATATTCTTGTCCAATTAGGGTTTTTAACCAATCTTGTGCATCCAATAGGTGTGTTGGTGTCATTGGATGATAAATTAGGTCATTTACGTCCTCCCTATGCTTATTCTTGTCCAATTAGGGTTTTTAACCAATCTTGAGCATCCAATAACTTTGTTTGTGTCATTGAATTAATATTTAGGTAATTTTCGTCCTCCATAGGCATATTCTTGTCCAATAAGGGTTTTTAACCAATCTTGTGCATCCAATAGGTGTGTTTGTGTCATTGGATGATCAATTAGGTCATTTTCGTCCTCCCTAGGCTTATTCTTGTCCAATTAGGGTTTTTAACCAATCTTGTGCATCCAATAGGTGTGTTTGTGTCATTGGATGATCAATTAGCTCATTTTCGTCCTCCCTAGCCTTATTCTTGTCCAATTAGGGTTTTTAACCAATCTTGTGCATCCAATAAGTTCATTTGTGTCATTGGATTAACATTTAGGTCATTTTCGTCCTCCCTAGGCATATTCTTGTCCAATTAGGGTTTTTAACCAATCTTGTGCATCCAATAGGTTGAGTTGTGTCATTGGATTAACATTTAGGTCATTTTCGTCCTCCCTATGCTTATTCTTGTCCAATAAGGGTTTTTAACCAATCTTGTGCATCCAATAAGTTCATTTGTGTCATTGGATTAACATTTAGGTCATTTTCGTCCTCCCTAGGCATATTCTTGTCCAATTAGAGTTTTAGACCAATCTTGTGCATCCAATAGGTGTGTTTGGGTCATTGGATGATCAATTAGGTTATTTTCGTCCTCCCTAGGCTTATTCTTGTCCAATTAGGATTTTTAACTAATCTTGTTCATCCAATAAGTTCATTTGTGTCATTGGATGATCAATTAGGTCATTTTCGTCCTCCCTAGGCATATTCTTGTCCAATTAGGGTTTTTAACCAATCTTGTGCATCCAATAGGTGTGTTTGTGTCATTGGATGATCAATTAGTTAATTTTCGTCCTCCCTAGGCTTATTCTTGTCCAATTAGGGTTTTTAACCAATCTTGTGCATCCAATAGGTGTGTTTGTGTCATTGGATGATCAATTAGGTCATTTTCGTCCTCCCTAGGCATATTCTTGTCCAATTAGGGTTTTTAACCAATCTTGTGAATCCAATATGTTCATTTGTGTCATTGGATTAACATTTAGGTCATTTTCGTCCTCCCTAGGCATATTCTTGTCCAATTAGGGTTTTTAACCAATCTTGTGCATCCAATAGGTGTGTTTGTGTCATTGGATGATCAATTAGGTTATTTTCGTCCTCCCTAGGCTTATTCTTGTCCAATTAGGGTTTTTAACCAATCTTGTGCATCCAATAGGTGTGTTTGTGTCATTGGATGACCAATTAGGTCATTTTCGTCCTCCCTAGGCATATTCTTGTCCAATTAGGGTTTTTAACGAATCTTGTGCATCCATTAGGTGTGTTTGTGGCAATGGATGATCAATTAGGTCATTTTCGTCCTCCCTAGGCTTATTCTAGTCAAATTAGGGCTTTTAACCAATCTTGTGCATCCAATAGGTGTGTTTGTGTCATTGGATGATCAATTAGGTCATTTTCGTCCTCCCTAGGCTTATTCTTGTCCAATTAGGGTTTTTAACCAATCTTGTGCATCCAATAGGTGTGTTTGTGTCATTGGATGATCAATTAGGTTATTTTCGTCCTCCCTAGGCTAATTCTTGTCCAATTAGGGTTTTTAACCAATCTTGTGCATCCAATAAGTTGAGTTGTTTCATTGGATTAACATTTAGGTCATTGTCGTCCTCCCTAGGCATATTCTTGTCCAATTAGGGTTTTTAACCAATCTTGTGCATCCAATAGGTGTGTTTGTGTCATTGGATGATCAATTAGGTCATTTTCCTCCTCCCTAGACTTATTCTTGTCCAATTAGGGTTTTTAACCAATCTTGTGCATCCAATAGGTGTGTTTGTGTCATTGGATGATCAATTAGGTCATTTTTGTCCTCCCTAGGCTTATTCTTGTCCAATTAGGGTTTTTAACCAGTCTTATGCATCCAATAGGTGTGTTTGTGTCATTGGATGATCAATTAGGTCATTTTTGTCCTCCCTAGGCTTATTTTTGTCCAATTAGTGTTTTTAACCAATCTTGTGCATCCAATAAGTTCATTTGTGTCATTGGATGATCAATTAGGTCATTTTCGTCCTCCCTAGGCATATTCATGTCCAACTATGGTTTTTAACCAATCTTGTGCATCCAATAGGTGTGTTTGTGTCATTGGATGATCAATTAGGTCATTTTCGTCCTCCCTAGGCTTATTCTTGTCCAATTAGGGTTTTTAACCAATCTTGTGCATCCAATAGGTGTGTTTGTGTCATTGGATGATCAATTAGGTCATTTTATCCTCCCTAGGCTTATTCTTGTCCAATTAGGATTTTTAACCAATCTTGTGCATCCAATAGGTGTGTTTGTGTCATTGGATGATCAATTAGGTCATTTTCATCCTCCCTAGGCTTATTCTTGTCCAATTAGGGTTTTTAACCAATCTTGTGCATCCAATAGGTGTGTTTGTGTCATTGGATGATCAATTAGGTCATTTTCGTCCTCCCTAGGCTTATTCTTGTCCAATTAGGGTTTTTAACAGTTCTTGTGCATCTAATAGGTGTGTATGTGTCATTGGATGATCAATTAGGTCATTTTCGTCCTCCCTAGGCTTATTCTTGTCCAATTAGGGTTTTTAACCAATCTTGTGCATCCAATAGGTGTGTTTGTGTCATTGGATGATCAATTAGGTCATTTTCGTCCTCCCTAGGCATATTCTTGTCCAATAAGGGTTTTTAACCAATCTTGTGCATCCAATAAGTTTGTCTGTTTCATTGAATTAATATTTAGGTCATTTTCGTCCTCCATAGGCATATTCTTGTCCAATTAGGGTTTTTAACGAATCTTGTGCATCCAATAGGTATGTTTGTGTCATTGAATGATCAATTAGATCATTTTCGTCCTCCCTCGGCTTATTCTTGTCCAATTAGGGTTTTTAACCAATCTTGTGCATCCAATAAGTTGAGTTGTGTCATTGGATTAACATTTAGGTCATTTTCGTCATCCCTAGGCTTATTCTTGTCCAATTAGGGTTTTTAACCAATCTTGTGCATCCAATAGGTGTGTTTGTGTCATTGGATGATCAATTAGGTCATTTACGTCCTCCCTAGGCTTATTCTTGTCCAATTAGGGTTTTTAACCAATCTTGTGCATCCAAGAAGTTGAGTTGTGTCATTGGATTAACATTTAGGTCATTTTTCGTCCTCCCTAGGCTTATTCTTGTCCAATTAGGGTTTTTAACCAATCTTGTGCATCCAATAAGTTCATTTGTGTCATTGGATTAACATTTAGGTCATTTTCGTCCTCCCTAGGCATATTCTTGTCCAATTAGGGTTTTTAACCAATCTTGTGCATCGAATAGGTGTATTTGTGTCATTGGATGATCAATTAGGTTATTTTCTTCCTCCTTAGGCTTATTCTTGTCCAATTAGGGTTTTTAACCAATCTTGTGCATCCAATAGGTGTGTTTGTGTCATTGGATGATCAATTAGGTCATTTTCGTCCTCCCTAGGCATATTCTTGTCCAAATAGGGTTTGTAACCAATCTTGTGCATCCAATAAGTTTGTTTGTTTCATTGAATTAATATTTAGGTCATTTTCGTCCTCCCTAGGCATATTCTTGTCCAATTATGGTTTTTAACCAATCTTGTGCATCCAATAGGTGTGTTTGTGTCATTGGATGATCAATTAGGTCATTTTCGTCCTCCCTAGGCTTATTCTTGTCCAATTAGGGGTTTTAACCAATCTTGTGCATCCAATAAGTTCATTTGTGTCATTGGATGATCAATTAGGTGATTTTCGTCCTCCCTAGGCATATTCTTGTCCAACTAGGGTTTTAAACCAATCTTGTACATCCAATAGGTGTGTTTGTGTCTTTGGATGATCAATTAGACCATTTTCGTCCTCCCTAGGCTTATTCTTGTCCTATTAGGGTTTTTAACCAATCTTGTGCATCCAATAGGTGTGTTTGTGTCATTGGATGATCAATTAGGTCATTTTCGTCCTCCCTAGGCTTATTCTTGTCCAATTAGGGTTTTTAACCAATCTTGTGCATCCAATAGGTGTGTTTGTGTCATTGGATGATCAATTAGGTCATTTTCGTCCTCCCTAGGCTTATTCTTGTCCAATTAGGGTTTATAACCAATCTTGTGCAACCAATAGGTGTGTTTGTGTCATTGGATGATCAATTAGGTCATTTTCGTCCTCCCTAGGCTTATTCTTGCCCAATTAGGGTTTTTAACCAATCTTGTGCATCCAATAAGTTGAGTTGTGTCATTGGATTAGCATTTAGGTCATTTTCGTCCTCTCTAGGCTTATTCTTGTCCAATTAGGGTTTTTAACCAATCTTGTGCATCCAATAAGTTCATTTGTGTCATTGGATTAACATTTAGGTCATTTTCGTCCTCCCTAGGCATATTCTTGTCCAATTAGGGTTTTTAACCAATCTTGTGCATCCAATAAGTTCATTTGTGTCCTTGAATTAACATTTAGGTCATTTTCGTCCTCCCTAGGCATATTCTTGTCCAATTAGGTTTTTTTAACCAATCTTGTGCTTCCAATAGGTGTGTTTGTGTCATTGGATGATCAATTAGGTCATTTTCGTCCTCCCTAGGCTTATTCTTGTCCAATTAGGGATTTTAGCCAATCTTGTGCATCCAATAACTTTGTTTGTGTCAATGAATTAATATTTAGGTCATTTTCGTCCTCCCTAGGCATATTCTTGTCCAATTAGGGTTTTTGACCAATCTTGTGCATCCAATAGGTGTGTTTGTGTCATTGGATGATCAATTAGGTCATTTTCGTCCTCCCTAGGCTTATTCTTGTCCAATTAGGGTTTTTAACCAATCTTGTGCATCCAATAAGTTCATTTGTGTCATTGGATGATCAATTATGTCATTTTCGTCCTCCCTAGGCATATTCTTGTCCAACTAGGGTTTTTAACCAATCTTGTGCTTCCAACAGGTATGTTTGTGTCATTGGATGATCAATTAGGTCATTTTCGTCCTTCCTAGGCTTATTCTTGTCCAATTAGGGTTTTTAACCAATCTTGTGCATCCAATAAGTTCATTTGTGTCATTGGATTAACATTTAGGTCATTTTCGTCCTCCCTAGGCATATTCTTGTCCAATTAGGGTTTTTAACCAATCTTGTGCATCCAATAGGTGTGTTTGTGTCATTGGATGATCAATTAGGTCATTTTCGTCCTCCCTAGGCTTATTCTTGTCCAATTAGGGTTTTTAACCAATCTTGTGCATCCAATAAGTTTATTTGTGTCATTGGATTAACATTTAGGTCATTTTCGTCCGCCCTAGGCATATTCTTGTCCAATTAGGGTTTTTAACCAATTTTGTGCATCCAGTAGGTGTGTTTGTGTCATTGGATGATCAATTAGGTCATTTTCGTCCTCCCTAGGCTTATTCTTTTCCAATTAGGGTTTTTAACCAATCTTGTGCATCCAATAAGTTTGTTTGTGTCATTGAATTAATATTTAGGTCATTTTCGTCCTCCCTAGGCATATTGTTGTCCAATTAGGGGTTTTAACCAATCTTGTGCATCCAATAGGTGTGTTTGTGTCATTGGATGATCAATTAGGTCACTTTCGTCCTCCCTAGGCATATTCTTGTCCAATTAGGGTTTTTAACCAATCTTGTGCATCCAATAGGTGTGTTTGTGTCATTGGATGATCAATTAGGTCATTTTCGTCCTCCCTAGGCTTATTCTTGTCCAATTAGGGTTTTTAACCAATCTTGTGCATCCAATAAGTTGAGTTGTGTCATTGGATTAACATTTAAGTCATATTCGTCCTCCCTAGGCTTATTCTTGTCCAATGAGGGTTTTTAACCAATCTTGTGCATCCAATAAGTTCATTTGTGTCATTGGATTAACATTTAGGTCATTTTCGTCCTCCCTAGGCATATTCTTGTCCAATTAGGGTTTTTAACCAATCTTGTGCATCCAATAGGTGTGTTTGTGTCATTGGATGATCAATTAGGCCATTTTCGTCCTCCTTATGCTTATTCTTGTCCAATTAGGGTTTTTAACCAATGTTGTGCATCCAATAACTTTGTTTCTGTCATTGAATTAATATTTATGTCATTTTCGTCCTCCCTAGGCTTATTCTTGTCCAATTAGGGTTTTTAACCAATCTTGTGCATCCAATAAGTTGAGTTGTGTCATTGGATTAACATTTAGGTCATATTCGTCCTCCCTAGGCTTATTCTTGTCCAATTAGGGTTTTTAACCAATCTTGTGCATCCAATAAGCTCTTTTGTGTCATTGGATTAACATTTAGGTCATTTTCGTCCTCCCTAGGCATATTCTTGTCCAATTAGGGTTTTTAACCAATCTTGTGCTTCCAATAGGTGTGTTTGTGTCATTGGATGATCAATTAGGTCATTTTTGTCCTCCCTAGGCTTATTCTTGTCCAATTAGGGTTTTTAACCAATCTTGTGCATCCAATAAGTTGAGTTGTGTCATTGGATTAACATTTAGGTCATTTTCGTCCTCCGTAGCCTTTTTCTTGTCCAATTAGGGTTTTTAACCAATCTTGTGCATCCAATAAGTTGAGTTGTGTCATTGGATTAACATTTAGGTCATTTTCGTCCTCCCTAGGCTTATTCTTGTCCAATTAGGGTTTTTAACCAATCTTGTGCATCCAATAGGTGTGTTTGTGTCATTAGATTATCAATTAGGTCATTTTCGTCCTCCCTAGGCTTATTCTTGTCCAATTAGGGTTTATAACCAATCTTGTGTATCCAATAACTTTGTTTGTGTCATTGAATTAATATTTAGGTCATTTTCGTCCTCCCTAGGCATATTCTTGTCCAATTAGGGTTTTTAACCAATCTTGTGCATCCAATAGGTGTGTTTGTGTCATTGGATGATCAATTAGGTCATTTTCGTCCTCCCTAGGCTTATTCTTGTCCAATTAGGGTTTTTAACCAATCTTGTGCATCCAATAAGTTTATTTGTGTCATTGGATTAACATTTAGGTCATTTTCGTCCTCCCTAGGCATATTCTTGTCAAATAAGGGTTTTTAACAAATCTTGTGCTTCCAATAGGTGTGTTTGTGTCATTGGACGATCAAATAGATCATTTTCGTCCTCCCTAGGCTTATCCTTGTCCAATTAGGGTTTTTAACCAAAGTTGTGCATCCAATAAGTTCGTTTGTGTCATTGAATTAACATTTAGGTCATTTTTGTCCTCCCTAGGCATATTCTTGTCCAATTAGGGTTTTTAACCAATTTTGTGCATCCAGTAGGTGTGTTTGTGTCATTGGATGATCAATTAGGTCATTTTCGTCCTCCCTAGGCTTATTCTTGTCCAATTAGGGGTTTTAACCAATCTATTGCATCCAATAGGTGTGTTTGTGTCATTGGATGATCAATTAGGTCACTTTCGTCCTCCCTAGGCATATTCTTGTCCAATTAGGGTTTTTAACCAATCTTGTGCATCCAATAGGTGTGTTTGTGTCATTGGATGATCAATTTGGTCATTTTCGTCCTCCCTAGGCATATTCTTGTCCAATTAGGGTTTTTAACCAATCTTGTGCATCCAATAGGTGTGTTTGTGTCATTGGATGATCAATTAGGTCCTTTTCGTCCTCCGTAGGCTTATTCTTGTCCAATTAGGGTTTTTAACCAATCTTGTGCATCCAATAAGTTTATTTGTGTCATTGGATTAACATTTAGGTCATTTTCGTCCTCCCTAGGCATATTCTTGTCCAATTAGGGTTTTTAACCAATCTTGTGCTTCCAATAGATGTGTTTGTGTCATTGGATGATCAAATAGATCATTTTCGTCCTCCCTAGGCTTATCCTTGTCCAATTAGGGTTTTTAACCAATGTTGTGCATCCAATAAGTTCGTTTGTGTCATTGAATTAACATTTAGGTCATTTTTGTCCGCCCTAGGCATATTCTTGTCCAATTAGGGTTTTTAACCAATTTTGTGCATCCAGTAGGTGTGTTTGTGTCATTGGATGATCAATTAGGTCATTTTCGTCCTCCCTAGGCTTATTCTTGTCCAATTAGGGTTTTTAACCAATCTTGTGCATCCAATAAGTTTGTTTGTGTCATTGAATTAATATTTAGGTCATTTTCGTCCACCCTAGGCATATTCTTGTCCAATTAGGGGTTTTAACCAATCTTGTGCATCCAATAGGTGTGTTTGTGTCATTGGATGATCAATTAGGTCACTTTCGTCCTCCCTAGGCATATTCTTGTCCAATTAGGTTTTTTAACCAATCTTGTGCATCCAATAGGTGTGTTTGTGTCATTGGATGATCAATTAGGTCATTTTCATCCTCCCTAGGCTGATTCTTGTCCAATTAGGGTTTTTAACCAATCTTGTGCATCCAATAAGTTCATTTGTGTCATTGGATTAAAATTTAGGTCATTTTCGTCCTCCCTAGGCATATTCTTGTCCAATTAGGGTTTTTAACCAATCTTGTGCATCCAATAGGTGTGTTTGTGTCATTGGATGATCAATTAGGCCATTTTCGTCCTCCTTATGCTTATTCTTGTCCAATTAGGGTTTTTAACCAATGTTGTGCATCCAATAACTTTGTTTCTGTCATTGAATTAATATTTATGTCATTTTCGTCCTCCCTAGGCTTATTCTTGTCCAATTAGGGTTTTTAACCAATCTTGTGCATCCAATAAGTTGAGTTGTGTCATTGGATTAACATTTAGGTCATATTCGTCCTCCCTAGGCTTATTCTTGTCCAATTAGGGTTTTTAACCAATCTTGTGCATCCAATAAGCTCATTTGTGTCATTGGATTAACATTCAGGTCATTTTCGTCCTTCCTAGGCATATTCTTGTCCAATTAGGGTTTTTAACCAATCTTGTGCTTCCAATAGGTGTGTTTGTGTCATTGGATGATCAATTAGGTCATTTTCGTCCTCCCTAGGCTTATTCTTGTCCAATTAGGGTTTTTAACCAATCTTGTGCATCCAATAAGTTTGTTTATGTCATTGAATTAATAGTTAGGTCATTTTCGTCCTCCCTAGGCGTATACTTGTCCAATTAGGGTTTTTAACCAATCTTGTGCATCCAATAGGTGTGTTTGTGTCATTGGATGATCAATTAGGTCATTTTCGTCCTCCCTAGGCTTATTCTTGTCCAATTAGGGTTTTTAACCAATCTTGTGCATCCAATAAGTTCATTTGTTTCATTGAATTAATATTTAGGTCATTTTCGTCCTCCCTAGGCATATTCTTGTCCAATTAGGGTTTTTAACCAATCTTGTGCATCCAATAGGTGTGTTTGTGTCATTGGATGATCAATTAGGTCATTTTCGTCCTCCCTAGGCTTATTCTTGTCCAATTAGGGTTTTTAACCAATCTTGTGCATCCAATAAGTTTAGTTGTGTCATTGGATGATCAATTAGGTCATTTTCGTCCTCCCTAGGCATATTCTTGTCCAATTAGGGTTTTTAACCAATCTTGTGCATCCAATAGGTGTGTTTGTGTCATTGGATGATCAATTAGGTCATTTTCGTCCTCCCTAGGCTTATTCTTGTCCAATTAGGGTTTTTAACCAATCTTGTGCATCCAATAAGTTCATTTGTGTCATTGGATTAACATTTAGATCATTTTCGTCCTGCCTAGGCATATTCTTGTCCAATTAGGGTTTTTAACCAATCTTGTGCATCCAATAGGTGTGTTTGTGTCATTGGATGATCAATTAGGTTATTTTCGTCCTCCCTAGGCTTATTCTTGTCCAATTAGGGTTTTTAACCAATCTTGTGCATCCAATAGGTGTGTTTGTGTCATTGGATGACCAATTAGGTCATTTTCGTCCTCCCTAGGCATATTCTTGTCCAATTAGGGTTTTTAACCAATCTTGTGCATCCAATAGGTGTGTTTGTGTCATTGGATGATCAATTAGGTCATTTTCGTCCTCCCTAGGCTTATTCTTGTCCAATTAGGGTTTTTAACCAATCTTGTGCATCCAATAAAGTTCATTTGTGTCATTGGATTAACATTTAGGTCATTTTCGTCCTCCCTAGGCATATTCTTGTCCAATTAGGGTTTTTAACCAATCTTGTTCATCCAATAGGTGTGTTTGTGTCATTGGATGATCAATTAGGTCATTTTCGTCCTCCCTAGGCTTATTCTTGTCCAATTAGGGTTTTTAACCAATCTTGTGCATCCAATATGTGTGTTTGTGTCATTGGATGATCAATTAGGTCATTTTCGTCCTCCCTAGGCTTATTCTTGTCCATTTAGGGTTTTTAACCAATCTTGTGCATCCAATAGGTGTGTTTGTGTCATTGGATGATCAATTAGGTCATTTTCGTCCTCCCTATGCTTATTCTTGTCCAAATAGGCTTTTTAACCAATCTTGTGCATCCAAAAACTTTGTTTGTGTCATTGAATTAATATTTAGGTCATTTTCGTCCTCCCTAGGCATATTCTGGTCCAATTAGGGTTTTTAACCAATCTTGTGCATCCAATAGGTGTGTTTGTGTCATTGGATGATCAATTAGGTCATTTTCGTCCTCCCTAGGCTTATTCTTGTCCAATTAGGGTTTTTAACCAATCTTGTGCATCCAATATGTGTGTTTGTGTCATTGGATGACCAATTAGGTCATTTATGTCCTCCCTAGGCATATTCTTGTCCAATTAGGGTTTTTAACCAAACTTGTGCATCCATTAGGTGTGTTTGTGGCAATGGATGATCAATTAGGTCATTTTCGTCCTCCATAGGCTTATTCTTGTCCAATTAGGGTTTTTAACCAATCTTGTGCATCCAATAGGTGTGTTTGTGTCATTGGATGATCAATTAGGTCATTTTCGTCGTCCCTAGGCTTATTCTTGTCCAATTAGGGTTTTTAACCAATTCTTGTGCATCCGATAAGTTTGTTTGTGTCATTGAATTAATATTTAGGTCATTTTCGTCCTCCCTAGGCATACTCTTGTCCAATTAGGGTTTTTATTCAATCTTGTGATTCCAATAGGTGTGTTTGTGTCATTGGATGATCAATTAGGTCATTTTGGTCCTCCCTAGGCTTATTCTTGTCCAATTAGGGTTTTTAACCAATCTTGTGCATCCAATAAGTTGAGTTGTGTCATTGGATTAACATTTAGGTCATTTTCGTCCTCCCTAGGCTTATTCTTGTCCAATTAGGGTTTTTAACCAATCTTGTGCATCCAATAGGTGTTTTTGTGTCATTGGATGATCAATTAGGTTATTTTCGTCCTCCCTAGGCTTATTCTTGTCCAATTAGGGTTTTTAACCAATCTTGTGCATCCAATAAGTTGAGTTGTGTCATTGGATTAACATTTAGGTCATTTTGATTCTTCCTAGGCTTATTCTTGTCGAATTAGGTTTTTAACCAATCTTGTGCATCCAATAAGTTCATTTGTGTCATTGGATTCACATTTAGGTCATTTTCGTCCTCCCTAGGCATATTCTTGTCCAATTAGGGTTTTTAACCAATCTTGTGCATCCAATAGGTGTGTTTATCTCATTGGATGATCAATTAGGTCACTTTGATCGTCCCTATGCTTATTCTTGTCCAATTAGGGTTTTTAACCAATCTTGTGCATCCAATAAGTTCATTTGTTTCATTGGATTAACATTTAGGTCATTTTCGTCCTCCCTAGGCATATTCTTGTCCAATTAGTGTTTTTAACCAATCTTGTGCATCCAATAGGTGTGTTTATCTCATTGGATGATCAATTAGGTCACTTTGATCGTCCCTATGCTTATTCTTGTCCAATTAGGGTTTTTAACCAATCTTGTGCATCCAATAAGTTCATTTGTTTCATTGGATTAACATTTAGGTCATTTTCGTCCTCCCTAGGCATATTCTTGTCCAATTAGTGTTTTTAACCAATCTTGTGCATCCAATAGGTGTGTTTGTGTCATTGGATGATCAATTAGGTCATTTTCGTCCTCCCTAGGCTTATTCTTGTCCAATTAGGGTTTTTAACCAATCTTGTGCATCCAATAAGTTTATTTGTGTCATTGAATTAATATTTAGGTCATTTTCGTCCTCCCTAGGCATATTCTTGTCCAATTCGGGTTTTTAACCAATCTTGTGCATCTAATAAGTTCATTAGTGTCATTGGATGATCAATTAGGTCATTTTCGTCCTCCCTAGGCATATTCTTGTCCAATTAGGGTTTTTAACCAATCTTGTGCATCCAATAGGTGTGT
This sequence comes from Cicer pinnatifidum, assembly GCA_037974775.1. Taxonomy (NCBI): domain Eukaryota; kingdom Viridiplantae; phylum Streptophyta; class Magnoliopsida; order Fabales; family Fabaceae; genus Cicer; species Cicer pinnatifidum. Next base: position 1,713,919 of record JBBPBR010000824.1, on the reverse strand, counting down.
TTGTGTCATTGGATGATCAATTAGGTCATTTTCGTCCTCCCTAGGCTTATTCTTGTCTAATTAGGGTTTTTAACCAATCTTGTGCATCCAATAGGTGTGTTTGTGTCATTGGATGATCAATTAGGTCATTTTCGTCCACCCTAGGCTTATTCTTGTCCAATTAGGGTTTTTAACCAATCTTGTGCATCCAATAAGTTCATTTGTGTCATTGGATTAACATTTAGGTCATATCCGTCCTCCCTAGGCATATTCTTGTCCAATTAGGGTTTTTAACCAATCTTGTGCGTCCAATAAGTTCATTTGTGTTATTGGATTAACATTTAGGTCATATTCGTCCTCCTTAGGCATATTCTTGTCCAATTAGGGTTTTTAACCAATCTTGTGCATCCAATAGGTGTGTTTGTGTCATTGGATGATCAATTAGGTCATTTTCGTCCTCCCTAGGCTTATTCTTGTCCAATTAGGGTTTTTAACCAATCTTGTGCATCCAATAGGTGTGTTTGTGTCATTGGATGATCAATTAGGTCATTTTCGTCCTCCCTAGGCTTATTCTTGTCCAATTAGCGTTTTTAATCAATCTTGTGCATCCAATAGGTGTGTTTGTGTCATTGGATGATCAATTAGGTCATTTTCGTCCTCCCTAGGCTTATTCTTGTCCAATTAGGGTTTTTAACCAATCTTGTGCATCCAATAAGTGTATTTGTGTCATTGGATTAACATTTAGGTCATTTTCGTCCTCCCTAGGCATATTCTTGTCCAATTAGGGTTTTTAACCAATCTTGTGCTTCCAATAGATGTGTTTGTGTCATTGGATGATCAAATTGATCATTTTCGTCCTCCCTAGGCTTATCCTTGTCCAATTAGGGTTTTTAACCAATGTTGTGCATCCAATAAGTTCGTTTGTGTCATTGAATTAACATTTAGGTCATTTTTGTCCGCCCTAGGCATATTCTTGTCCAATTAGGGTTTTTAACCAATTTTGTGAATCCAGTAGGTGTGTTTGTGTCATTGGATGATCAATTAGGTCATTTTCGTCCTCCCTAGGCTTATTCTTTTCAAATTAGGGTTTTTAACCAATCTTGTGCATCCAATAAGTTTGTTTGTGTCATTGAATTAATATTTAGGTCATTTTCGTCCTCCCTAGGCATATTCTTGTCCAATTAGGGGTTTTAACCAATCTTGTGCATCCAATAGGTGTGTTTGTGTCATTGGATGATCAATTAGGTCACTTTCGTCCTCCCTAGGCATATTCTTGTCCAATTAGGGTTTTTAACCAATCTTGTGCATCCAATAGGTGTGTTTGTGTCATTGGATGATCAATTAGGTCATTTTCGTCCTCCCTAGGCTTATTCTTGTCCAATTAGGGTTTTTAACCAATCTTGTGCATCCAATAAGTTGAGTTGTGTCATTGGATTAACATTTAAGTCATATTCGTCCTCCCTAGGCTTATTCTTGTCCAATGAGGGTTTTTAACCAATCTTGTGCATCCAATAAGTTCATTTGTGTCATTGGATTAACATTTAGGTCATTTTCGTCCTCCCTAGGCATATTCTTGTCCAATTAGGGTTTTTAACCAATCTTGTGCATCCAATAGGTGTGTTTGTGTCATTGGATGATCAATTAGGCCATTTTCGTCCTCCTTATGCTTATTCTTGTCCAATTAGGGTTTTTAACCAATGTTGTGCATCCAATAACTTTGTTTCTGTCATTGAATTAATATTTATGTCATTTTCGTCCTCCCTAGGCTTATTCTTGTCCAATTAGGGTTTTTAACCAATCTTGTGCATCCAATAAGTTGAGTTGTGTCATTGGATTAACATTTAGGTCATATTCGTCCTCCCTAGGCTTATTCTTGTCCAATTAGGGTTTTTAACCAATCTTGTGCATCCAATAAGCTCTTTTGTGTCATTGGATTAACATTTAGGTCATTTTCGTCCTCCCTAGGCATATTCTTGTCCAATTAGGGTTTTTAACCAATCTTGTGCTTCCAATAGGTGTGTTTGTGTCATTGGATGATCAATTAGGTCATTTTTGTCCTCCCTAGGCTTATTCTTGTCCAATTAGGGTTTTTAACCAATCTTGTGCATCCAATAAGTTGAGTTGTGTCATTGGATTAACATTTAGGTCATTTTCGTCCTCCGTAGCCTTTTTCTTGTCCAATTAGGGTTTTTAACCAATCTTGTGCATCCAATAAGTTGAGTTGTGTCATTGGATTAACATTTAGGTCATTTTCGTCCTCCCTAGGCTTATTCTTGTCCAATTAGGGTTTTTAACCAATCTTGTGCATCCAATAGGTGTGTTTGTGTCATTAGATTATCAATTAGGTCATTTTCGTCCTCCCTAGGCTTATTCTTGTCCAATTAGGGTTTATAACCAATCTTGTGTATCCAATAACTTTGTTTGTGTCATTGAATTAATATTTAGGTCATTTTCGTCCTCCCTAGGCATATTCTTGTCCAATTAGGGTTTTTAACCAATCTTGTGCATCCAATAGGTGTGTTTGTGTCATTGGATGATCAATTAGGTCATTTTCGTCCTCCCTAGGCTTATTCTTGTCCAATTAGGGTTTTTAACCAATCTTGTGCATCCAATAAGTTTATTTGTGTCATTGGATTAACATTTAGGTCATTTTCGTCCTCCCTAGGCATATTCTTGTCAAATAAGGGTTTTTAACCAATCTTGTGCTTCCAATAGGTGTGTTTGTGTCATTGGACGATCAAATAGATCATTTTCGTCCTCCCTAGGCTTATCCTTGTCCAATTAGGGTTTTTAACCAAAGTTGTGCATCCAATAAGTTCGTTTGTGTCATTGAATTAACATTTAGGTCATTTTTGTCCTCCCTAGGCATATTCTTGTCCAATTAGGGTTTTTAACCAATTTTGTGCATCCAGTAGGTGTGTTTGTGTCATTGGATGATCAATTAGGTCATTTTCGTCCTCCCTAGGCTTATTCTTGTCCAATTAGGGGTTTTAACCAATCTATTGCATCCAATAGGTGTGTTTGTGTCATTGGATGATCAATTAGGTCATTTTCGTCCTCCCTAGGCATATTCTTGTCCAATTAGGGTTTTTAACCAATCTTGTGCATCCAATAGGTGTGTTTGTGTCATTGGATGATCAATTAGGTCATTTTCGTCCTCCCTAGGCTTATTCTTGTCCAATTAGGGTTTTTAACCAATCTTGTGCATCCAATAGGTGTGTTTGTGTCATTGGATGATCAATTAGGTCGTTTTTGTCGTCCCTAGGCTTATTCTTGTCCAATTAGGGTTTTTAACCAATCTTGTGCATCCAATAGGTGTGTTTGTGTCATTGGATGATCAATTAGGTCAATTTCGTCCTACCTAGAATTATTCTTGTCAAATTAGGGTTTTTAATCAATCTTGTGCATCCAATAACTTTGTTTGTGTCATTGAATTAATATTTAGGTCATTTTCGTCCTCCCTAGGCATATTCTTGTCCAATTAGGGTTTTTAACCAATCTTGTGCATCCAATAGGTGTGTTTGTGTCATTGGATGATCAATTAGGTCATTTTCGTCCTACCTAGACTTATTCTTGTCAGATTAGGGTTTTTAATCAATCTTGTTCATCCAATAACTTTGTTTGTGTCATTGAATTAATATTTAGGTCATTTTCGTCCTCCCTAGGCATATTCTTGTCCAATTAGGGTTTTTAACCAATCTTGTGCATCCAATAGGTGTGTTTGTGTCATTGGATGATCAATTAGGTTATTTTCGTCCTTCCTAGGCTTACTCTTGTCCAATTAGGGTTTTTAACCAATGTTGTGCATCCAATAAGTTCATTTGTGTCATTGGATTAACATTTAGGTCATTTTCGTCCTCCCTAGGCATATTCTTGTCCAATTAGGGTTTTTAACCAATCTTGTGCATCCAATAGGTGTGTTTGTGTCATTGGATGATAAATTTAGGTCATTTTCGTCCTCCCTAGGCATATTCTTGTCCAATTAGGGTTTTTAACCAATCTTGTGCATCCAATAGGTGTGTTTGTGTCATTGGATGATCAATTAGGTCATTTTCGTCCTCCCTAGGCTTATTCTTGTCCAATTAGGGTTTTTAACCAATCTTGTGCATCCAATAAGTTCATTAGTGTCATTGGATGATCACTAAGGTCATTTTCGTCCTCCCTATGCATGTTCTTGTCCAACTAGGGTTTTTAACCAATCTTGTGCATCCAATAGGTGTGTTTGTGTCATTGGATGATCAATTAGGTCATTTTCGTCCTCCCTAGGCTTATTCTTGTCCAATTAGGGTTTTTAACCAATCTTGTGCATCCAATAAGTTCATTAGTGTTATTGGATGATCAATTAGGTCATTTTCGTCCTCCCTAGGCATGTTCCATTCCAACTAGGGTTTTTAACCAATCTTGTGCATCCAATAGGCGAGTTTGTGTCATTGGATGATCAATTAGGTCATTTTCGTCCTCCCTAGGCATATTATTGTCCAATTAGGGTTTTTAACCAATCTTGTGCATCCAATAAGTTTGTTTGTGTCATTGAATTAACATTTAGGTCATTTTCGTCCTCCCTAGGCATATTATTGTCCAATTAGGGTTTTTAACCAATCTTGTGCATCCAATAGGTGTGTTTGTGTCATTGGATGATCAATTAGGTCATTTTCGTCCTCCCTAAGCACATTCTTGTCCAATTAGGGTTTTTAACCAATCTTGTGCATCCAATAGGTGTGTTTGTGTCATTGGATGATCAATTAGGTCATTTTCGTCCTCCCTAGGCTTATTCTTGTCCAATTAGGGTTTTTAACCAATCTTGTGCATCCAATAAGTTCATTTGTGTCATTGGATTAACATTTAGGTCATTTTCGTCCTCCCCCGGCATATTCTTGTCCAATTAGGGTTTTTAACCAATCCTGTGTATCCAATAGGTGTGTTTGTGTCATTGGATGATCAATTAGGTCATTTTCATCCTCCCTAGGCTTATTCTTGTCCAATTAGGGTTTTTAACCAATCTTATGCATCCAATAGGTGTGTTTGTGTCATTGGATAATAAATTAGGTCATTTTCGTCCTCCCTAGGCATATTCTTGTCCAATTAGGGTTTTTAACCAATCTTGTGCATCCAATAGGTGTGTTTGTGTCATTGGATGATCAATTAGGTCATTTTCGTCCTCCCTAGGCTTATTCTTGTCCAATTAGGGTTTTTAACCAATCTTGTGCATCCAATAAGTTCATTTGTGTCATTGGATGATCATTTAGGTCATTTTCGTCCTCCCTAGGCTTATTCTTGTCCAACTAGGGTTTTTAACCAATCTTGTGCATCCAATAGGTGTGTTTGTGTCATTGGATGATCAATTAGGTCATTTTCGTCCTCCCTAGGCTTATTCTTGTCCAAGTAGGGTTTTTAACCAATCTTGTGCATCCAATAGGTGTGTTTGTGTCATTGGAAGATCAATTAGGTCATTTTCGTCCTCCCTAGGCTTATTCTTGTCCAATTAGGGTTTTTAACCAATCTTGTGCATCCAATATGTTCATTTGTGTCATTGGATGATCAATTAGGTCATTTTCGTCCTCCCTAGCCTTATTCTTGTCCAATTAAGGTTTTTAACCAATCTTGTGCATCCAATAAGTTCATTTGTGTCATTGGATTAACATTTAGGTCATTTTCGTCCTCCCTAGGCATATTCTTGTCCAATTAGGGTTTTTAACCAATCTTGTGCTTCCAATAGGTGTGTTTGTGACATTGGATGATCAATTAGGTCAATTTCGTCCTCCCTAGGCTTATTCTTGTCCAATTAGGGTTTTTAACCAATTTTGTGCAACCAATAAGTTTGTTTATGTCATTGAATTAATATTTAGGTCATTTTCGTCCTCCCTAGGCATCATCTTTTCCAATTAGGGTTTTTAACCAATCTTTTGCATCCAATAGGTGTGTTTGTGTCATTGGATGATCAATTAGGTCATTTTCGTCCTCCTTAGGCTTATTCCTGTCCAATTAGGGTTTTTAACCAATCTTGTGCATCCAATAAGTTTGTTTGTGACATTGAATTAATATTTAGGTCATTTTCGTCCTCCCTAGGCATATTCTTGTCCAATTAGGGTTTTTAACCAATCTTGTGCATCCAATAGGTGTGTTTGTGTCATTGGATGATCAATTAGGTCATTTTCGTCCTCCCTAGGCTTATTCTTGTCCAATTAGGGTTTTTAACCAATCTTGTGCATCCAATAAGTTCATTTGTGTCATTGGATTAACATTTAGGTCATTTTCGTCCACCCTAAGCATATTCTTGTCCAATTAGGGTTTTTAACCAATCTTGTGCATCCAATAGGTGTGTTTGTGTCATTGGATGATCAATTAGGTCATTTGCGTCCTCCCAAGGCTTATTCTTGTCCAATTAGGGTTTTTAACCAATCTTGTGCATCCAATAGGTGTGTTTGTGTCATTGGATGATCCGTTAGGTCATTTTCGTCCTCCCTAGGCTTATTCTTGTCCAATTAGGGTTTTTAACCAATCTTGTGCATCCAATAGGTGTGTTTGTGTCATTGGATGATCAATTAGGTCATTTTCGTCCTCCCTAGGCTTATTCTTGTCCAATTAGGGTTTTTAACCAATCTTGTGCATCCAATAAGTTTATTTGTGTCATTGGATTAACATTTAGGTCATTTTCGTCCTCCCTAGGCATATTCTTGTCCAATTAGGGTTTTTAACCAATCTTGTGCTTCCAATAGGTGTGTTTGTGTCATTGGATGATCAATTACGTCATTTTCGTCCTCCCTAGACATATCCTTGTCCAATTAGGGTTTTTAACGAATCTTGTGCATCCAATAGGTGTGTTTGTGTCATTGGATGATCAATTAGGTCATTTTCGTCCTCCCTAGGCTTATTCTTGTCCAATTAGGGTTTTTAACCAATTTTGTGCATCCAGTAGGTGTGTTTGTGTCATTGGATGATCAATTAGGTCATTTTCCTCCTCCCTAGGCTTATTCTTGTCCAATTAGGGTTTTTAACCAATCTTGTGCGTCCAATAAGTTTGTTTGTGTCATTGAATTAATATTTAGGTCATTTTCGTCCTCCCTAGGCTTATTCTTGTCCAATTAGGGGTTTTAACCAATCTTGTGCATCCAATAAGTGTGTTTGTGTCATTGGATGATCAATTAGGTCACTTTCGTCCTCCATAGGCATATTCTTGTCCAATTAGGGTTTTTAACCAATCTTGTGCATCCAATAGGTGTGTTTGTGTCATTGGATGATCAATTAGGTCATTTTCGTCCTCCCTAGGCTTATTCTTGTCCAATTAGGGTTTTTAACCAATCTTGTGCATCCAATAGGTGCGTTTGTGTCATTGGATGATCAATTAGGTAATTTTCGTCCTCCCTAGGCTTATTCTTGTCCAATTAGGGTTTTTAACCAATCTTGTGCATCCAATAAGTTCATTTGTGTCATTGGATTAACATTTAGGTCATTTTCGTCCTCCCCCGGCATATTCTTGTCCAATTAGGGTTTTTAACCAATCCTGTGTATCCAATAGGTGTGTTTGTGTCATTGGATGATCAATTAGGTCATTTTCATCCTCCCTAGGCTTATTCTTGTCCAATTAGGGTTTTTAACCAATCTTATGCATCCAATAGGTGTGTTTGTGTCATTGGATAATAAATTAGGTCATTTTCGTCCTCCCTAGGCATATTCTTGTCCAATTAGGGTTTTTAACCAATCTTGTGCATCCAATAGGTGTGTTTGTGTCATTGGATGATCAATTAGGTCATTTTCGTCCTCCCTAGGCTTATTCTTGTCCAATTAGGGTTTTTAACCAATCTTGTGCATCCAATAAGTTCATTTGTGTCATAGGATTAACAGTTAGGTTATTTTCGTCCTCCCTAGGCATATTCTTGTCCAATTAGGGTTTTTAACCAATCTTGTGCATCCAATAGGTGTGTTTGTGTCATTGGATGATCAATTAGGTCATTTTCGTCCTCCCTAGGCTTATTCTTGTCCAATTAGGGTTTTTAACCAATCTTGTGCATCTGATAAGTTTGTTTGTGTCATTAAATTAATATTGAGGTCATTTTCTTCCTCCCTAGGCATATTCTTTTCCAATTAGGGTTTTTAACCAATCTTGTGCATCCAATAAGTTGAGTTGTGTCATTGGATTAACATTTAGGTCATTTTCGTCGTCCCTGGGCTTATTCTTGTCCAATTAAGGTTTTTAATCAATCTTGTGCATCCAATAGGTGTGTTTGTGTCATTGGATGATCAATTAGGTCATTTTCGTCCTCCCTAGGCATATTCTTGTCCAATTAGGGTTTTTAACCAATCTTGTGCATCCAATAGGTGTGTTTGTGTCATTGGATGATCAATTAGGTCATTTTCGTCCTCCCTAGGCTTATTCTTGTCCAATTAGGGTTTTTAACCAATCTTGTCCATCCAATAGGTGTGTTTGTGTCATTGGATGATCAATTAGGTCATTTTCGTCCTCCCTAGACTTATTCTTGTCAAATTAGGGTTTTTAACCAATCTTGTGCATCCAATAACTTTGTTTGTGTCATTGAATTAATATTTATGTCATTTTCGTCCTCCCTAGGCATATTCTTGTCCAATTAGGGTTTTTAACCAATCTTGTGCATCCAATAGGTGTGTTTGTGTCATTGGATGATCAATTAGGTCATTTTCGTCCTCCCTAGGCTTATTCTTGTCCAATTAGGGTTTTAACCAATCATGAGCATCCAATAGGTGTGTTTGTGTCATTGGATGATCAATTAGGTCATTTTCGTCCTCCCTAGGCTTATTCTTGTCCAATTAGGGTTTTTAACCTATCTTGTGCATCCAACAAGTTTGTTTATGTCATTGAATTAATATTTAGGTCATTTTCGTCCTCCCTAGGCATATTCTTGTCCAATTAGGGTTTTTAACCAATCTTGTGCATCCAATAGGTGTGTTTGTGTCATTGGATGATCAATTAGGTCATTTTCGTCCTCCCTAGGCTTATTCTTGTCCAATTAGGGTTTTTAACCAATCTTGTGCATCCAATAAGTTGAGTTGTGTCATTGGATAATCATTTAGGTCATTTTCGTCCTCCCTAGGCTTATTCTTGTCCAATTAGGGTTTTTAACCAATCTTGTGCATCCAATAAGTTCATTTGTGTCATTGGATTAACATTTAGGTCATTTTCGTCCTCCCTAGGCATATTATTGTCCAATTAGGGTTTTTAACCAATCTTGTGCATCCAATAGGTGTGTTTGTGTCAATGGATGATCAATTAGGTCATTTTCGTCCTCCCTAGGCATATTCTTGTCCAATTAGGGTTTTTAACCAATCTTGTGCATCCAATAGGTGTGTTTGTGTCATTGGATGATCAATTAGGTCATTTTCGTCCTCCCTAGGCTTATTCTTGTCCAACTAGTGTTTTTAACCAATCTTCTGCATCCGATAAGTTTGTTTGTGTCATTGAATTAATATTTAGGTCATTTTCGTCCTCCCTAGGAATATTCTTGTCCAATAAGTGTTTTTAACCAATCTTGTGCATCCAATAGGTGTGTTTGTGTCGTTGGATGATCAATTAGGTCATTTTCGTCCTCCCTAGGCATATTCTTGTCCAATTAGGGTTTTTAACCAATCTTGTGCATCCAATAGGTGTGTTTGTGTCATTGGATGATCAATTAGGTCATTTTCGTCCTCCCTAGGCTTATTCTTGTCCAATTAGGGTTTTTAACCAATCTTGTGCATCCAATAGGTGTGTTTGTGTCATTGGATGATAATTTAGGTCATTTTCGTCCTCCCTAGGCATATTCTTGTCTGATTAGGGTTTTTAACCAATCTTGTGTATCCAATAGGTGTGTTTGTGTCATTGGATGATCAATTAGGTCATTTTCGTCCTCCCTAGGCATATTCTTGTCCAATTAGGGTTTTTAACCAATCTTGTGCATCCAATAACTTTGTTTGTGTCATTGAATTAACATTTAGGTCATTTTCGTCCTCCCTAGGCATATTCTTGTCCAATTAGGGTTTTTAACCAATCTTGCGCATCCAATAGGTGTGTTTGTGTCATTGGATGATCAATTAGGTCATTTTCGTCATCCCTAGGCTTATTCTTGTCCAGGGTTTTTAACCAATCTTGTGCATGCAATAAGTTCATTTGTGTCATTGGATTTACATTTAGGTCATTTTCGTCCTCCCTAGGCATATTCTTGTCCAATTAGGGTTTTTAACCAATCTTGTGCATCCAATAGGTGTGTTTGTGTCATTGGATGATCAATTAGGTCATTTTCGTCCTCCCTAGGCTTATTCTTGTCCAATTAGGGTTTTTAACCAATCTTGTGGATCCAATAAGTTTGTTTGTGTCATTGAATTAATATTTAGGTCATTTTCGTCCTCCCTAGGCATATTCTTGTCCAATTAGGGTTTTTAACCAATCTTGTGCATCCAATAGGTGTGTTTGTGTCATTGGATGATCAATTAGGACATTTTCGTCCTCCCTAGGCTTATTTTTGTCAATTTAGGGCTTTTAACCAATCTTGTGCATCCAATAAGCTCATTTGTGTCATTGGATTAACATTTAGGTCATTTTCGTCCTCCCTAGGCATATTCTTGTCCAATTAGGGTTTTTAACCAATCTTGTGCTTCCAATAGGTGTGTTTGTGTCATTGGACGATGAATTAGGCCATTTTCGTCCTCCCTAGGCTTATTCTTGTCCAATTTGGGTTTTTAAGCAAACTTGTTCATCCAATAACTTTGTTTGTGTCATTGAATTAATATTTAGGTCATTTTCGTCCTCCCTAGGCATATTCTTGTCCAATTAGGGTTTTTAACCAATCTTGTGCATCCAATAGGTGTGTTTGTGTCATTGGATGATCAATTAGGTCATTTTCGTTCTCCCTAGGCTTATTCTTGTCCAATTAGGGTTTTTAACCAATCTTATGCATCCAATATGTTCATTTGTGTTATTGGATTAACATTTAGGTCATATTCGTGCTCCCTAGGCATATTCTTGTCCAATTTGGGTTTTTAACCAATCTTGTGCATCCAATAGGTGTGTTTGTGTCATTGGATGATCAATTAGGTCATTTTCGTCCTCCCTAGGCATATTCTTGTCCAATTAGGGTTTTTAACCAATCTTGTGCATCCAATAGGTGTGTTTGTGTCATTGGATGATCAATTAGGTCATTTTCGTCCTCCCTAGGCTTATTCTTGTCCAATTAGGGTTTTTAACCAATCTTGTGCATCCAATAACTTTGTTTGTGTCATTGAATTAATATTTAGGTCATTTTCGTCCTCCCTAGGCATATTCTTGTCCAATTAGGGTTTTTAACCAATCTTGTGCATCCAATAGGTGTGTTTGTGTCATTGGATGATCAATTAGGTCATTTTCGTTCCCCCTAGGCTTATTCTTGTCCAATTAGGGTTTTTCACCAATCTTGTGCATCCAATAACTTTGTTTGTGTCATTGAATTAATATTTAGGTCATTTTCGTCCTCCCTAGGCATATTCTTGTCCAATTAGGGTTTTTAACCAATCTTGTGCATCCAATAGGTGTGTTTGTGTCATTGGATGATCAATTAGGTCATTTTCGTCCTCCCTAGGCTTATTCTTGTCCAATTAGGGTTTTTAACCAATCTTGTGCATCCAATAACTTTGTTTGTGTCATTGAATTAATATTTAGGTCATTTTCGTCCTCCCTAGGCATATTCTTGTCCAATTAGGGTTTTTAACCAATCTTGTGCATCCAATAGGTGTGTTTGTGTCATTGGATGATCAATTAGGTCATTTTCGTCCTCCCTAGGCTTATTCTTGTCCAATTAGGGTTTTTAACCAATCTTGTTCATCCAATAGGTGTGTTTGTGTCAATGGATGATCAATTAGGTCGTTTTCGTCGTCCCTAGGCTTATTCATGTCCAATTAGGGTTTTTAACCAATCTTGTGCATCCAATAGGTGTGTTTGTGTCATTGGATGATCAATTAGGTCATTTTCGTCCTACCTAGACTTATTCTTGTCAAATTAGGGTTTTTAATCAATCTTGTGCATCCAATAACTTTGTTTGTGTCATTGAATTAATATTTAGGTCATTTTCGTCCTCCCTAGGCATATTCTTGTCCAATTAGGGTTTTTAACCAATCTTGTGCATCCAATAGGTGTGTTTGTGTCATTGGATGATCAATTAGGTCATTTTCGTCCTCCCTAGGCTTATTCTTGTCCAATTAGGGTTTTTAACCAATCTTGTGCATCCAATAAGTTCATTTGTGTCATTGGATTAACATTTAGGTCATTTTCGTCTTCCCTAGGCATATTCTTGTCCAATTAGGGTTTTTAACCAATCTTATGCTTCCAATAGGCGTGTTTGTGTCATTGGATGATCAATTAGGTCATTTTCGTCCTCCCTAGACTTATTCTTGTCCAATTAGGGTTTTTAACCAATCTTGTGCATCCAATAGGTGTGTTTGTGTCATTGGATGATCAATTAGGTCATTTTCGTCCTCCTTAGGCTTATTCTTGTCCAATTAGGGTTTTTAACCAATCTTTTGCATCCAATAGGTGCGTTTGTGTCATTGGATGATCAATTAGGTCATTTTCGTCCTCCCTAGGCTTATTCTTGTCCAATTAGGGTTTTTAACCAGTGTTGTGCATCCAATAAGTTCGTTTGTGTCACTGAATTAACATTTAGGTCATTTTCGTCCTCCTTAGGCATATTCTTGTCCAATTAGGGTTTTTAACCAATCTTGTGCATCCAATAGGTGTGTTTGTGTCATTGGTTGATCAATTAGGTCATTTTCGTCCTCCCTAGGCATATACCTATCCAATTAGGGTTTTTAACCAATCTTGTGCTTCTAATAGGTGTGTTTGTGTCATTGGATGATCAATTAGGTCATTTTCGTCCTCCCTAGGCTTATTCTTGTCCAATTAGGGTTGTTAACCAATCTTGTGCATCCAATAGGTCTGTTTGTGTCATTGGATGATCAATTAGGTCATTTTCGTCCTCCCTAGGCATATTCTTGTCCAATTAGGGTTTTTAACCAATCTTGTGCATCCAATAGCTGTGTTTGTGTCATTGGATGATCAATTAGGTCATTTTCGTCCTCCCTAGGCTTATTCTTGTCGAATTAGGGTTTTTAATCAATCTTGTGCTTCCTATAGGTGTGTTTGTGTCATTGGATGATCAATTAGGTCACTTTCGTACTCCCTAGGCTTATTCTTGTCCAATTAGGGTTTTTAACCAATGTTGTTCATCCAATAAGTTCGTTTTTGTCATTGAATTAACATTTAGGTCATATTCGTCCTCCCTAGGCATATTCTTGTCCAATTAGGGTTTTTAACCAATCTTGTGCATCCAATAGGTGTGTTTGTGTCATTGGATGATCAATTAGGTCATTTTCGTCCTCCCTAGGCTTATTCTTGTCCAATTAGGGTTTTTAACCAATGTTGTGCATCCAATAAGTTCGTTTTTGTCATTGAATTAACATTTAGGTCATATTCGTCCTCCCTATGCATATTCTTGTCCAATTACGGTTTTTAACCAATCTTGTGTATCCAATAGGTGTATTTGTGTCATTGGATGATCAATTAGGTCATTTTCGTCCTCCCTAGGCTTATTCTTGTCCAATTAGGGTTTTTAACCAATCTTGTGCATCCAATAAGTTTGTTGGTGTCAATGAATTAATATTTAGGTCATTTTCGTCCTCCCTAGGCATATTCTTGTCCAATTAGGGGTTTTAACCAATCTAGTGCATCCAATAGGTGTGTTTGTGTCATTGGATGATCAATTAGGTCACTTTCGTCCTCCCTAGGCATATTCTTGTCCAATTAGGGTTTTTAACCAATCTTGTGCATCCAATAGGTGTGTTTGTGTCATTGGATGATCAATTAGGTCATTTTCGTCCTCCCTAGGCTTATTCTTGTCCAATTAGGGTTTTTAACCAATCTTGTGCATCCAATAAGTTGAGTTGTGTCATTGGATTAACATTTAAGTCATATTCGTCCTCCCTAGGCTTATTCTTGTCCAATGAGGGTTTTTAACCAATCTTGTGCATCCAATAAGTTCATTTGTGTCATTGGATTAACATTTAGGTCATTTTCGTCCTCCCTAGGCATATTCTTGTCCAATTAGGGTTTTTAACCAATCTTGTGCATCCAATAGGTGTGTTTGTGTCATTGGATGATCAATTAGGCCATTTTCGTCCTCCTTATGCTTATTCTTGTCCAATTAGGGTTTTTAACCAATGTTGTGCATCCAATAACTTTGTTTCTGTCATTGAATTAATATTTATGTCATTTTCGTCCTCCCTAGGCTTATTCTTGTCCAATTAGGGTTTTTAACCAATCTTGTGCATCCAATAAGTTGAGTTGTGTCATTGGATTAACATTTAGGTCATATTCGTCCTCCCTAGGCTTATTCTTGTCCAATTAGGGTTTTTAACCAATCTTGTGCATCCAATAAGCTCTTTTGTGTCATTGGATTAACATTTAGGTCATTTTCGTCCTCCCTAGGCATATTCTTGTCCAATTAGGGTTTTTAACCAATCTTGTGCTTCCAATAGGTGTGTTTGTGTCATTGGATGATCAATTAGGTCATTTTTGTCCTCCCTAGGCTTATTCTTGTCCAATTAGGGTTTTTAACCAATCTTGTGCATCCAATAAGTTGAGTTGTGTCATTGGATTAACATTTAGGTCATTTTCGTCCTCCGTAGCCTTTTTCTTGTCCAATTAGGGTTTTTAACCAATCTTGTGCATCCAATAAGTTGAGTTGTGTCATTGGATTAACATTTAGGTCATTTTCGTCCTCCCTAGGCTTATTCTTGTCCAATTAGGGTTTTTAACCAATCTTGTGCATCCAATAGGTGTGTTTGTGTCATTAGATTATCAATTAGGTCATTTTCGTCCTCCCTAGGCTTATTCTTGTCCAATTAGGGTTTATAACCAATCTTGTGTATCCAATAACTTTGTTTGTGTCATTGAATTAATATTTAGGTCATTTTCGTCCTCCCTAGGCATATTCTTGTCCAATTAGGGTTTTTAACCAATCTTGTGCATCCAATAGGTGTGTTTGTGTCATTGGATGATCAATTAGGTCATTTTCGTCCTCCCTAGGCTTATTCTTGTCCAATTAGGGTTTTTAACCAATCTTGTGCATCCAATAAGTTTATTTGTGTCATTGGATTAACATTTAGGTCATTTTCGTCCTCCCTAGGCATATTCTTGTCAAATAAGGGTTTTTAACAAATCTTGTGCTTCCAATAGGTGTGTTTGTGTCATTGGACGATCAAATAGATCATTTTCGTCCTCCCTAGGCTTATCCTTGTCCAATTAGGGTTTTTAACCAAAGTTGTGCATCCAATAAGTTCGTTTGTGTCATTGAATTAACATTTAGGTCATTTTTGTCCTCCCTAGGCATATTCTTGTCCAATTAGGGTTTTTAACCAATTTTGTGCATCCAGTAGGTGTGTTTGTGTCATTGGATGATCAATTAGGTCATTTTCGTCCTCCCTAGGCTTATTCTTGTCCAATTAGGGGTTTTAACCAATCTATTGCATCCAATAGGTGTGTTTGTGTCATTGGATGATCAATTAGGTCACTTTCGTCCTCCCTAGGCATATTCTTGTCCAATTAGGGTTTTTAACCAATCTTGTGCATCCAATAGGTGTGTTTGTGTCATTGGATGATCAATTTGGTCATTTTCGTCCTCCCTAGGCATATTCTTGTCCAATTAGGGTTTTTAACCAATCTTGTGCATCCAATAGGTGTGTTTGTGTCATTGGATGATCAATTAGGTCATTTTCGTCCTCCCTAGGCTTATTCTTGTCCAATTAGGGTTTTTAACCAATCTTGTGCATCCAATAAGTTTATTTGTGTCATTGGATTAACATTTAGGTCATTTTCGTCCGCCCTAGGCATGTTCTTGTCCAATTAGGGTTTTTAACCAATTTTGTGCATCCAGTAGGTGTGTTTGTGTCATTGGATGATCAATTAGGTCATTTTCGTCCTCCCTAGGCTTATTCTTTTCCAATTAGGGTTTTTAACCAATCTTGTGCATCCAATAAGTTTGTTTGTGTCATTGAATTAATATTTAGGTCATTTTCGTCCTCCCTAGGCATATTGTTGTCCAATTAGGGGTTTTAACCAATCTTGTGCATCCAATAGGTGTGTTTGTGTCATTGGATGATCAATTAGGTCACTTTCGTCCTCCCTAGGCATATTCTTGTCCAATTAGGGTTTTTAACCAATCTTGTGCATCCAATAGGTGTGTTTGTGTCATTGGATGATCAATTAGGCCATTTTCGTCCTCCCTATGCTTATTCTTGTCCAATTAGGGTTTTTAACCAATGTTGTGCATCCAATAACTTTGTTTCTGTCATTGAATTAATATTTAGGTCATTTTCGTCCTCCCTAGGCTTATTCTTGTCCAATTAGGGTTTTTAACCAATCTTGTGCATCCAATAGGTGTGTTTGTGTCATTGGATGATCAATTAGGTCATTTTCGTCCTCCCAAGGCTTATTCTTGTCCAATTAGGTTTTTAACCAATCTTGTGCATCCAATAGGTGTGTTTGTGTCATTGGATGATCAATTAGGTCATTTTCGTCCTCCCTAGGCTTATTCTTGTCCAATTAGGGTTTTTAACCAATCTTGTGCATCCAATAAGTTCATTAGTGTTATTGGATGATCAATTAGGTCATTTTCGTCCTCCCTAGGCATGTTCCATTCCAACTAGGGTTTTTAACCAATCTTGTGCATCCAATAGGCGAGTTTGTGTCATTGGATGATCAATTAGGTCATTTTCGTCCTCCCTAGGCATATTATTGTCCAATTAGGGTTTTTAACCAATCTTGTGCATCCAATAAGTTTGTTTGTGTCATTGAATTAACATTTAGGTCATTTTCGTCCTCCCTAGGCATATTATTGTCCAATTAGGGTTTTTAACCAATCTTGTGCATCCAATAGGTGTGTTTGTGTCATTGGATGATCAATTAGGTCATTTTCGTCCTCCCTAAGCACATTCTTGTCCAATTAGGGTTTTTAACCAATCTTGTGCATCCAATAGGTGTGTTTGTGTCATTGGATGATCAATTAGGTCATTTTCGTCCTCCCTAGGCTTATTCTTGTCCAATTAGGGTTTTTAACCAATCTTGTGCATCCAATAAGTTCATTTGTGTCATTGGATTAACATTTAGGTCATTTTCGTCCTCCCCCGGCATATTCTTGTCCAATTAGGGTTTTTAACCAATCCTGTGTATCCAATAGGTGTGTTTGTGTCATTGGATGATCAATTAGGTCATTTTCATCCTCCCTAGGCTTATTCTTGTCCAATTAGGGTTTTTAACCAATCTTATGCATCCAATAGGTGTGTTTGTGTCATTGGATAATAAATTAGGTCATTTTCGTCCTCCCTAGGCATATTCTTGTCCAATTAGGGTTTTTAACCAATCTTGTGCATCCAATAGGTGTGTTTGTGTCATTGGATGATCAATTAGGTCATTTTCGTCCTCCCTAGGCTTATTCTTGTCCAATTAGGGTTTTTAACCAATCTTGTGCATCCAATAAGTTCATTTGTGTCATTGGATGATAAATTTGGTCATTTTCGTCCTCCATAGGCATATTCTTGTCCAACTAGGGTTTTAAACCAATCTTGTGCATCCAATAGGTGTGTTTGTGTCATTGGATGATCAATTAGGTCATTTTCGTCCTCCCTAGGCTTATTCTTGTCCAATTAGGGTTTTTAACCAATCTTGTGCATCCAATAGGTGTGTTTGTGTCATTGGATGATCAATTAGGTCATTTTCGTCCTCCCTAGGCTTATTCTTGTCCAATTAGGGTTTTTAACCAATCTTGTGCATCCAATAAGTGTGTTTGTTTCATTGGATGATCAATTAGGTCTTTTTCGTCCTCCCTAGGCTTATTCTTGTCCAATTAGGGTTTTTAACCAATCTTGTGCATCCATTAAGTTCATTTGTGTCATTGGATGATCAATTAGGTCATTTTCGTCCTCCCTAGGCATATTCTTGTCCAACTAGGGTTTTAAACCAATCTTGTGCATCCAATAGGTGTGTTTGTGTCATTGGATGATCAATTAGGTCATTTTCGTCCTCCCTAGGCTTATTCTTGTCCAATTAGGGTTTTTAACCAATCTTGTGCATCCAATAAGTTCATTTGTGTCATTGGATTAACATTTAGGTTATTTTCGTCCTCCCTAGGCATATTCTTGTCCAATTAGGGTTTTTAACCGATTTTGTGCTTCCAATAGGTGTGTTTGTGTCATTGGATGATCAATTAGGTCTTTTTCGTCCTCCCTAGGCTTATTCTTGTCCAATTAGGGTTTTTAACCAATATTGTGCATCCAATAACTTTATTTGTGTCATTGAATTAATATTTAGGTCATTTTTCGTCCTCCCTAGGCATATTCTAGTCCAATTAGGGTTTTTAACCAATCTTGTGCATCCAATAGGTGTGTTTGTGTCATTGGATGATCAATTAGGTCATTTTCGTCCTCCCTAGGCTTATTCTTGTCCAATTAGGGTTTTTAACCAATCTTGTGCATCCAATAAGTTCATTTGTGTCATTGGATTAACATTTAGGTCATTTTCATTCTCCCTAGGCATATTCTTGTCCAATTAGGGTTTTTAAGCAATCTTGTGCATCCAATAAGTTCATTTGTGTCATTGGATGATCAATTAGGTCATTTTCGTCCTCCCTAGGCTTATTCTTGTCCAATTAGGGTTTTTAACCAATCTTGTGCATCCAATAAGTTCATTTGTGTCATTGGATTAACATTTAGGTCATTTTCATCCTCCCTAGGCATATTCTTGTCCAATTAGGGTTTTTAACCAATCTTGTGCATCCAATAGGTGTGTTTGTGTCATTGGATGATCAATTTAGGTCATTTTCGATCTCTCTAGGCAAATTCTTGTCCAATTAGGGTTTTTAACCAATCTTGTGCATCCAATAGGTGTGTTTGTGTCATTGGATGATCAATTAGGTCATTTTCGTCCTCCCTAGGCTTATTCTTGTCCAATTAGGGTTTTTAACCAATCTTGTGCATCCAATAGGTGTGTTTGTGTCATTGGATAATCAATTAGGTCATGTTCGTCCTCCCTAGACTTATTCTTGTCCACTTAGGGTTTTTAACCAATCTTGTGCATCCAATAGGTGTGTTTGTGTCATTGGATGATCAATTAGGTCATTTTCGTCCTCCCTAGGCTTATTCTTGTCCAATTAGGGTTTTTAACCAATCTTGTGCATCCAATAAGTTTGTTTGTGTCATTGAATTAATATTTAGGTCATTTTCGTCCTCCCTAGGCATATTATTGTCCAATTAGGGGTTTTAACCAATCTTGTGCATCCAATAGGTGTGGTTGTGTCATTGGATGATCAATTAGGTCATTTTCGTCCTCCCTATGCATATTCTTGTCCAATTAGGGTTTTTAACCAATCTTGTGCATCCAATAGGTGTGTTTGTGTCATTGGATGATCAATTAGATCGTTTTCGTCCTCCCTAGGCTTATTCTTGTCCAATTAGGGTTTTTAACCAATCTTGTGCATCCAATAAGTTGAGTTGTTTCATTGGATTAACATTTAGGTCATTTTCGTCCTCCCTAGGCTTATTCTTGTCCAATTAGGGTTTTTAACCAATCTTGTGCATCCAATACGTTCATTTGTGTCATTGGATTAACATTTAGGTCATTTTCGTCCTCCCCCGGCATATTCTTGTCCAATTAGGGTTTTTAACCAATCTTGTGTATCCAATAGGTGTGTTTGTGTCATTGGATGATCAATTAGGTCATTTTCGTCCTCCCTAGGCTTATTCTTGTCCAATTAGGGTTTTTAACCAATTTTGTGCATCCAATAAGTTCGTTTGTGTCATTGAATTAACATTTAGGTCATTTTTGTCCTCCCTAGGCATATTCTTGTCCAATTAGGGTTTTTAACCAATCTTGTGCATCCAGTAGGTGTGTTTGTGTCATTGGATGATCAATTAGGTCATTTTCGTCCTCCCTAGGCTTATTCTTGTCCAATTAGGGTTTTTAACCAATCTTGTGCATCCAATAAGTTTATTTGTGTCATTGGATTAACATTTAGGTCATTTTCGTCCTCCCTAGGCTTATTCTTGTCCAATTAGGGTATTTAACCAATCTTGTGCATCCAATAAGTTTGTTTATGTCATTGAATTAATATTTAGGTCATTTTTGTCCTCCCTAGGCATATTCTTGTCCAATTAGGGTTTTTAACCAATCTTGTGCATCCAATATGTGTGTTTGTGTCATTGGATGATCAATTTGGTCATTTTCGTCCTCCCTAGGCATATTCTTGTCCAATTAGGGTTTTTAACCAATCTTGTGCATCCAATAGGTGTGTTTGTGGCAATGGATGATCAATTAGGTCATTTTCGTCCTCCCTAGGCTTATTCTTGTCCAATTAGGGTTTTTAACCAATCTTGTGCATCCAATAGGTGTGTTTGTGTCATTGGATGATCAATTAGGTAATTTTCGTCCTCCCTAGGCTTATTCTTGTCCAATTAGGGTTTTTAACCAATCTTGTGCATCCAATAGGTGTGTTTGTGTCATTGGAACATCAATTAGGTCATTTTCGTCCTCCCTAGGTTTATTCTTGTCCAATTTGGGTTTTTAACCAATCTTGTGCATCCAATAAGTTCATTTGTGTCATTGGATGATCAATTAGGTCATTTTCGTCCTCCCTAGGCTTATTCTTGTCCAATTAGGGTTTTTAACCAATCTTGTGCATCCAATAAGTTCATTTGTGTCATTGGATTAACATTTAGGTCATTTTCGTCTTCCCTAGGTATATTCTTGTCCAATTAGAGTTTTAGACCAATCTTGTGCATCCAATAGGTGTGTTTGTGTCATTGGATGATCAATTAGGTCATTTACGTCCTCCCTAGGCTTATTCTTGTACAATTAGGGTTTTTAACCAATCTTGTGCATCCAATAACTTTGTTTGTGTCATTAAATTAATATTTAGGTCATTTTCGTCCTCCCTAGGCATATTCTTGTCCAATTAGGGTTTTTAACCAATCTTGTGCATTCAATAGGTGTGTTTGTGTCATTGGATGATCAATTAGGTCATTTTCGTCCTCCCTAGGCTTATTCTTGTCCAAGTAGGGTTTTTAACCAGTCTTGTGCATCCAATAGGTGTGTTTGTATCATTGGATGATCAATTAGGTCATTTTCGTCGTCCCTAGGCATATTCTTGTCCCATTAGGGTTTTTAAAGAATCTTGTGCATCCAATAGGTGTGTTTGTGTCATTGGATGATCAATTAGGTCATTTTCGTCCTCCCTAGGCTTATTCTTGTCCAATTAGGGTTTTTAACCAATCTTGTGCATCCAATAAGTTCATTTGTGTCATTGGATTAACATTTAGGTCATTTTCGTCCTCCCTAGGCATATTCTTGTCCAATTAGGGTTTTTAACCAATCTTGTGCATCCAATAAGTTGAGTTGTATCATTGGATTAACATTTAGGTCATTTTCGTTCTCCCTAGGCTTATTCTTGTCCAATTAGGGTTTTTAACCAATCTTGTGCATCCAATAGGTGTGTTTGTGTCATTGGATGAACAATGAGGTCATTTTCGTCCTCCCTAGGCATATTCTTGTCCAATTAGGGTTTTTAACCAATCTTGTGCATCCAATAGGTGTGTTTGTGTCATTGGATGATCAATTAGGTCATTTTCGTCCTCCCTAGGCTTATTCTTGTCCAATTAGGGTTTTTAACCAATCTTGTGCATCCAATAAGTTCATTTGTGTCATTGGATTAACATTTAGGTCATTTTTGTCTTCCCTAGGCATATTCTTGTCCAATTAGGGTTTTTAACCAATCTTGTGCTTCCAATAGGTGTGTTTGTGTCATTGGATGATCAATTAGGTCATTTTCGTCCTCCCTAGGCTTATTCTTGTCCAATTAGGGTTTTTAACCAATCTTGTGCATCCAATAAGTTGAGTTGTGTCATTGGATTAACATTTAGGTCATTTTCGTCCTCCCTAGGCTTATTCTTGTCCAATTAGGGTTTTTAACCAATCTTGTGCATCCAATAAGTTGAGTTGTCTCATTGGATTAACATTTAGGTCATTTTCGTCCTCCCTAGGCTTATTCTTGTCCAATTAGGGTTTTTAACCAATCTTGTGCATCCAATAACTTTGTTTGTGTCATTGAATTAATATTTAGGTCATTTTCGTCCTCCCTAGGCATATTCTTGTTCAATTAGGGTTTTTCACCAATCTTGTGCATCCAATAGGTGTGTTTGTGTCGTTGGATGATCAATTAGGTCATTTTCGTCCTCCCTAGGCTTATTCTTGTCCAATTAGGGTTTTTAACCAATCTTGTGCATCCAATAGGTGTGTTTGTGTCATTGGATGATCAATTAGGTGATTTTCGTCCTCCCTAGGCATATTCTTGTCCAATTAGGGTTTTTAACCAATCTTGCGCATCCAATAGGTGTGTTTGTGTCATTGGATGATCAATCAGGTCATTTTCGGCCTCCCTAGGCTTAGTCTTGTCCGATTAGGGTTTTTAACCAATTTTTTACATCCAATAAGTTCATTTGTGTCATTGGATTAACATTTAGGTCATTTTCGTCCTCCCTAGGCATATTCTTGTCCAATTAGGGTTTTTAACCAATCTTGTGCATCCAATAGGTGTGTTTGTGTCATTGGATGATCAATTAGGTCATTTTCGTCCTCCCTAGGCTTATTCTTGTCCAATTAGGGTTTTTAACCAATCTTGTGCATCCGATAAGTTTATTTGTGTCATTGAATTAATATTTAGGTCATTTTCGTCCTCCCTAGGCATATTCTTGTCCAATTAGGGTTTTTAACCAATCTTATGCATCCAATAGGTGTGTTTGTGTCATTGGATGATCAATTAGGTCATTTTCGTCCTCCCTAGGCTTAATCTTGTCCAATTAAGGTTTTTAACCAATCTTGTGCATCCAATAAGTTCATTTGTGTCATTGGATTAACATTTAGGTCATTTTCGTCCTCCCTAGGCATATTCTTGTCCAATTAGGGTTTTTAACCAATCTTGTGCATCCAATAGGTGTGTTTGTGTCATTGGATGATCAATTAGGTCATTTGCGTCCTCCCTATGCTTATTCTTGTCCAATTAGGGTTTTTAACCAATCTTGTGCATCCAATAACTTTGTTTGTGTCATTGAATTAATATTTAGGTCATTTTCGTCCTCCCTAGGCATATTCTTGTCCAATTAGGGTTTTTAACCAATCTTGGGCATCCAATTGGTGTGTTTGTGTCATTGGATGATCAATTAGGTCATTTTCGTCCTCCCTAGGCTTATTCTTGTCCAATTAGGGTTTTTAACCAATCTTGTGCATCCAATAAGTTCATTTGTGTCATTGGATTAACATTTAGGTCATTTTCGTCCTCCCTAGGCATATTCTTGTCCAATTAGGGTTTTTAACCAATCTTGTGCATCCAATAGGTGTGTTTGTGTCATTGGATGATGAATTAGGTTATTTTCGTCCTCCCTAGGCTTATTCGTGTCCAATTAGGGTTTTTAACTAATCTTGTGCATCCAATAAGTTCATTTGTGTCATTGGATTAACATTTAGGTCATTTTCGTCCTCCCTAGGCATATTCTTGTCCAATTAGGGTTTTTAACCAATCTTGTGCTTCCAATAGGTGTGTTAATGTCATTGGATGATCAATTAGGTCATTTTCGTCCTCCCTAGGCTTATTCTTATCCAACTAGGGTTTTTAACCAATCTTGTGCATCCAATAAGTTGAGTTGTGTCATTGGATTAACATTTAGGTCATATTCGTCCTCCCTAGGCTTATTCTTATCCAACTAGGGTTTTTAACCAATCTTGTGCATCCAATAAGTTGAGTTGTGTCATTGGATTAACATTTAGGTCATATTCGTCCTCCCTAGGCTTATTCTTGTCCAATAAGGGTTTTTAACCAATCTTGTGCATCCAATAAGTTCATTTGTGTCATTGGATTAACATTTAGGTCATTTTCGTCCTCCCTAGGCATATTCTTGTCCCATTAGGGTTTTTAACCAATCTTGTGCATCCAATAGGTGTGTTTGTGTCATTGGATGATCAATTAGGCCATTTTCGTCCTCCCTATGCTTATTCTTGTCCAATTAGGGTTTTTAACCAATGTTGTGCATCCAATAACTTTGTTTCTGTCATTGAATTAATATTTAGGTCATTTTCGTCCTCCCTAGGCTTATTCTTGTCCAATTAGGATTTTTTAACCAATCTTGTGCATCCAATAGGTAAGTTTGTGTCATTGGATGATCAATTAGGTGATTTTCGTCCTCCCTAGGCTTATTCTTGTCCAATTAGGGTTTTTAACCAATCTTGTGCATCCAATAAGTTTGTTTGTGTCATTGAATTAATATTTAGGTCATTTTCGTCCTCCCTAGGCATATTATTGTCCAATTAGGGGTTTTAACCAATCTTGTGCATCCAATAGGTGTGGTTGTGTCATTGGATGATCAATTAGGTCATTTTCGTCCTCCCTATGCATATTCTTGTCCAATTAGGGTTTTTAACCAATCTTGTGCATCCAATAGGTGTGTTTGTGTCATTGGATGATCAATTAGATCGTTTTCGTCCTCCCTAGGCTTATTCTTGTCCAATTAGGGTTTTTAACCAATCTTGTGCATCCAATAAGTTGAGTTGTTTCATTGGATTAACATTTAGGTCATTTTCGTCCTCCCTAGGCTTATTCTTGTCCAATTAGGGTTTTTAACCAATCTTGTGCATCCAATACGTTCATTTGTGTCATTGGATTAACATTTAGGTCATTTTCGTCCTCCCCCGGCATATTCTTGTCCAATTAGGGTTTTTAACCAATCTTGTGTATCCAATAGGTGTGTTTGTGTCATTGGATGATCAATTAGGTCATTTTCGTCCTCCCTAGGCTTATTCTTGTCCAATTAGGGTTTTTAACCAATTTTGTGCATCCAATAAGTTCGTTTGTGTCATTGAATTAACATTTAGGTCATTTTTGTCCTCCCTAGGCATATTCTTGTCCAATTAGGGTTTTTAACCAATCTTGTGCATCCAGTAGGTGTGTTTGTGTCATTGGATGATCAATTAGGTCATTTTCGTCCTCCCTAGGCTTATTCTTGTCCAATTAGGGTTTTTAACCAATCTTGTGCATCGAATAGGTGTGTTTGTGTCATTGGATGATCAATTAGGTCATTTTCGTTCTCCCTAGGCTTATTCTTGTCCAATTAGGGTTTTTAATCAATCTTGTGCATCCAATAAGTTTGTTTGTGTCATTGGATGATCAATTAGGTCATTTTTGTCCTCCCTAGGCATATTCTTGTCCAACTAGGGTTTTTAACCAATCTTGTGCATCCAATAGGTGTGTTTGTGTCATTGGATGATCAATTAGGTCATTTTCGTCCTCCCTAGGCTTATTCTTGTCCAATTAGGGTTTTTAACCAATCTTGTGCATCCAATAAGTTGAGTTGTGTCATTGGATTAACATTTAGGTCATTTTCGTCCTCCCTAGGCATATTCTTGCCCAATTAGGGTTTTTTAACCAATCTTGTGCATCCAATAGGTGTGTTTGTGTCATTGGATGATCAATTAGGTCATTTTCGTCCTCCCTAGGCATATTCTTGTCCAACTATGGTTTTCAACCAATCTTGTGCATCGAATAGGTGTGTTTGTGTCATTGGATGATCAATTAGGTCATTATCGTCCTCCCTAGGCTTATTCTTGTCCAATTAGGGTTTTTAACCAATCTTGTGCATCCAATAAGTTCATTTGTGTCATTGGATTAACAATTAGGTCATTTTCGTCCTCCCTAGGCATATTCTTGCCCAATTAGGGTTTTTAACCAATCTTGTCCATCCAATAAGTTCATTTGTGTCATTGGATTAACATTTAGGTCATTTTCGTCATCCCTAGGCTTATTCTTGTCCAATTAGGGTTTTTAACCAATCTTGTGCATCCAATAAGTTTTTTTGTGTCATTGGATGATCAATTAGGTCATTTTTGTCCTCCCTAGGCATATTCTTGTCCAACTAGGGTTTTTAACCAATCTTGTGCATCCAATAGGTGTGTTTGTGTCATTGGATGATCAATTAGGTCATTTTCGTCCTCCCTAGGCTTATTTTTGTCCAATTAGGGTTTTTAACAACTCTTGTGCATCCAATAAGTTCATTTGTGTCATTGGATGATCAATTAGGTCATTTTCGTCCTCCCTAGGCATATTCTTGTCCAACTAGGGTTTTTAACCAATCTTGTGCATCCAATAAGTTCATTTGTGTCATTGGATGATCAATTAGGTCATTTTCGTCCTCCCTAGGCATATTCTTGTCCAACTAGGGTTTTTAACCAATCTTGTGCATCCAATAGGTGTGTTTGTGTCATTGGATGATCAATTAGGTCATTTTCATCCTCCCTAGGCTTATTCTTGTCCAATTACGGTTTTTAACCAATCTTGTGCATCCAATAGGTGTGTTTATGTCATTGGATGATCAATTAGGTCATTTTCGTCCTCCCTTTGCTTATTCTTGCCCAATTAGGGTTTTTAACCAATCTTGTGCATCCAATAAGTTGAGTTGTGTCATTGGATTAGCATTTAGGTCATTTTCGTCCTCCCTAGGCTTATTCTTGTCCAATTAGGATTTTTAACCAATCTTGTGCATCCAATAAGTTCATTTGTGTCATTGGATGATCAATTAGGTCATTTTCGTCCTCCCTAGGCATATTCTTGTCCAACTAGGGTTTTTAACCAATCTTGTGCATCCAATAGGTGTGTTTGTGTCATTGGATGATCAATTAGGTCATTTTCGGCCTCCCTAGGCTTATTCTTGTCCAATTAGGGTTTTTAATCAATCTTGTGCATCCAATAGGTGTGTTTGTGTCATTGGATGATCAATTAGGTCATTTTCGTCCTCCCTAGGCTTATTCTTGTCCAATTAGGGTATTTAACCAATCTTGTGCATCCAATAAGTTCATTTGTGTCATTGGATTAACATTTAGGTCATTTTCGTTCTCCCTAGGCATATTCTTGTCCAATTAGGGTTTTTAACCAATCTTGTGCAAACAATAGGTGTGTTTGTGTCATTGGATGATCAATTTAGGTCATTTTCGTTCTCCCTAGGCATATTCTTGGCCAATTAGGGTTTTTAATCAATCTTGTGCATCCAATAGGTGTGTTTGTGTCATTGGATGATCAATTAGGTCATTTTCGTCCTCCCTAGGCATATTCTTGTCCAATTAGGGTTTTTAACCAATCTTGTGCATCCAATAGGTGTGTTTGTGTCATTGGATGATCAATTAGGTCATTTTCGTCCTCCCTATGCTTATTCTTGTCCAATTAGGGTTTTTAACCAATCTTGTGCATCCAATAAGTTGAGTTGTGTCATTTGATTAACATTTTGGTCATTTTTGTCCTCCCTAGGCTTATTCTTGTCCAATTAGGGTTTTTAACCAATCTTGTGCATCCAATAGGTGTGTTTGTGTCATTGGATGATCAATTAGGTCATTTTCGTCCTCCCTAGGCATATTCTTGTCCAATTAGGGTTTTTAACCAATCTTGTGCATCCAATAGGTGTGTTTGTGTCATTGGATGATCAATTAGGTCATTTTCGTCCTCCCTAGGCTTATTCTTGTCCAATTAGGGTTTTTAACCAATCTTGTGCATCCAATAACTTTGTTTGTGTCATTGAATTAATATTTAGGTCATTTTCGTACTCCCTAGGCATATTCTTGTTCAATTAGGGTTTTTAACCAATCTTGTGCATCCAAAAGGTGTGTTTGTGTCATTGGATGATCAATTAGGTCATTTTCGTCCTCCCTAGGCTTATTCTTGTCCAATTAGGGTTTTAACCAATCTTGTGCATCCAATAAGTTCATTTGTGTCATTGGATTAACATTTAGGTCATTTTTGTCTTCCGTAGGCATATTCTTGTCCAATTAGGGTTTTTAACCAATCTTGTGCTTCCAATAGGTGTGTTTGTGTCATTGGATGATCAATTAGGTCATTTTCGTCCTCCCTAGGCTTATTCTTGTCCAATTAGGGTTTTTAACCAATCTTGTGCATCCAATAAGTTGAGTTGTGTCATTGGATTAACATTTAGGTCATTTTTGTCCTCCCTAGGCTTATTCTTGTCCAATTAGGGTTTTTAACCAATCTTATGCATCCAATAGGTGTGTTTGTGTCATTGGATAATCAATTAGGTCATTTTCGTCCTCCCTAGGCATATTCTTGTCCAATTAGGGTTTTTAACCAATCTTGTGCATCCAATAGGTGTGTTTGTGTCATTGGATGATCAATTAGGTCATTTTCGTCCTCCATAGGCTTATTCTTGTCCAATTAGGGTTTTTAACCAATCTTGTGCATCCAATAAGTTGAGTTGTGTCATTGGATTAACATTTAGGTCATTTTCGTCCTCCCTAGGCTTATTCTTGTCCAATTAGGGTTTTTAACCAATCTTGTGCATCCAATAGGTGTGTTTGTGTAATTGGATGATCAATTAGACCATTTTCGTCCTCCCTAGGCATATTCTTGTCCAATTAGGGTTTTTAACCAATCTTGTGCATCCAATAGGTGTGTTTGTGTCATTGGATGATCAATTAGGTCATTTTCGTCCTCCCTAGGCTTATTCTTGTCCAATTAGGGTTTTTAACCAATCTTGTGCATCCAATAGGTGTGTTTGTGTCATTGGATGATCAATGATGTCATTTTCGTCCTCCCTAGGCTTATTCTTGTCCAATTAGGGTTTTTAACCAATCTTGTGCATCCAATAAGTTAATTTGTGTCATTGGATGATCAATTAGGTCATTTTCGTCCTTCCTAGGCATATTCTTGTCCAACTAGGGTTTTTAACCAATCTTGTGCATCCAATAAGTTCATTTGTGTCATTGGATTAACATTTAGGTCATTTTCGTCCTCCCTAGGCATATTCTTGTCCAATTAGGGTTTTTAACCAATCTTGTGCATCCAATAGGTGTGTTTGTGTCATTGGATGATCAATTAGGTCATTTTCGTCCTCCCTAGGCTTATTCTTGTCCAATTAGGGTTTTTAACAAATCTTGTGCATCCAATAAGTTCATTTGTGTCATTGGATGATCAATTAGGTCATTTTTGTCCTTCCTAGGCATATTCTTGTCCAACTAGGGTTTTTAACCAGTCTTGTGCATCCAATAGGTGTGTTTGTGTCATTGGATGATCAATTAGGTCATTTTCATCCTCCCAAGGCTTATTCTTGTCCAATTAGGGTTTTTAACCAATCTTGTGCAACCAATAAGTTCATTTGTGTCATTGGATTAACATTTAGGTCATTTTCGTCCTCCCTAGGCATATTCTTGTCCAATTAGGGTTTTTAACCAATCTTGTGCATCCAATAGGTGTGTTTGTGTCATTGGATGATCAATTAGGTCATTTTCGTCCTCCCTAGGCTTATTCTTGTCCAATTAGGGTTTTTAACCAATCTTGTGCATCCAATAAGTTCATTTGTGTCATTTTCGTCCTCCCTAGGCTTATTCTTGTCCAATTAGGGTTTTTAACCAATCTTGTGCATCCAATAAGTTGAGTTGTGTCATTGGATTAACATTTAGGTCATTTTCGTTCTCCCTAGGCTTATTCTTGTCCAATTAGGGTTTTTAACCAATCTTGTGCATCCAATAAGTTCATTTGTGTTATTGGATTAACATTTAGGTCATATTCGTCCTCCCTAAGCATATTCTTGTCCAATTAGGGTTTTTAACCAATCTTGTGCATCCAATAGGTGTGTTTGTGTCATTGGATGATCAATTAGGTTATTTTCATCCTCCCTAGGCATATTCTTATCCAATTAGGGTTTTTAACCAATCTTGTTCATCCAATAGGTGAGTTTGTGTCATTGGATGATCAATTAGGTCATTTTCGTCCTCCCTAGGCTTATTCTTGTCCAATTAGGGTTTTTAACCAATCTTGTGCGTCCAATAAATTGATTTGTGTCATTGGATTAACATTTAGGTCATTTTCATTCTCCCTAGGCTTATTCTTGTCCAATTAGGGTTTTTAACCAATCTTGTTCATCCAATAAGTTCATTTGTGTCATTGGATTCACATTTATGTCATATTCGACCTCCCTAGGCATATTCTTGTCCAATTAGGGTTTTTAACCAATCTTGTGCATCCAATAGGTGTGTTTGTGTCATTGGATGATCAATTAGGTCATTTTCGTCCTCCCTAGGCTTATTCTTGTCCAATTAGGGTTTTTAACCAATCTTGTGCATCCAATAACTTTGTTTGTGTCATTGAATTAATATTTGGGTCATTTTCGTCCTCCCTAGGCATATTCTTGTCCAATTAGGGTTTTTAACCAATCTTGTGCATCCAATAGGTGTGTTTGTGTCATTGGATGATCAATTAGGTCATTTTCGTCCTCCCTAGGCTTATTCTTGTCCAATTAGGGTTTTTAACCAATCTTGTGCATCCAATAGGTGTGTTTGTGTCATTGGATGATCAATTAGGTCACTTTGATCCTCCCTAGGCATATTCTTGTCCAATTAGGGTTTTTAACCAATCTTGTGCATCCAATAGGTGTGTTTGTGTCATTGGAAGATCAATTAGGTCATTTTCGTCCTCCATAGGCTTATTCTTGTCCAATTAGGGTTTTTAACCAATCTTGTGCATCCAATAAGTTGAGTTGTGTCATTGGATTAACATTTAGGTCATTTTCGTCCTCCCTAGGCTTATTCTTGTCCAATTAGGGTTTTTAACCAATCTTGTACATTTAATAAGTTCATTTGTGTCATTAGATTAACATTTAGGTCATTTTCGTCCTCCCTAGGCATATTCTTGTCCAATTAGGGTTTTTAACCAATCTTGTGCATCCAATAGGTGTGTTTGTGTCATTGGATGATCAATTAGGTCATTTTCGTCCTCCCTAGGCTTATTCTTGTCCAATTAGGGTTTTTAACCAATCTTGTGCATCCAATAAGTTCATTTGTGTCATTGGATTTACATTGAGGTCATTTTCGTCCTCCCTAGGCATATTCTTGTCCAATTAGGGTTTTTAACCAATCTTGTGCATCCAATAGGTGTGTTTGTGTCATTGGATGATCAATTAGGTCATTTTCGTCCTCCCTAGGCTTATTCTTGTCCAATTAGGGTTTTTAACCAATCTTGTGCATCCGATAAGTTTATTTGTGTCATTGAATTAATATTTAGGTCATTTTTGTCCTCCCTAGGCATATTCTTGTCCAATTAGGGTTTTTAACCAATCTTGTGCATCCAATAGGTGTGTTTGTGTCATTGGATGATCAATTAGGTCATTTTCGTCCTCCCTAGGCATATTCTTGTCCAATTAGGGTTTTTAACCAATCTTGTGCATCCAATAGGTGTGTTTGTGTCATTGGATTAACATTTATGTCATTTTCGTCCTCCCTAGGCATATTCTTGTCCAATTAGGGTTTTTAACCAATCTTGTGCATCCAATAGGTGTGTTTGTGTCATTGGATGATCAATTAGGTCATTTTCATCCTCCCTAGGCATATTCTTGTCCAATTATGGTTTTTAACCAATCTTGTGCATCCAATAGGTGTGTTTGTGTCATTGGATGATCAATTAGGTCATTTTCGTCCTCCCTAGGCTTATTCTTGTCCAATTAGGGTTTTTAACCAATCTTGTGCATCCAATAGGTGTGTTTGTGTCATTGGATGATCAATTAGGTCATTTTCGTCCTCCATAGACATATTCTTGTCCAATTAGGGTTTTTAAGCAATCTTGTGCATCCAATAAGTTCATTTGTGTCATTGGATTAACATTTAGGTCATTTTCGTCCTCCCTAGGCATATTCTTGTCCAATTAGGGTTTTTAACCAATCTTGTGCATCCAATAGGTGTGTTTGTGTCATTGGATGATCAATTAGGTCATTTTCGTCCTCCCTAGGCTTATTCTTGTCCAATTAGGGTTTTTAACCAATCTTGTGCATCCAATAGGTGTGTTTGTGTCATTGGATGATCAATTAGGTCATTTTCGTCCTCCCTAGGCTTATTCTTGTCCAATTAGGGTTTTTAACCAATCTTGTGCATCCAATAAGTACATTTGTGTCATTGGATTAACATTTAGGTCATATCAGTCCTCCCTAGGCATATTCTTGTCCAATTAGGGTTTTTAACCAATCTTGTGCATCCAATAGGTGTGTTTGTGTCATTGGATGATCAATTAGGTCATTTTCGTCCTCCCTAGGCTTATTCTTGTCCAATTAGGGTTTTTAACCAATCTTGTGCATCCAATAGGTGTGTTTGTGTCATTGGATGATCAATTAGGTCATTTTCGTCCTCCCTAGGCTTATTCTTGTCCAATTAGGGTTTTTAACCAATCTTGTGCATCCAATAGGTGTGTTTGTGTCATTGGATGATCAATTAGGTCATTTATCGTCCTCCCTAGGCTTATTCTTGTCCAATTAGGGTTTTTAACCAATCTTGTGCATCCAATAGGTTGAGTTGTGTCATTGGATTAACATTTAGGTCATTTTCGTCCTCCCTAGGCATATTCTTGTCCAATTAGGGTTTTTAACCAATCTTGTGCATCCAATAGGTGTGTTTGTGTCATTGGATGATCAATTAGGTCATTTTCGTCCTCCCTAGGCTTATTCTTGTCCAATTAGGGTTTTTAACCAATCTTGTGCATCCAATAGGTGTGTTTGTGTCATTGGATGATCAATTAGGTCATTTTCGTCCTCCCTAGGCTTATTCTTGTCCAATTAGGGTTTTTAACCATTCTTGTGCATCCAATAGGTGTGTTTGTGTCATTGGATGATCAATTAGGTCATTGTTGTCCTCCCTAGGCTTATTCTTGTCCAATTAGGGTTTTTAACCAATCTTGTGCATCCAATAGGTGTGTTTGTGTCATTGGATGATCAATTAGGTCATTTTCGTCCTCCCTAGGCTTATTCTTGTCCAATTAGGGTTTTTAACCAATCTTGTGCATCCAATAAGTTCATTTGTGTCATTGGTTTAACATTTAGGTCATTTTCATCTTCCCTAGGCATATTCTTGTCCAATTAGGGTTTTTAACCAATCTTGTGCTTCCAATAGGTGTGTTTGTGTCATTGGATGATCAATTAGGTCATTTTCGTCCTCCCTAGGCTTATTCTTGTCCAATTAGGGTTTTTAACCAATCTTGTGCATCCAATAGGTGTGTTTGTGTCATTGGATGATCAATTAGGTTATTTTCGTCCTCCTTAGGCTTATTCTTGTCCAATTAGGGTTTTTAACCAATCATTTGCATCCAATAGGTGCGTTTGTGTCATTGGATGATCAATTAGGTCATTTTCGTCCTCCCTAGGCTTATTCTTGTCCAATTAGGGTTTTTAACCATTGTTGTGCATCCAATAAGTTCGTTTGTGTCACTGAATTAACATTTAGGTCATTTTCGTCCTCCTTAGGCATATTCTTGTCCAATTAGGGTTTTTAACCAATCTTGTGCATCCAATAGGTGTGTTTGTGTCATTGGTTGATCAATTAGGTCATTTTCGTCCTCCCTAGGCATATACCTATCCAATTAGGGTTTTTAACCAATCTTGTGCTTCTAATAGGTGTGTTTGTGTCATTGGATGATCAATTAGGTCATTTTCGTCCTCCCTAGGCTTATTCTTGTCCAATTAGGGTTTTTAACCAATCTTGTGCATCCAATAAGTTGAGTTGTGTCATTGGATTAACATTTAGGTTATTTTCGTCCTCCCTTGGCATATTCTTGTCCAATTAGGGTTTTTAACCAATCTTGTGCATCCAATAGGTGTGTTTGTGTCATTGGATGATCAATTAGGTCATTTTCGTCCTCCCTAGGCTTATTCTTGTCCAATTAGGGTTTTTAACCAATCTTGTGCATCTAATAGGTGTGTTTGTGTCATTGGATGATCAATTAGGTCATTTTCGTCCTCCCTAGGCTTATTCTTGTCCAATTAGGGTTTTTAACCAATCTTGTGCATCCAATAAGTTGAGTTGTGTCATTGGATTAACATTTAGGTCATTTTCGTCCTCCCTAGGCTTATTCTTGTCCAATTAGGGTTTTTAACCAATCTTGTGCATCCAATAGGTGTGTTTGTGTCATTGTATGCTCAATTAGGTCATTTTTGTCCTCCCTAGGCTTATTCTTGCCCAATTAGGGTTTTTAACCAATCTTGTGCATCCAATAAGTTGAGTTATGTGATTGGATTGACATTTAGGTCATTTTCGTCCTCCCTAGGCTTATTCTTGTCCAATTAGGGTTTTTAACCAATCTTGTGCATCCAATAAGTTCATTTGTGTCATTGGATTAACATTTAGGTCATTTTCGTCCTCCCTAGGCATATTCTTGTCCAATTAGAGTTTTAGACCAATCTTGTGCATCCAATAGGTGTGTTTGTGTAGTTGGATGATCAATTAGGTTATTTTTGTCCTCCCTAGGCTTATTCTTGTCCAATTAGGGTTTTTAACTAATCTTGTGCATCCAATAAGTTCATTTGTGTCATGGATGATCAATTAGGTCATTTTCGTCCTCCCTAGGCTTATTCTTGTCCAATTAGGGTTTTTAACCAATCTTGTGCATCCAATAGGTCTGTTTGTGTCATTGGATGATCAATTAGGTCATTTTCGTCCTCCCTAGGCTTATTCTTGCCCAATTAGGGTTTTTAACCAATCTTGTGCATCCAATAAGTTGAGTTGTGTCATTGGATTAGCATTTAGGTCATTTTCGTCCTCCCTAGGCTTATTCTTGTCCAATTAGGATTTTTAACCAATCTTGTGCATCCAATAAGTTCGTTTGTGTCATTGGATTAACATTTAGGTCATTTTCGTCCTCCCTAGGCATATTCTTGTCTAATTAGGGTTTTTAACCAATCTTG
Organism: Cicer pinnatifidum; assembly: GCA_037974775.1. Lineage (NCBI taxonomy): Eukaryota > Viridiplantae > Streptophyta > Magnoliopsida > Fabales > Fabaceae > Cicer > Cicer pinnatifidum. The sequence goes on along the minus strand of JBBPBR010000824.1, from coordinate 1,679,158 downwards.
TGCATCCAATAGGTGTGTTTGTGTCATTGGATGATCAATTAGGTTATTTTCATCCTCCCTAAGCTTATTCTTGTCCAATTAGGGTTTTTAACCAATCTTGTGCATCCAATAAGTTGAGTTGTGTCATTGGATTAACATTTAGGTCATTTTCGTCCTCCATAGGCATATTCTTGTCCAGTTAGGGTTTTTAACCAATCTTGTGCATCCAATAGGTGTGTTTGTGTCATTGGATGATCAATTAGGTCATTTTCGTCCTCCCTAGGCTTATTCTTGTCCAATTAGGGTTTTTAACCAATCTTTTGCATGCAATAAGTTCATTTGTGTTATTGGATTCACATTTAGGTCATATTCGTCCTCCCTAGGCATATTGTTGTCCAATTAGGGTTTTTAACCAATCTTGTGCATCCAATAGGTGTGTTTGTGTCATTGGATGATCAATTAGGTCATTTTCGTCCTCCCTAGGCTTATTCTTGTCCAATTAGGGTTTTTAACCAATCTTGTGCATCCAATAAGTTGAGTTGTGTCATTGGATTAACATTTAGGTCATTTTCGTCCTCCCTAGGCTTATTCATGTCCAATTAGGGTTTTTAACCAATCTTGTCCATCCAATAAGTTGGGTTGTGTCATTGGATTAACATTTAGGTCATTTTCGTCCTCCCTAGGCATATTCTTGTCCAATTAGGGTTTTTAACCAATCTTGTGCATCCAATAAGTGTTTAACCAATCTTGTGCATCCAATAGGTGTGTTTGTGGCAATAGATGATCAATTAGGTCATTTTCGTCCTCCCTAGGCTTATTCTTGTCCAATTAGGGTTTTTAACCAATCTTGTGCATCCAATAAGTTCATTTGTGTCATTGGATTAACATTTAGGTCATTTTCGTCCTCCCTAGGCTTATTCTTGCCCAATTAGGGTTTTTAACCAATCTTGTGCATCCAATAAGTTGATTTGTGTCATTGGATTAACATTCAGGTCATTTTCGTCCTCCCTAGGCTTATTCTTGTCCAATTAGGGTTTTTAACCAATCTTGTGCATCCAATAGGTGTGTTTGTGTCATTGGATGATCAATTAGGTCATTTTCGTCCTCCCTAGGCTTATTCTTGTCCAATTAGGGTTTTTAACCAATCTTGTGCATCCAATAAGTTGAGTTGTGTCATTGAATTAACATTTAGGTCATTTTCGTCCTCCCTAGGCTTATTCTTGTCCAACTAAGGTTTTTAACCAATCTTGTGCATCCAATAGGTGTGTTTGTGTCATTGGATGATCAATTAGGTCATTTTCGTCCTCCCTAGGCTTATTCTTGTCCAATTAGGGTTTTTAACCAATCTTGTGCATCCAATAAGTTGAGTTGTGTCATTGGATTAACATTTAGGTCATTTTCGTCCTCCCTAGGCTTATTCTTGTGCAATTAGGGTTGTTAACCAATCTTGTGCATCCAATAGGTGTGTTTGTGTCATTGGATGATCAATTAGGTCATTTTCGTCCTCCCTAGGCTTATTCTTGTCCAATTAGGGTTTTTAACCAATCTTGTGCATCTAATAGGTGTGTTTGTGTCATAGGATGATCAATTAGGTCATTTTCGTCCTCCCTAGGCTTATTCTTGTCCAATTAGGGTTTTTAACCAATCTTGTGCATCCAATAAGTTCATTTGTGTCATTGGATGATCAATTAGGTCATTTTCGTCCTCCCTAGGCTTATTCTTGTCCAATTAGGGTTTTTAACCGATCATGTGCATCCAATAGGTGTGTTTGTGTCATTGGATGATCAATTAGATCATTTTCGTCCTCCCTAGGCTTATTCTTGTCCAATTAGGGTTTTTAACCAATCTTGTGCATCCAATAGGTGTGTTTGTGTCATTGGATGATCAATTAGGTCATTTTCGTCCTCCATAGGCTTATTCTTGTCCACTTAGGGTTTTTAACCAATCTTGTGCATCCAATAAATTCATTTGTGTCATTGGATTAACATTTAGGTCATTTTCGTCCTCCCTAGGCATATTCTTGTCCAATTAGGGTTTTTAACCAATCTTGTGCATTCAATAGGTGTGTTTGTGTCATTGGATGATCAATTAGGTCATTTTCGTCCTTTCTATGCTTATTCTTGTCCAATTAGGGTTTTTAACCAATCTTGTGCATCCAATAAATTCATTTGTGTCATTGGATTAACATTTAGGTCATTTTCGTCCTCCCTAGGCATATTCTTGTCCAATTAGGGTTTTTAACCAATCTTGTGCATCCAATAGGTGTGTTTGTGTCATTGGATGATCAATTAGGTCATTTTCTCCCTCCCTAGGCTTATTCTTGTCCAATTAGGGTTTTTAACCAATCTTGTGCATCCAATAACTTTGTTTGTGTCATTGAATTAATATTTAGGTCATTTTCGTCCTCCCTAGGCATATTCTTGTCCAATTAGGGTTTTCAACCAATCTTGTGCATCCAATAACTTTGTTTGTGTCATTGAATTAATATTTAGGTCATTTTCGTCCTCCCTAGGCATATTCTTGTCCAATTAGGGTTTTTAACCAATCATTGTGCATCCAATAGGTGTGTTTGTGTCATTGGATGATCAATTAGGTCATTTTCGCCCTCCCTAGGCTTATTCTTGTCCAATTAGGGTTTTTAACCAATCTTGTGCATCCAATAAGTTCATTTGTGTCATTGGATTAACATTTAGGTCATTTTCGTCTTCCCTAGGCATATTCTTGTCCAATTAGGGTTTTTAACCAATCTTGTGCTTCCAATAGGTTGTTTGTGTCATTGGATGATCAATTAGGTCATTTTCGTCCTCCCTAGGCTTATTCTTGTCCAATTAGGGTTTTTAACAAATCTTGTGCATCCAACAAATTTGTTGATGTCATTGAATTAATATTTTGGTCATTTTCTTCCTCCCTAGGCATATTCTTGTCCAATTAGGGTTTTTAACCAATCTTGTGCATCCAATAGGTGTGTTTGTGTCATTGGATGATCAATTAGGTCATTTTCGTCCTCCCTAGGCATATTCTTGTCCAATTAGGGTTTTTAACCAATCTTGTGCATCCAATAGGTGTGTTTGTGTCATTGGATGATCAATTAGGTAATTTTCGTACTCCCTAGGCTTATTGTTGTCCAATTAGGGTTTTTAACCAATCTTGTGCATCCAATAAGTTCATTTGTGTCATTGGATTAACATTTAGGTCATTTTCGTACTCCCTAGGCTTATTCTTGTCCAATTAGGGTTTTTAACCAATCTTGTGCATCCAATAAGTTCATTTGTGTCATTGGATTAAAATTTAGGTCATTTTCGTCCTCCCTAGGCATATTCTTGTCCAATTAGGGTTTTTAACCAATCTTGTGCATCCAATAGGTGTGTTTGTCATTGGATGATCAATTAGGCCATTTTCGTCCTCCCTATGCTTATTCTTGTCCAATTAGGGTTTTTAACCAATGTTGTGCATCCAATAACTTTGTTTCTGTCATTGAATTAATATTTAGGTCATTTTTGTCCTCCCTAGGCTTATTCTTGTCCAATTAGGGTTTTTAACCTATCTTGTGCATCCAATAAGTTGAGTTGTGTCATTGGATTAACATTTAGGTCATATTCGTCCTCCCTAGGCTTATTCTTGTCCAATTAGGGTTTTTAACCAATCTTGTGCATCCAATAAGTTTATTTGTGTCATTGGATTAACATTTAGGTCATTTTCGTCCTCCCTAGGCTTATTCTTGTCCAATTAGGGTTTTTAACCAATCTTGTGCATCCAATAGGTGTGTTTGTGTCATTGGATGATCAATTAGGTGATTTTTGTCCTCCCTAGGCATATTCTTGTCCAATTAGGGTTTTTATTCAATCTTGTGCATCCAATAGGTGTGTTTGTGTCATTGGATGATCAATTAGGTCATTTACGTCCTCCCTAGGCTTATTCTAGTTCAATTAGGGTTTTTAACCAATCTTGTGCATCCAATAACTTTGTTTGTGTCATTGAATTAATATTTAGGTCATTTACGTCCTCCCTAGGCATATTCTTGTCCAATTAGGGTTTTTAACCAATCTTGGGCATCCAATAGGTGTATTTGTGTCGTTGGATGATCAATTAGGTCATTTTCGTCCTCCCTAGGCTTATTCTTGTCCAATTAGGGTTTTTAACCAATCTTGTGCATCCAATAGGTGTGTTTGTGTCATTGGATGATCAATTAGGTCATTTTCGTCCTCCCTAGGCTTATTCTTGTCCAATTAGGGTTTTTAACCAATCTTGTGCATCCAATAAGTTGAGTTGTGTCATTGGATTAACATTTAGGTCATTTTCGTCCTCCCTAGGCTTATTCTTGTCCAATTAGGGTTTTTAACCAATCTTGTGCATCCAATAAGTTGAGTTTTGTCATTGGATTAACATTTAGGTCATTTTCGTCCTCCCTAGGCTTATTCTTGTCCAATTAGGGTTTTTAACCAATCTTATGCATCCAATAGGTGTGTTTGTGTCATTGGATAATCAATTAGGTCATTTTCGTCCTCCCTAGGCATATTCTTGTCCAATTAGGGTTTTTAACCAATCTTGTGCATCCAATAGGTGTGTTTGTGTCATTGGATGATCAATTGTGTCATTTTCGTCCTCCCTAGGCTTATTCTTGTCCAATTAGGGTTTTTAACCAATCTTGTGCATCCAATAAGTTCATTTGTGTCATTGGATTAACATTTAGGTCATTTTCATCTTCCCTAGGCATATTCTTGTCCAATTAGGGTTTTTAACCAATCTTGTGCTTCCAGTAGGTGTGTTTGTGTCATTGGATGATCAATTAGTTGATTTTCGTCCTCCCTAGGCTTATTCTTGTCCAATTAGGGTTTTTAACCAATCTTGTGCATCCAATAGGTGTGTTTGTGTCATTGGATGATCAATTAGGTCATTTTCGTCCTCCTTAGGCTTATTCTTGTCCAATTAGGGTTTTTAACCAATCTTTTGGATCCAATAGGTGCGTTTGTGTCATTGGATGATCAATTAGGTCATTTTCGTCCTCCCTAGGCTTATTCTTGTCCAATTAGGGTTTTAACCATTGTTGTGCATCCAATAAGTTCGTTTGTGTCACTGAATTAACATTTAGGTCATTTTCGTCCTCCTTAGGCATATTCTTGTCCAATTAGGGTTTTTAACCAATCTTGTGCATCCAATAGGTGTGTTTGTGTCATTGGTTGATCAATTAGGTCATTTTCGTCCTCCCTAGGCATATACCTATCCAATTAGGGTTTTTAACCAATCTTGTGCTTCTAATAGGTGTGTTTGTGTCATTGGATGATCAATTAGGTCATTTTCGTCCTCCCTAGGCTTATTCTTGTCCAATTAGGGTTTTTAACCAATCTTGTGCATCCAATAAGTTGAGTTGTGTCATTGGATTAACATTTAGGTTATTTTCGTCCTCCCTTGGCATATTCTTGTCCAATTAGGGTTTTTAACCAATCTTGTGCATCCAATAGGTGTGTTTGTGTCATTGGATGATCAATTAGGTCATTTTCGTCCTCCCTAGGCTTATTCTTGTCCAATTAGGGTTTTTAACCAATCTTGTGCATCTAATAGGTGTGTTTGTGTCATTGGATGATCAATTAGGTCATTTTCGTCCTCCCTAGGCTTATTCTTGTCCAATTAGGGTTTTTAACCAATCTTGTGCATCCAATAAGTTGAGTTGTGTCATTGGATTAACATTTAGGTCATTTTCGTCCTCCCTAGGCTTATTCTTGTCCAATTAGGGTTTTTAACCAATCTTGTGCATCCAATAGGTGTGTTTGTGTCATTGTATGCTCAATTAGGTCATTTTTGTCCTCCCTAGGCTTATTCTTGCCCAATTAGGGTTTTTAACCAATCTTGTGCATCCAATAAGTTGAGTTATGTGATTGGATTGACATTTAGGTCATTTTCGTCCTCCCTAGGCTTATTCTTGTCCAATTAGGGTTTTTAACCAATCTTGTGCATCCAATAAGTTCATTTGTGTCATTGGATTAACATTTAGGTCATTTTCGTCCTCCCTAGGCATATTCTTGTCCAATTAGAGTTTTAGACCAATCTTGTGCATCCAATAGGTGTGTTTGTGTAGTTGGATGATCAATTAGGTTATTTTTGTCCTCCCTAGGCTTATTCTTGTCCAATTAGGGTTTTTAACTAATCTTGTGCATCCAATAAGTTCATTTGTGTCATGGATGATCAATTAGGTCATTTTCGTCCTCCCTAGGCTTATTCTTGTCCAATTAGGGTTTTTAACCAATCTTGTGCATCCAATAGGTCTGTTTGTGTCATTGGATGATCAATTAGGTCATTTTCGTCCTCCCTAGGCATATTCTTGTCCAATTAGGGTTTTTAACGAATCTTGTGCATCCAATAGGTGTGTTTGTGTCATTGGATTAACATTTAGGTCATTTTCGTCCTGCCTAGGCTTATTCTTGTCCAATTAGGGTCTTTAACCAATCTTGTGCATCCGATAAGTTTGTTTGTGACATTGAATTAATATTTAGGTCATTTTTGTCCTCCCTAGGCATATTCTTGTCCAATTAGGATTTTTAACCAATCTTGTGCATCCAATAGGTGTGTTTGTGTCATTGGATGATCAATTAGGTCATTTATGTCCTCCCTAGGCTTATTCTTGTCCAATTAGGGTTTTTAACCAATCTTGTGCATCCAATTACTTTGTTTGTGTCATTGAATTAATATTTAGGTCATTTTCGTCCTCCCTAGGCATATTCTTGTCCAATTAGGGTTTTTAACCAATCTTGTGCATCCAATAGGTGTGTTTGTGTCATTGGATGATCAATTAGGTCATTTTCGTCCCCCCTAGGCCTATTCTTGTCCAATTAGGGTTTTTAACCAATCTTGTGCATCCAATAGGTGTGTTTGTGTCATTGGATGATCAATTAGGTCATTTTCGTCCTCCCTAGGCTTATTCTTGTCCAATTAGGGTTTTTAACCAATCTTGTGCATCCAATAAGTTCATTTGTGTCATTGGATTAACATTTAGGTCATTTTCGTCCTCCCTAGGCATATTATTGTCAAATTAGGGTTTTTAACCAATCTTGTGCATCCAATAGGTGTCTTTGTGTCATTGGGTGATCAATTAGGGTATTTTCGTCCTCCCTAGGCATATTCTTGTCCAATTAGGGTTTTTAACCAATCTTGTGCATCCAATAGGTGTGTTTGTGTCATTGGATGATCAATTAGGCCATTTTCGTCCTCCCTAGGTTTATTTTTGTCCAATTAGGGTTTTTAACCAATCTTGTGCATCCAATAGGTGTGTTTGTGTCATTGGATGATCAATTAGGTCATTTTCGTCCTCCCTAGGCTTATTCTTGTCCAATTAGGGTTTTTAACCAATCTTGTGCATCCAATAAGTTCATTTGTGTCATTGGATTAACATTTAGGTCATTTTCGTCCTCCCTAGGCATATTCTTGTCCAATTAGAGTTTTAGACAAAACTTGTGCATCCAATAGGTGTGTTTGGGTCATTGGATGATCAATTAGGTTATTTTCGTCCTCCATAGACTTATTCTTGTCCAATTAGGGTTTTTAACTAATTTTGTGCAACCAATAAGTTCATTTGTGTCATTGGATGATCAATTAGGTCATTTTCGTCTTCCCTAGGCACATTCTTATCCAATTAGGGTTTTTAACCAATCTTGTGCATCCAATAGGTGTGTTTGTGTCATTGGATGATCAATTAGGTCATTTTCGTCCTCCCTAGGCTTATTCTTGTCCAATTAGGGTTTTTAACCAATCTTGTGCATCCAATAGGTGTGTTTGTGTCATTGGATGATCAATTAGGTCATTTTCGTCCTCCCTAGGCTTATTCTTGTCCAATTAGGGTTTTTAACCAATCTTGTGCATCCAATAGGTGTGTTTGTTTCAATGGATGATCAATTAGGTCATTTTCGTCCTCCCTAGGCTTATTCTTGTCCAATTAGGGTTTTTAACCAATCTTGTGCATCCAATAAGTTCATTTGTGTCATTGGATTAACATTTAGGTCATATCAGTCCTCCCTAGGCATATTCTTGTCCAATTAGGGTTTTTAACCAATCTTGTGCATCCAATAAGTTCATTTGTGTTATTGGATTAACATTTAGGTCATATTCATCCTCCCTAGGCATATTCTTGTCCAATTAGGGTTTTTAACCAATCTTGTGCATCCAATAGGTGTGTTTGTGTCATTGAAATAATATTTAGGTCATTTTCGTCCTCCCTAGGCATATTCTTGTCCAATTAGGGGTTTTAACCAATCTTGTGCATCCAATAGGTGTGCTTGTGTCATTGGATGATCAATTAGGTCATTTTCGTCCTCCCTAGGCTTATTCTTGTCCAATTAGGGTTTTTAACCAATCTTGTTCATCCAATAACTTTTTTTGTGTCATTGAATTAATATTTCGGTCATTTTCGTCCTCCCTAGGCATATTCTTGTCCAATTAGGGTTTTTAACCAATCTTGTGCATCCAATAGGTGTGTTTGTGTCATTGGATGATTAATTAGGTCATTTTCGTCCTCCCTAGGCTTATTCTTGTCCAATTAGGGTTTTTAACCAATCTTGTGCATCCAATAAGTTCATTTGTGTCATTGGATTAACATTTAGGTCATATCAGTCCTCCCTAGGCATATTCTTGTCCAATTAAGGTTTTTAACCAATCTTGTGCATCCAATAAGTTCATTTGTGTTATTGGATTAACATTTAGGTCATATTCGTCCTCCCTAGGCATATTCTTGTCCAATTAGGGTTTTTAACCAATCTTGTGAATCCAATAACTTTGTTTGTGTCATTGAATTAATATTTAGGTCATTTTCGTCCTCCCTAGGCATATTCTTGTCCAATTAGGGTTTTTAACCAATCTTGTGCATCCAATAGGTGTGTTTGTGTCATTGGATGATCAATTAGGTCATTTTCGTCCTCCCTAGGCTTATTCTTGTCCAATTAGGGTTTTTAACCAATCTTGTGCATCCAATAAGTTCATTTGTGTCATTGGATTAACATTTAGGTCATTTTCGTCCTCCCTAGGCATATTCTTGTCCAATTAGGGTTTTTATCCAATCTTGTGCATCCAATAAGTTCATTTGTGTTATTGGATTAACATTTAGGTCATTTTCATCCTCCCTAGGCATATTCTTGACCAATTAGGGTATTTAACAAATCTTGTGCATCCAATAAGTTAGTTTGTGTCATTGAATTAATATCTAGGTCATTTTCGTCCTCCCTAGGCATATTCTTGTCCAATTAGGGTTTTTAACCAATCTTGTGCATTCAATAGGTGTGTTTGTGTCATTGGATAATCAATTAGGTCATTTTCGTCCTCCCTAGGCTTATTCTTGTCCAATTAGGGTTTTTAACCAATCTTGTGCATCCAATAACTTTGTTTGTGTCATTGAATTAATATTTAGGTCATTTTCGTCCTCCCTAGGCATATTCTTGTCCAATTAGGGTTTTTAACCAATCTTCTGCATCCAATAGGTGTGTTTGTGTCATTGGATGATCAATTAGGTCATTTTCGTCCTCGCTAGGCTTATTCTTGTCCAATTAGGGTTTTTAACCAATCTTGTGCATCCAATAAGTTTGTTAGTGTCATTGAATTAATATTTAGGTCATTTTCATCCTCCCTAGGCATATTCTTGTCCAATTAGGGTTTTTAACCAATCTTGTGCATCCAATAGGTGTGTTTGTGTCATTGGATGATCAATTAGGTCATTTTCGTCCTCCCTAGGCTTATTCTTGTCCAATTAGGGTTTTTAACCAATCTTGTGCATCCAATAAGTTCATTTGTGTCATTGGATTAACATTTAGGTCATTTTCGTCCTCCCTAGGCATATTATTGTCAAATTAGGGTTTTTAACCAATCTTGTGCATCCAATAGGTGTCTTTGTGTCATTGGGTGATCAATTAGGGTATTTTCGTCCTCCCTAGGCATATTCTTGTCCAATTAGGGTTTTTAACCAATCTTGTGCATCCAATAGGTGTGTTTGTGTCATTGGATGATCAATTAGGCCATTTTCGTCCTCCCTAGGTTTATTTTTGTCCAATTAGGGTTTTTAACCAATCTTGTGCATCCAATAGGTGTGTTTGTGTCATTGGATGATCAATTAGGTCATTTTCGTCCTCCCTAGGCTTATTCTTGTCCAATTAGGGTTTTTAACCAATCTTGTGCATCCAATAAGTTCATTTGTGTCATTGGATTAACATTTAGGTCATTTTCGTCCTCCCTAGGCATATTCTTGTCCAATTAGAGTTTTAGACAAAACTTGTGCATCCAATAGGTGTGTTTGGGTCATTGGATGATCAATTAGGTTATTTTCGTCCTCCATAGACTTATTCTTGTCCAATTAGGGTTTTTAACTAATTTTGTGCAACCAATAAGTTCATTTGTGTCATTGGATGATCAATTAGGTCATTTTCGTCTTCCCTAGGCACATTCTTATCCAATTAGGGTTTTTAACCAATCTTGTGCATCCAATAGGTGTGTTTGTGTCATTGGATGATCAATTAGGTCATTTTCGTCCTCCCTAGGCTTATTCTTGTCCAATTAGGGTTTTTAACCAATCTTGTGCATCCAATAGGTGTGTTTGTGTCATTGGATGATCAATTAGGTCATTTTCGTCCTCCCTAGGCTTATTCTTGTCCAATTAGGGTTTTTAACCAATCTTGTGCATCCAATAGGTGTGTTTGTGCTATTGGATGATCAGTTAGGTCATTTTCGTCCTCCCTATGCATATTCTTGTCCAATTAGGGTTTTTAACCAATCTTGTGCATCCAATAGGTGTGTTTGTGTCATTGGATGATCAATTAGGTCATTTTCGTCCTCCCTAGGCTTATTCTTGTCCAATTAGGGTTTTTAACCAATCTTGTGCATCCAATAGGTGTGTTTGTGTTATTGGATGATCAATAAGGTCATTTTCGTCCTCCCTAGGCATATTCTTGTCCAATTAGGGTTTTTAACCAATCTTGTGCATCCAATAGGTGTGTTTGTGTCATTGGATGATCAATTAGGTCATTTTCGTCCTCCCTAGGCTTATTCTTGTCCAATTAGGGTTTGTAACTAATCTTGTGCATCCAATAAGTTCATTTGTGTTATTGGATTAACATTTAGGTCATATTCGTCCTCCCTAGGCATATTCTTGTCCAATTAGGGTTTTTAACCAATCTTGTGCATCCAATAGGTGTGTTTGTGTCATTGGATGATCAATTAGGTAATTTTCGTCCTCCCTAGGCATATTCTTGTCCAACTAAGGTTTTAAACCAATCATGTGCATCCAATAGGTGTGTATGTGTCATTGGATGATCAATTAGGTCATTTTCGTTCTCCCTAGGCTTATTCTTGTCCAATTAGGGTTTTTAACCAATCTTGTGCATCCAATAGGTGTGTTTGTGTCATTGGATGATCAATTAGGTCATTTTCGTCCTCCCTAGGCTTATTCTTGTCCAATTAGGGTTTTTAACCAATCTTGTGCATCCAATAGGTGTGTTTGTGTCATTGGATGATCAATTAGGTCATTTGCGTCCTCCCTAGGTATATTCTTGTCCAATTAGGGTTTTTAACCAATCTTGTGCATCCAATAGGTGTGTTTGTGTCATTGGATGATCAATTAGGTCATTTTCGTCCTCCCTAGGCATATTCTTGTCCAATTAGGGTTTTTAACGAATCTTGTTCATCCAATAGGTGTGTTTGTGTCATTGGATGATCAATTAGGTTATTTTCGTCCTCCCTAGGCATATTCTTGTCCAATTAGAGTTTTTAACCAATCTTGTGCATCCAATAGGTGTGTTTGTGTCATTGGATGATCAATTAGGTCATTTTCATCCTCCCTAGCCTTATTCTTGTCCAATTAGGGTTTTTAACCAATCTTGTGCATCTAATAGGTGTGTTTGTGTCATTGGATGATCAATTAGGTCATTTTCGTCCTCCCTAGGCTTATTCTTGTCCAATTAGGGTTTTTAACCAATCTTGTGCATCCAATAAGTTGAGTTGTGTCATTGGATTAACATTTAGGTCATTTTCGTCCTCCCTAGGCTTATTCTTGTCCAATTAGGGTTTTTAACCAATCTTGTGCAACCAATAGGTGTTTAACCAATCTTGTGCATCCAATAGGTGTGTTTGTGGCAATAGATGATCAATTAGGTCGTTTTCGTCCTCCCTAGGCTTATTCTTGTCCAATTAGGGTTTTTAACCAATCTTGTGCATCCAATAGGTGTGTTTGTGTCATTGGATGATCAATTAGGTCTTTTTCGTCCTCCCTAGGCTTATTCTTGTCCAATTAGGGTTTTTAACCAATCTTGTGCATCCAATAGGTTTGTTTGGGACATTGGATGATCAATTAGGTCATTTACGTCCTCCCTAGGCTTATTCTTGTCCAATTAAGGTTTTTAACCAATCTTGTGCATCCATTAACTTTGTTTGTGTCATTGAATTAATATTTAGGTCATTTTCGTCATCCCTAGGCATATTCTTGTCCAATTAGGGTTTTTAACCAATCTTGTGCATCTAATAGGTGTGTTTGTGTCATTGGATGATCAATTAGGTCATTTTCGTCCTCCCTAGGCTTATTCTTGTCCAATTAGGGTTTTTAACCAATCTTGTGCATCCAATAGGTGTGTTTGTGTCATTGGATGATCAATTAGGTCATTTTCGTCCTCCCTAGGCTTATTCTTGTCCAATTAGGGTTTTTAACCAATCTTGTGCATCCAATAAGTTGAGTTGTGTCATTGGATTAACATTAAGGTCATTTTCATTCTCCCTAGGCTTATTCTTGTCCAATTAGGGTTTTTAACCAATCTTGTGCATCCAATAGGTGTGTTTGTGTCATTGGATGATCAATTAGGTCATTTTCGTCCTCCCTAGGCTTATTCTTGTCCAATTAGGGTTTTTAACCAATCTTGTGCATCCAATAGGTGTGTTTGTGTCATTGGATGATCAATTAGGTCATTTTCGTCCTCCCTAGGCTTATTCTTGTCCAATTAGGGTTTTTAACCAATCTTGTGCATCCAATAGGTGTGTTTGTGTCATTGGATGATCAATTAGGTCATTTTTGTCCTTTCTATGCTTATTCTTGTCCAATTAGGGTTTTTAACCAATCTTGTGCATCCAATAGGTGTGTTTGTGTCATTGGATGATCAATTAGGTCATTTTCGTCCTCCCTAGGTTTATTCTTGTCCAATTAGGGTTTTTAACCAATCTTGTGCATCCAATAAGTTCATTAGTGTCATTGGATGATCAATTAGGTCATTTTCGTCCTCCCTAGGCATGTTCTTGTCCAACTATAGTTTTTAACCAATCTTGTGCATCCAATAGGTGTGTTTGTGTCATTGGATGATCAATTAGGTCATTTTCGTCCTCCCTAGGCTTATTCTTGTCCAATTAGGGTTTTTAACCAATCTTGTGCATCCAATAAGTTGAGTTGTGTCATTGGATTAACATATAGGTCATTTTCATTCTCCCTAGGCTTATTCTTGTCCAATTAGGGTTTTTAACCAATCTTGTGCATCCAATAGGTGTGTTTGTGTCATTGGATGATCAATTAGGTCATTTTCGTCCTCCCTAGGCTTATTCTTGTCCAATTAGGGTTTTTAACCAATCTTGTGCATCCAATAGGTGTGTTTGTGTCATTGGATGATCAATTAGGTCATTTTCGTCCTCCCTAGGCTTATTCTTGTCCAATTAGGGTTTTGAACCAATCTTGAGCATCCAATAAGTTCATTTGTGTCATTGGATTAACATTTAGGTCATTTTCGTCCTCCCTAGGCATATTATTGTCCAATTAGGGTTTTTAACCAATCTTGTGCATCCAATAGGTGTGTTTGTGTCATTGGATGATCAATTTAGGTCATTTTCGTCCTCCCTAGGCATATTCTTGTCCAATTAGCGTTTTTAACCAATCTTGGGCATCCAATAGGTGTGTTTGTGTCATTGGATGATCAATTAGGTCATTTTCATCCTCCCTAGGCTTATTCTTGTCCAATTAGGGTTTTTAACCAATCTTGTGCATCCAATAGGTGTGTTTGTGTCATTGGATAATCAATTAGGTCATTTTCGTCCTCCCTAGGCATATTCTTGTCCAATTAGGGTTTTTAACCAATCTTGTGCATCCAAAAGGTGTGTTTGTGTCATTGCATGATCAATTAGGTCATTTTCGTCCTCCCTAGGCTTATTCCTGTCCAATTAGGGTTTTTAACCAATCTTGTGCATCCAATAGGTGTGTTTGTGTCATTGGATGATCAATTAGGTCATTTTCGTCCTCCCTAGGCTTATTCTTGTCCAATTAGGGTTTTTAACCAATCTTTTGCATCCAATAGGTGCGTTTGTATCATTGGATGATCAATTAGGTCATTTTCGTCCTCCCTAGGCTTATTCTTGTCCAATTAGGGTTTTTAACCAATGTTGTGCATCCAATAAGTTCGTTTGAGTCACTGAATTAACATTTAGGTCATTTTCGTCCTCCCTAGGCATATTCTTGTCCAATTAGGGTTTTTAACCAATCTTGTGCATCCAATAGTTGTGTTTGTGTCATTGGATGATCAATTAGGTCATTTTCGTCCTCCCTAGGCTTATTCTTGGCCAATTAGTGTTTTTAACCAATCTTGTGCATCCAATAGGAGTGTGTGTGTCATTGGATGATCAATTAGGTCATTTTCTTCCTCACTAGGCTTATTCTTGTCCAATTCGGGTTTTTAACCAATCTTGTGCATCCAATAGGTGTGTTTGTGTCATTGGATGATTAATTAGGTCATTTTCGTCCTCCCTAGGCTTATACTTGTCCAATTAGGGTCTCTAACCAATCTTGTGCATCCAATAGGTGTGTTTGTGTCATTGGATGATCAATTAGGTCATTTTCGTCCTCCCTAGGCCTATTCTTGTCCAATTAGGGTTTTAAACCAATCTTGTGCATCCAATACGTTCATTTGTGTCATTGGATGATCAATTAGGTCATTTTCGTCCTCCCTAGGCTTATTCTTGTCCAATTAGGGTTTTTAACCAATCTTGTGCATCCAATAAGTTGAGTTGTGTCATTGGATTAACATTTATGTCATTTTCGTCCTCCCTAGGCTTATTCTTGTCCAATTTGGGTTTTTAACCAATCTTGTGCATCCAATAAGTTGAGTTGTGTCATTGGATTAACATTTAGGTCATTTTCGTCCTCCCTAGGCTTATTCTAGTCCTATTAGGGTTTTTAACCAATCTTGTGCATCCAATAGGTGTGTTTGTGTCATTGGATGATCAATTAGGTCATTTTCGTCCTCCCTAGGCTTATTATTGTCCAATTAGGGTTTTTAACTAATCTTGTGCATCCAATAAGTTCATTTGTGTCATTGGATGATAAATTAGGTCACTTTTGTCCTCCCTAGGCATATTCTTGTCCAATTAGGGTTTTTAACCAATCTTGTGCATCCAATAGGTGTGTTTGTGTCATTGGATGATCAATTAGGTCATTTTCATCCTCCCTAGGCTTATTCTTGTCCAATTAGGGTTTTTAACCAATCTTGTGCATCCAATAGGTGTGTTTGTGTAATTGGATGATCAATTAGGTCATTTTCGTCCTCCCTAGGCTTATTTTTGTCCAATTAGGGTTTTTAACCAATCTTGTGCATCCAATAACTTTGTTTGTGTCATTGAATTAATATTTAGGTCATTTTCGTCCTCCCTAGGCATATTCTTGTCCAATTAGGGTTTTTAACCAATCTTGTGCATCCAATAGGTGTGTTTGTGTCATTGGATGATCAATTAGGTCATTTTCGTCCTCCCTAGGCTTATTCTTGTCCAATTAGGGTTTTTAACCAATCTTGTGCATCCAATAAGTTGAGTTGTGTCATTGGATTAACATTTAGGTCATTTTCGTTCTCCCTAGGCTTATTCTTGTCCAATTAGGGTTTTTAACCAATTTTGTGCATCCAATAAGTTGATTTGTGTTATTGGATTAACATTTAGGTCATATTCGTCCTCCCTAGGCATATTCTTGTCCAATTAGGGTTTTAACCAATCTTGTGCATCCAATAGGTGTGTTTGTGTCATTGGATGATCAATTAGGTCATTTTCGTCCTCCCTAGGCATATTCTTGTCCAGTTAGGGTTTTTAACCAATCTTGTGCATCCAATAAGTTTAGTTGTGTCATTGGATTAACATTTAGGTCATTTTCGTTCTCCCTAGGCTTATTCTTGACCAATTAGGGTTTTTAACCAATTTTGTGCATCCAATAAGTTCATTTGTGTTATTGGATTAACATTTAGGTCATATTCGTCCTCCCTAGGCATATTCTTGTCAAATTAGGGTTTTAACCAATCTTGTGCATCCAATAGGTGTGTTTGTGTCATTGAATGATCAATTAGGTCATTTTCGTCCTCCCTAGGCTTATTCTTGTCCAACTAGGGTTTTTAACCAATCTTGTGCCTCCAATAGGTGTGTTTGTGTCATTGGATGATCAATTAGGTCATTTTCGTCCTCCCTAGGCTTATTCTTGTCCAATTAGGGTTTTTAACCAATCTTGTGCATCCAATAAGTTGAGTTGTGTCATTGGATTAACATTTAGGTCATTTTCGTCCTCCCTAGGCTTATTCTTGTGCAATTAGGGTTTTTAACCAATCTTACGCATCCAATACGTTCATTTGTGTCATTGGATGATCAATTAGGTCATTTTCGTCCTCCATAGGCTTATTCTTGTCCAATTAGGATTTTTAACCAATGTTGTGCATCCAATAAGTTGAGTTGTGTCATTGGATTAACATTTAGGTCATTTTCATCCTCCCTAGGCTTATTCTTATCCAATTAGGGTTTTTAACCAATCTTGTGCATCCAATAGGTGTGTTTGTGTCATTGGATGATCAATTAGGTCATTTTCGTCCTCCCTAGGCTTATTCTTGTCCAATTAGGGTTTTTAACCAATCTTGTGCATCCAATAAGTTGAGTTGTGTCATTGGATTAACATTTAGGTCATTTTCGTCCTCCCTAGGCATATTCTTGTCCAATTAGGGTTTTTAACCAATCTTGTGCATCCAATAAGTTCATTTGTGTCATTGGATGATCAATTAGGTCACTTTTGTCCTCCCTAGGCTTATTCTTGTCCAATTAGGGTTTTTAACCAATCTTGTACATCTAATAAGTTCATTTGTGTCATTGGATTAACATTTAGGTCATTTTCGTCCTCCCTAGGCATATTCTTGTCCAATTAGGGTTTTTAACCAATCTTGTGCATCCAATAGGTGTGTTTGTGTCATTGGATGATCAATTAGGTCATTTTCGTCCTCCCTAGGCTTATTCTTGTCCAATTAGGGTTTTTAACCAATCTTGTGCATCCATGAAGTTGAGTTGTGTCATTGGATTAACATTTAGGTCATTCTCGTCCTCCCTAGGCATATTCTTGTCCAATTAGGGTTTTTAACCAATCTTGTGCATCCAATAAGTTCATTTGTGTCATTGGATGATCAATTAGGTCATTTTCGTCCTCCCTAGGCTTATTCTTGTCCAATTATGGTTTTTAACCAATCTTGTGCATCCAATAGGTGTGTTTGTGTCATTGAATTAATGTTTAGGTCATTTTCGTCCTCCCTAGGCATATTCTTGTCCAATTAGGGTTTTTAACCAATCTTGTGCATCCAATAGGTGTGTTTGTGTCATTGGATGATCAATTAGGTCATTTTCGTCCTCCCTAGGCTTATTCTTGTCCAATTAGGGTTTTTAACCAATCTTGTGCATCCGATAAGTTTATTTGTGTCATTGAATTAATATTTAGGTCATTTTTGTCCTCCCTAGGCATATTCTTGTCCAATTAGGGTTTTTAACCAATCTTGTGCATCCAATAGGTGTGTTTGTGTCATTGGATGATCAATTAGGTCATTTTCGTCCTCCCTAGGCATATTCTTGTCCAATTAGGGTTTTTAACCAATCTTGTGCATCCAATAGGTGTGTTTGTGTCATTGGATGATGAATTAGGTCATTTTCGTCCTCCCTAGGCATATTCTTGTCCAATTAGGGTTTTTAACCAATCTTGTGCATCCAATAGGTGTGTTTGTGTCATTGGATGATCAATTAGGTCATTTTCGTCCTCCGTAGGCTTATTCTTGTCCAATTAGGGTTTTTAACCAATCTTGTGCATCCAATAAGTTGAGTGGTGTCATTGGATTAACATTTAGGTCATTTTCGTCCTCCCTAAGCTTTTTCTTGTCCAATTAGGGTTTTTAACCAATCTTGTGCATCCAATAGGTATGTTTGTGTCATTGGATGATCAATTAGGTTATTTTCGTCCTCCCTAGGCTTATTCTTGTCCAATTAGGGTTTTTAACTAATCTTGTGCATCCATTAAGTTCATTTATGTCATTGGATGATCAATTAGGTCATTTTCGTCCTCCCTAGGCATATTGTTGTCCAATTAGGGTTTTTAACGAATCTTGTGCATCCAATTGGTGTGTTTGTGTCATTGGATGATCAATTAGGTCATTTTCGTCCTCCCTAGGCTTATTCTTGTCCAATTAGGGTTTTTAACCAATCTTGTGCATCCAATAAGTTGAGTTGTGTCATTGGATTAACATTTAGGTCATTTTCGTCCTCCCTAGCCTTATTCTTGTCCAATTAGGGTTTTTAACCAATCTTGTGCATCCAATAAGTTGAGTTGTGTCATTGGATTAACATTTAGGTCATTTTCGTCCTCCCTAGGCATATTCTTGTCCAATTAGGGTTTTTAACCAATCTTGTGCATCCAATAAGTGGAGTTGTGTCATTGGATTAACATTTAGGTCATTTTCGTCCTCCCTAGGCTTATTCTTGTCCAATTAGGGTTTTTAACCAATCTTGTGCATCCAATAGGTATGTTTGTGTCATTGGATGATCAATTAGTTCATTTTCGTCCTCCCTAGGCATATTCTTGTCCAATTAGGGTTTTTAACGAATCTTGTGCATCCAATTGGTGTGTTTGTGTCATTGGATGATCAATTAGGTCATTTTCGTCCTCCCTAGGCTTATTCTTGTCCAATTAGGGTTTTTAACCAATCTTGTGCATCCAATAAGTTGAGTTGTGTCATTGGATTAACATTTAGGTCATTTTCGTCCTCCCTAGGCATATTCTTGTCCAATTAGGGTTTTTAACCAATCTTGTGCATCCAATAAGTTCATTTGTGTCATTGGATGATCAATTAGGTCATTTTCGTCCTCCCTAGGCATCTTCTTATCCAATTAGGGTTTTTAACCAATCTTGTGCATCCAATAAGTTCATTTGTGTCATTGGATTAACATTTAGGTCATTTTCGTCCTCCCTAGGCATATTCTTGTCCAATTAGGGTTTTTAACCAATCTTGTGCATCCAATAGGTGTGTTTGTGTCATTGGATGATCAATTAGGTCATTTTCTTCCTCCCTAGGCTTATTCTTGTCCAATTAGGGTTTTTAACCAATCTTGGGCATCCAATAAGTTCATTTTTGTCATTGGATGATCAATTAGATCATTTTCGTCCTCCCTAGGCTTATTCTTGTCCAATTAGGGTTTTTAACCAATCTTATGCATCCAATAAGTTGAGTTGTGTCATTGGATTCACATTTATGTCATTTTCGTCCTCCGTAGGCTTATTCTTGTCCAATTAGGGTTTTTAACCAATCTTGTGCATCCAATAGGTGTGTTTGTGTCATTGGATGATCAATTAGGTCATTTTCATCCTCCCTAGGCTTATTCTTGTCCAATTAGGGTTTTTAACCAATCTTGTGCATCCAATAGGTGTGTTTGTGTCATTGGATAATCAATTAGGTCATTTTCGTCCTCCCTAGGCATATTCTTGTCCAATTAGGGTTTTTAACCAATCTTGTGCATCCAATAGGTGTGTTTGTGTCATTGCATGATCAATTAGGTCATTTTCGTCCTCCCTTGGCTTATTCTTGTCCAATTAGGGTTTTTAACCAATCTTGTGCATCCAATAGGTGTGTTTGTGTCATTGGATGATCAATTAGGTCATTTTCGTCCTCCCTAGGCTTATTCTTGTCCAATTAGGGTTTTTAACCAATCTTTTGCATCCAATAGGTGCGTTTGTGTCATTGGATGATCAATTAGGTCATTTTCGTCCTCCCTAGGCTTATTCTTGTCCAATTAGGGTTTTTAACCAATGTTGTGCATCCAATAAGTTCGTTTGAGTCACTGAATTAACATTTAGGTCATTTTCGTCCTCCCTAGGCATATTCTTGTCCAATTAGGGTTTTTAACCAATCTTGTGCATCCAATAGTTGTGTTTGTGTCATTGGATGATCAATTAGGTCATTTTCGTCCTCCCTAGGCTTATTCTTGGCCAATTAGTGTTTTTAACCAATCTTGTGCATCCAATAGGAGTGTGTGTGTCATTGGATGATCAATTAGGTCATTTTCTTCCTCACTAGGCTTATTCTTGTCCAATTCGGGTTTTTAACCAATCTTGAGCATCCAATAGGTGTGTTTGTGTCATTGGATGATTAATTAGGTCATTTTCGTCCTCCCTAGGCTTATACTTGTCCAATTAGGGTCTCTAACCAATCTTGTGCATCCAACAGGTGTGTTTGGGTCATTGGATGATCAATTAGGTCATTTTCGTCCTCCCTAGGCCTATTCTTGTCCAATTAGGGTTTTTAACCAATCTTGTGCATCCAATACGTTCATTTGTGTCATTGGATGATCAATTAGGTCATTTTCGTCCTCCCTAGGCATATTATTGTCCAATTAGGGTTTTTAACCAATCTTGTGCATCCAATAAGTTCATTTGTGTCATTGGATTAACATTTAGGTCATTTTCGTCCTCCCTAGGCATATTCTTGTCCAATTAGGGTTTTTAACCAATCTTGTGCATCCAATAGGTGTGTTTGTGTCATAGGATGATCAATTGGGTCATTTTCGTGCTCCCTAGGCTTATTCTTTTCCAATTAGGGTTTTTAACCAATCTTGTGCATCCAATAAGTTCATTTGTGTTATTGGATGATCAATTAGGTCATTTTCGTCCTCCCTAGGCTTATTCTTGTCCAATTAGGGTTTTTAACCAATCTTGTGCATCCAATAAGTTGAGTTGTGTCATTGGATTAACATTTAGGTCATTTTCGTCCTCCCTAGGCTTATTCTTGTCCAATTAGGGTTTTTAACCAATCTTGTGCATCCAATAAGTTGAGTTGTGTCATTGGATTAACATTTAGGTCATTTTCGTCCTCCCTAGGCTTAGTCTTGTCCAATAAGGGTTTTTAACCAATCTTGTGCATCCAATAGGTGTGTTTGTGTCATCGGATGATCAATTAGGTCATTTTCGTCCTCCCTAGGCTTATTCTTGTCCAATTAGGATTTTTAACCAATCTTGAGCATCCAATAAGTTTGTTTGTTTCATTGAATTAATATTTAGGTCATTTTCGTCCTCCCTAGGCATATTCTTGTCCAATTAGGGTTTTTAACCAATGTTGTGCATCCAATAGGTGTGTTTGTGTCATTGGATGATCAATTAGGTCATTTTCGTCCTCCCTAGGCTTATTCTTGTCCAATTAGGGTTTTTAACCAATCTTGTGCATCCAATAAGTTGAGTTGTGTCATTGGATTAACATTTAGGTCATTTTCGTCCTCCCTAGGCATATGCTTGTCCAATTAGGGTTTTTAACCAATCTTGTGCATCCAATAGGTGTGTTTGTGTCATTGGATGATCAATTAGGTCATTTTCCTCCTCCCTAGGCTTATTCTTGTCCAATAAGGGTTTTTAACCAATCTTG
Organism: Cicer pinnatifidum; assembly: GCA_037974775.1. Classification (NCBI taxonomy): domain Eukaryota; kingdom Viridiplantae; phylum Streptophyta; class Magnoliopsida; order Fabales; family Fabaceae; genus Cicer; species Cicer pinnatifidum. Next base: position 1,657,505 of record JBBPBR010000824.1, on the reverse strand, counting down.
TGCATCCAAAAAGTTCATTTTTGTCATTTGATTAACATTTAAGTCATTTTCGTCCTCCCTAGGCATATTCTTGTCCAATTATGGTTTTTAACCAATCTTGTGCATCCAATAGGTGTGTTTGTGTGATTGGATGATCAATTAGGTAATTTTCGTCCTCCCTAGGCTTATTCTTGTCCAATTAGGGTTTTTAACCAATCTTGTGCATCCAATAGGTGTGTTTGTGTCATTGGATGATCAATTAGGTCATTTTCGTCCTCCGTAGGCATATTCTTGTCCAATTAGGGTTTTTAACGAATCTTGTGCATCCAATAGGTGTGTTTGTGTCATTGGATGATCAATTAGGTCATTTTCGTCCTCCCTAGGCTTATTCTTGTCCAATTAGGGTTTTTAACCAATCTTGTGCATCCAATAAGTTGAGTTGTGTCATTGGATTAACATTTAGGTCATTTTCGTCCTCCCTAGGCATATTCTTGTCCAATTAGGGTTTTTAACCAATCTTGTGCATCCAATAAGTTCATTTGTGTCATTGGATGATCAATTAGGTCACTTTTGTCCTCCCTAGGCTTATTCTTGTCCAATTAGGGTTTTTAACCAATCTTGTACATCTAATAAGTTCATTTGTGTCATTGGATTAACATTTAGGTCATTTTCGTCCTCCCTAGGCATATTCTTGTCCAATTAGGGTTTTTAACCAATCTTGTGCATCCAATAGGTGTGTTTGTGTCATTGGATGATCAATTAGGTCATTTTCGTCCTCCCTAGGCATATTCTTGTCCAATTAGGGTTTTTAACCAATCTTGTGCATCCAATAGGTGTGTTTGTGTCATTGGATGATCAATTAGGTCATTTTCGTCGTCCCTAGGCTTATTCTCGTCCAATTTGGGTTTTTAACCAATGTTGTGCATCCGATAAGTTTGTTTGTGTCATTGAATTAATATTTTGGTCATTTTCGTCTTCCTTAGGCATATTCTTGTCCAATTAGGATTTTTAACCAATCTTGTGCATCCAATAAGTTGAGTTGTGTCATTGGATTAACTTTTAGGTCATTTTCGTTCTCCCTACGCTTATTCTTGTCCGATTAGGGTTTTTAACCAATCTTGTGCATCCAATAGGTGTGTTTGTGTCATTGGATGATCAATTAGGTCATTTTCGTCCTCCCTAGGCATATTCTTGTCCAATTAGGGTTTTTAACGAATCTTGTGCATCCAATAGGTGTGTTTGTGTCATTGGATGATCAATTAGGTCATTTTCGTCCTCCCTAGGCTTATTCTTGTCCAATTAGGGTTTTTAACCGATCTTGTGCATCCAATAAGTTGAGTTGTGTCATTGGATTTACATTTAGGTCATTTTCATTCTCCCTAGGCTTATTCTTGTCCAATTAGGTTTTTAACCAATCTTGTGCATCCAATAAGTTCATTTGTTTCATTGGATTCACATTTAGGTCATTTTCTACCTCCCTAGGCATATTCTTGTCCAAATAGGGTTTTTAACCAATCTTGTGCATCCAATAAGTTGAGTTGTGTCATTGGATTAACATTTAGGTCATTTTCGTTCTCCCTAGGCTTATTCTTGTCCAATTAGGGTTTTTAACCACTCTTGTGCAACCAATAAGTTCATATTCGTCCTCCCTAGGCATATTCTTGTCCAATTAGGGTTTTTAACCAATCTTGTGCATCCAATAGGTGTGTTTGTGTCATTGGATGATCAATTAGGTCATTTTCGTCCTCCCTAGGCATATTCTTGTCCAATTAGGGTTTTTAACCAATCTTGTGCATCCAATAGGTGTGTTGTGTCATTGGCTGATCAATTAGGTCATTTTCGTCCTCCCTAGGCATATTCTTGTCCAATTAGGGTTTTTAACCAATCTTGTGCATCCAATAGGTGTGTTTGTGTCATTGGATGATCAATTAGGTCATTTTCGTCCTCCCTAGGCTTATTCTTGTCCAATTAGGGTTTTTAACCAATCTTGTGCATCCAATAATTTCATTTGTGTCATTGGATTAACATTTAGGTCATTTTCGTCCTGCCTAGGCATATTCTTGTCCAATTAGGGTTTTTAACCAATCTTGTGCATCCAATAGGTGTGTTTATGTCATTGGATGATCAATTAGGTTATTTTCGTCCTCCCTAGGCTTATTCTTGTCCAATTAGGGTTTTTAACCAATCTTGTGCATCCAATAGGTGTGTTTGTGTCATTGGATGATCAATTAGGTCATTTTCCTCCTCCCTAGGCATATTCTTGTCCAATTAGGGTTTTTAACCAATCTTGTGCATCCAATAAGTTCATTTGTGTCATTGGATTAACATTTAGGTCATTTTCGTCCTCCCTAGGCATATTCTTGTCCAATTAGGGTTTTTAACCAATCTTGTGCATCCAATATATGTGTTTGTGTCATTGGATGATCAATTAGGTCATTTTCGTCCTCCCAAGGCTTATTCTTGTCCAATTAGGGTTTTTAACCAATCTTGTGCATCCAATAAGTTCATTTGTGTCATTGGATTAACATTTAGGTCATTTTCGTCCTCCCTAGGCATATTCTTGTCCAATTAGGGTTTTTAACCAATCTTGTGCATCCAATAGGTGTGTTTGTGTCATTGGATGATCAATTAGGTCATTTTCGTCCTCCCTAGGCTTATTCTTGTCCAATTAGGGTTTTTAATCAATCTTGTGCATCCAATAAGTTGAGTTGTGTCATTGGATTAACATTTAGGTCATTTTCGTCCTGCCTAGGCTTATTCTTGTCCAATTAGGGTTTTTAACCAATCTTGTGCATCCAATAAGTTGAGTTGTGTCATTGGATTAACATTTAGGTCATTTTCGTCCTCCCTAGGCATATTCTTGTCCAATTAGGGTTTTTAACCAATCTTGTGCATCCAATAGGTGTTTAACCAATCTTGTGCATCCAATAGGTGGGTTTGTGGCAATAGATGATCAATTAGGTCATTTTCGTCCTCCCTAGGCTTATTCTTGTCCAATTAGGGTTTTTTACCGATCTTGTGCATCCAATAGGTGTGTTTGTGTCATTGGATGATTAATTAGGTCATTTTCGTCCTCTCTAGGCATATTATTGTCCAATTATGGTTTTTAACCAATCTTGTGCATCCAATAGGTGTGTTTGTGTCATTGGATGATCAATTAGGTCATTTTCGTCCTCCCTAGGCTTATTGTTGTCCAATTAGGGTTTTTAACCAATCTTGTGCATCCAATAGGTGTTTAACCAATCTTGTGCATCCAATAGGTGTGTTTGTGGCAATAGATGATCAATTAGGTCATTTTCGTCCTCCCTAGGCTTATTCTTGTCCAATTAGGGTTTTTAACCAATCTTGTGCATCCAATAGGTGTGTTTGTGTAATTGGATGACCAATTAGGTCATTTTCGTCATCCCTAGGCTTATTCTTGTCCAATTAGGGTTTTTAACTAATCTTGTGCATCCAATAAGTTCATTTGTGTCATTGGATGATCAATTAGGTCATTTGCGTCCTCTCTAGGCATATTCTTGTCCAATTAGGGTTTTTAACCAATCTTGTGCATCCAATAGGTGTGTTTGTGTCATTGGATGATCAATTAGGTCATTTTCGTCATCCCTAGGCTTATTCTTGTCCAATTAGGGTTTTTAACCGATCTTGTGCATCCAATAGGTGTGTTTGTGTCATTGGATGATCAATTAGGTCATTTTCGTCCTCTCTAGACATATTCTTGTCCAATTAGGGTTTTTAACCAATCTTGTGCATCCAATAGGTGTGTTTGTGTCATTGGATGATCAATTAGGTCATTTTCGTCCTCCCTAGGCTTATTCTTGTCCAATTAGGGTTTTTAACCAATCTTGTGCATTCAATAAGTTCATTTGTGTCATTGGATTAACATTTAGGTCATTTTCGTTCTCCCTAGGCTTATTCTTGTCCAATTAGGGTTTTTAACCAATCTTGTCCATCCAATAAGTTCATTTGTGTTATTGGATTAACATTTAGGTCATATTCGTCTTCCCTAGGCATATATTCTTGTCCAATTAGGGTTTTTAACCAATCTTGTGCATCCAATAGGTGTGTTTGTGTCATTGGATGATCAATTAGGTCATTTTCGTCCTCCCTAGGCATATTCTTGTCCAATTAGGGTTTTTAACCAATCTTGTGCATCCAATAGGTGTGTTTGTGTCATTGGATGATCAATTAGGTCATTTTCGTCCTCCCTAGGCTTATTCTTGTCCAATTAGGGTTTTTAAGCAATCTTGTACATCCAATAAGTTGAGTTGTGTCATTGGATTAACATTTAGGTCATTTTCGTCCTCCCTAGGCATATTCTTGTCCAATTAGGGTTTTTAACCAATCTTGTGCATCCAATAGGTGTGTTTGTGTCATTGGATGATCAATTAGGTCATTTTCGTCCTCCCTAGGCTTATTCTTGCCCAATTAAGGTTTTTAACCAAACTTGTGCATCCAATAATTTGAGTTGTGTCATTGGATTAGCATTTAGGTCATTTTCATCCTCCCTAGGCATATTCTTGTCCAATTAGGGATTTTAACCAATCTTATGCATCCAATAGGTGTGTTTGTGTCATTGGATGATCAATTAGGTTATTTTCGTCCTCCCTAGGCTTATTCGTGTCCAATTAGGGTTTTTAACTAATCTTGTGCATCCAATAAGTTCATTTGTGTCATTGGATGATCAATTAGGTCATTTTCGTCCTTCCTAGGCATATTCTTGTCCATTTAGGGTTTTTAACCAATCTTGTGCATCCAATAGGTGTGTTTGTGTCATTGGATGATCAATTAGGTCATTTTCGTCCTCCCTAGGCTTATTCTTGTCCAATTAGGGTTTTTAACCAATCTTGTGCATCCAATAACTTTTTTTGTGTCATTGAATTAATATTTAGGTTATTTTTGTCCTCCCTAGGCATATTCTTGTCCAATTAGGGTTTTTAACCAATCTTGTGCATCCAATAGGTGTGTTTGTGTCATTGGATGATCAGTTAGGTCATTTTCGTCCTCCCTAGGCATATTCTTGTCCAATTAGGGTTTTTAACCAATCTTGTGCATCCAATAGGTTTGTTTGTGTCATTGGATGATCAATTAGGTCATTTTCGTCCTCCCTAGGCTTATTCTTGTCCCATTAGGGTTGTTAACCAATGTTGTGCATCCAATAAGTTCGTTTGTGTCATTGGATTAACATTTAGGTCATTTTCGTCCTCCCTAGGCATATTCTTGTCCAATTATGGTATTTAACCAATCTTGTGCATCCAATAAGTTCGTATGTGTCATTGGATTAACATTTAGGTCATTTTCGTCCTCCCTAGGCATATTATTGTCCAATTAGGGTTGTTAACCAATCTTGTGCATCCAATAGGTTCGTTTGTGTCATTGGATGATCAATTAGGTCATATGCGTCCTCCCTAGGCATATTCTTGTCCAATTAGGGTTTTTAACCAATCTTGTGCCTCCAATAGGTGTGTTTGTGTCATTGGATGATCAATTAGGTCATTTTTGTCCTCCCTAGGCTTATTCTTGTCCCATTAGGGTTTTTAACCAATGTTGTGCCTCCAATAGGTGTGTTTGTGTCATTGGATGATCAATTAGGTTATTTTCGTCCTCCCTAGGCATATTATTGTCCAATTAGGGTTTTTAACCAATCTTGTGCATCTAATCGGCCTGTTTGTGTCATTGGATGATCAATTAGGTCATTTTCGTCCTCCCTAGGCTTATTCTTGTCCAATTAGGGTTTTTAAGCAATGTTGTGCATCCGATAGGTTCGTTTGTGTCATTGGATGATCAATTAGGTCATTTTCGTCCTCCCTAGGCATATTCTTGTCCAATTAGGGTTTTTAACCAATCTTGTGCATCCAATAGTTGTGTTTGTGTCATTGGATGATCAATTAGGTCATTTTCATCCTCCCTAGGCTTATTCTTGGCCAATTAGGGTTTTTAACAAATCTTGTGCATCCAATAGGTGTGTGTGTGTCATTGGATGATCAATTAGGTCATTTTGCTTCCTCAATAGGCTTATTCTTGTCCAATTAGGGTTTTTAACCAATCTTGTGCATCCAATAGGTGTGTTTGTGTCATTGGATGATTAATTAGGTCATTTTCGTCCTCCCT